>JANAVB010040817.1:1653495-1700995 GCA_029216955.1 Iris pallida | reverse complement strand
GATCTAGGGTTCCGGTGTAACTCTACTTTCCACATTCCCAAATAATATATTTTATTATTTTATTATTTATTCTTTCTTTCTTTTCCATGAAGTTTTCAAGCATGTGTACATTCTTTGGAATTTTTTTTAAAATGTAAATGTTGGTATAATTACTTTTCTTCTGGTCAGCCCTAAGCCCACCCTTAAAACCATTCCTTAGGGCCCAGCTAACTCAACTCTGGACCTGAGTTGTTCTCTTAACAGGAGAATACAGTTCACCACCTTCTTCTTCAATTCCTCGACTGAGCAAATTGAATTTTTGAAATGTTTTTAAAAATTAGTTACTACTGCCATGTGCAGCTCCTCCCCAAATTCTCAAATCTTCTCGCACTTTTCCAATTCCTTCTCTCCAAGAACCAATTCTCTAACTTCCTATTTAAAGCCGAGAGTTCTTCCTTCTTCCTTGCTTCAGTGTGATAAATTTTTGAAGAAGTACTCCTTCTTCCCAAGCTTCCTGCAACAACCGCCATTCGAAGCAGCCATGGCAAATTTAGGGATCGAGAGTTCGTCCTCCAATCGATCAAGTAACTCTGGTAATTCATCTCACATACCGTGTTTTGAATGCTTTACTCGATCGATTCTTTTCTTCTTCCGTTTCTGATCGATCGAAAATTTCAGATCAATGAAGATCGACCGAGTTCTTTGATTACGACACAGTCTGAGTCCAGAGTATTGACAGTTGCGTGTGGATCTAGATTGAAGAGCAATCAGTTCTTCAATTCCTTCTTCGACATTAATTTTTAGCATTTAATCCAACAGCTGAGGTGAGGATCACTTCTTGGTTATTTGATTCAATTGATGGTTCTTGATTCATTCCTTGAATTCTTGTGTCAAATTGTAGATCGAGAATCAAGGATTTTGGTTAGCTTAGATATTGTGATCCTTCTCACCAATTATCAGGCAAGGTGAATTTCGAAACACTAATTCCGTGATTGGGAGAACCCTGTTTTGAATTAGTGTAGTCAGTAACTGCATTTTGCTGTGTCTATTATTGGTTGTTCAGCGTTAAGACTGGACACAGATAATTCATGTCTAACTCAAGGATATAATCGAGAGTTGATTCCTAGCAGGTAAAATCTAACTATAAGTAGCAGTATTTATCTAGTATTACATAGTGTAATATACTATTTGGTTTTTTTCTGAAATCGATTTAAGTAAATAATAGTAGAGTAGAACTGTGTTGTACTGTTAAATCTAGCTTAGAGAACAACTTATCAGAGTTCCCTGTTTCTGAATTTTAAGTGGAGATTTCTGTTCAATTGATTTCCAGGTTGTATACTTGATATAGGTTAAATTCAAGTAAATATCTGATGTTTAATCCTCAAAATCAAATCTGATATGGTGATGCTTGGTATAAATCTTGGGATTGATACTTGATAGTTGATATCTGTTCTGTTTCAGTCTCAAGTTAAATTGTAGTAAGTCTGTATGGTGTTGAGTTGTTGAACCTTGAATGCCATTTCAGTTTTGATTTAGGCTTTTCAGTAGCATAGGTTGAAAGAGAATTTGTTCCATGCACTTAATCCTTATCTTAATTTTGAAGAACAGTTTGGCAACTCTAGAGGGGGGTGAATAGAGTATATATAGAAAAATGACCAATTAAAATAACTCTTTCACCAATAATAAATAATCAGAGTAAAGTGCGGAAAATAAAAGGAGATCAAAAGAGCATACGCAAACACAGCGATTTTAACCTGGTTTTCCTCGTGGAGGACTAGTCCAGGCCTGAGAACTCTAGCTCAGGATTCAAATCCACTATTTGTGAAATAGTAGTTTACAACCGTGCCTTTACTTCAGAAGAGCACGTCAACTTCTAACAGAGGATCGCAGTGGCAATTTGCTTGGAATTGTCCAAGCGACTTCTTCGACTCTTGCACAAGAATCCTAACTGAGAGATGCTGAGCACTCGAGACTTAGGAGGCTTGTGGCTAGTAGATGGGAAGGGTATGGCTTATTTCAGCTACAAGAGAGAAGAGAAGAGAAGATTGGATGGATTGGAATGAGAGAATTCATGTCCTATTTATAGTATTTTTATAGGCAGAATTCGGCCAGAATTCGGGTAGAAAAATTCAAATATTTGGCCGTTGGACAACTAGCAACCAGCTAACCCTAAAATTAGGGTTCCTGATTTCTAGGGGACAGAGTTCAGCCCGAACTCTGTGTGGAGGCAGAGTTCGGCCCGAACTCTGTCTCCATAGCACAGAGTGGTTCAAAAGGGATTTTTGGGCAGTGTTTGGTTCAGTGGAGCTTGGGATTTTGGGTAGGCTGTAGACTAAGTGTCAAGAGCTCAGCATGACTCAGATTATATTAGTCTAGACTCAAAGAAAGTGTAAAATACAGACTCGAATCAACTGAGACATGGAAGCTGAGCTGTCTTCTGTCTTGAGCTTAATGTAGACGTCGTGTATCGTATTGAATTATTACAGATATTATTTAGTCAATATTGTCAATATTTGGTTGACTGTGACTTTGTGTCAACAATCTCCCCCATATTGATAATTGACAAAATAATATATGTATATTCAACATTCATACCTGGACACATTTGATCATAGCAACATAGCTCCCCCATAATCGATGCCGAGCTAGAAATAAGAGCTCCCCCGTGATCAGTGAACGGCGCTGAGCTAGAAGAGATAGCTCCCCCGTAAAGAATGCATTGAACCTGTATAATATCTCCAAAAAGCACAAACAAGCACAGATATACGAAGGCGAAAGATATGATACTAAATATATCTAGCCATAATATACATAGTTCTCCCCCTTTTGGCAGTTAGCAATATAGACTGCATATGAATAAAAAGATCATATAAACTGCAGTATAGACAATGAAGAGTGATGCAACCACACCAAGCAGAGAAGAAACAGTGTATGACTAAACTAGCATAAAGTAAAACTATGATAAAATGTCATCCACAAAACCAAGTGTCAAACACACAACCAGAGTTTTGAGTACATAAAACCAAGGACATAAATCCATAATAAACTAAATAACTGAAATCAAAAAGCATCAACTAAGATCATCATCAGTAGCAGCAGCAGATCGAGCCAATCTCCATCTCGGAGCACGAGAAGGTCCTGTAGCATCTGAAGGACCGGGGAAGGAGCGACGGGGGTCCAAAAATGCAGCATCCGGATCCATGTAACGCATGACCCAAGGATCATTAATGCGATGGCCCGTGCGCTCAGGATCCCGCTCCATAGGAAAGTACAGATGATGAGACATGGAGTACCGTATATCATGCAGGGAGTTGCCGAGGGCACTCATCTGTAGAGTAGTACGATAATCCAGCTGGGTCCAGCGCTCGTCCTCAAGAGTAAAATGATCCCGGAGCATAGTCTGAATAGACTCAAGAGTGGCAGGTGGAAGTAGTGCATCCTGACCGAGTGGAGGGGCGTCAGGCTCCTCATCTGCAGACTGCTCAGAAGTCTCAGGAGAGGCGACGACTGCCTGTAGGTGTCGTACCTTGGACAGAAAAGCAGGAGCAGGCAAAAACGGACAGGTGTCAAGTGGTATGTGGAATGCACGAAAGATCATAGGAAGGTACAAAGGATAAACCAGAGCACGTGGTTTCTTCCTACAGTGAATCATCCGGTCCATCATGGAACGTGGAAGATTGAAAGAGATTCCAAAGTGGAGATGATAAAGAGCAGATATTTCAAGATAAGTGATGTCATCAGGAGAACCTGTTGTGGGTAGAATGGTGTTAGAGATTATCCAATGAAGGTCAGAAAAATATGGGTTGAGATATTTAGCCATGAGCTTGCGAGGACGTGTGTATGGAGTACACAAATCGTCCTTGAAGCTCTCAAGGGAGATCCCGTCGGGAAAACGGAATGATCGAGCGTCAACAAGCTTTTCCCAAGAATTGGGCTCTGGAAGATCAAGAAATTCTGCTAAGTCAAAGTCGTCAAAGGATATATTGATACCTGCAACTCGTGAATAAATATGGAGGTCATCAAAGGTCATGTTGCAGTAGAACATTTGGATAGCATGACGATAGATAGCAGAAGTGGTAGTGACTAGCTCATCAAAACAGAGGTCATGAAATAAAGAATCATATTGAGAGAATATAGAAAAATTAATAGGATGTCCTGCGAATACCTGACGATTTCGAAAGTCACTAAACCAGTTGTTTGATGCATCTAGTGAGACAAATAATCGGTTGTCATAGGTAGTAGGATTTCGAGGACGGGGTGGGTTGAACAACGGATGAGGGGGTTGAAGTTGTTCAATGATTTGTTCAATTGACGGAGGAGAATCCGAAGAGGAAACACTCTCAGTTCGAATCCTCTTTCCACGATTGAACAAGCGAGGAGCCATAAAAGAAGAACAAACTTGATAATTAGAAGTATAGAATACAAGAATGATACCTCAAATGATCAATAAACAGTGGAAGAGAATGATGATAAACCCCTTTTCCTTGATTTTGAGAAGTAATAGAGCCTTCTAGATCAAAAACTAGGGTTAGGGTTTGAAGGAAAGAGTTTGGAGAGGTGAGGAAGGAGGTAATAGTGAAGGAGAGAGATGAAAACCCGAAATATAAGAGAGGGTTTTCGTTGGTCGGAAGAAATTCTGACCGTATGATCTAAACTGATCCAACGGCAGAGGCTGATCCCGACGCTGGACCAATAGGGACCAAACTCGGCCCGAACTCTGTTAGGGGCAGAGTTCGGCCCGAGTTCTGGATTAGTGGTCCAGAACTTAAAACAGGCTGAAGAGAAAAAAAAATGGTTAAGTGTTGAAGAAAGAAAAAAAAATAGAGAGGATAAAAGTAAGATGAATGCATTGAAGTACATAGAGAGGTACACAAAAGTCAGAATGAACTTTAGAAAAATCAATTAGGCAATATTAAATCGAAACAAACCATATAACAAACAAGGAAATATATTGTAATTCAAATATTTCAAATTTGCCATGGGTTAGCTGCAGGGGCCGGATCCCAGCTAGCGGTAGTCCTGAGGACTAGTGCACCGTGTCGCTTAGGCTTTTACGCCTTGTTGTCAGAAGGACCCTTTCGGCTTGTACCCATACCAAATTTGTCGTAAAAAAATCAAAATATACTCGATATTTACGCAGGTGAGTCTCAACTTATAACTGCTTCATCCAAAATTTCGAGTTCACGACAAAGGAAATTGAAGCGCTCTTCGGATAATGGCTTAGTAAAGAAATCTGCTAGCTGATGATCAGTGTCAATAAACTCTAAGTTAATCGTGCCATTTTGCTGATGATCACGCAAAAAGTGGTGTATGATCTCAATGTGTTTAGTGCATGAGTGACAGACAGGGTTCTTAGTCAAATTAATGGCACTAGTGTTGTCACAGAATATAGGAATATGCATGAAAGATAACTTATAGTCTTCAAGGGTTTGCTTCATCCACAGAATTTGTGTACAACAACGCCCAGCTGCTATGTATTCAGCTTCTATTGTGGATAGTGCTACAGAGTTCTGCTTCTTGCTAAACCAGGAGACTAAAGCTTTTCCTAATAAATGACACGTGCCGCTCGTACTTTTACGGTCGACCTTGCATCCAGCGAAGTCAGCATCAGAGTAACCAATAAGGTCAAATGATGTAGACTTGCGATACCATAGGCCCACTGTAACCGTACCCTTAAGGTATCGAAATATACGCTTAACCGCGGTCATGTGTGATTCTTTAGGATTAGCTTGATATCTCGCACATAGGCAAATACTGAACATGATATCGGGACGACTAGCAGTTAAATAGAGTAAGCTGCCTATCATACCTCGATACTTACGTTGATCAACAGGTTTGCCGCTCTCATCTGGTTCGAGTTTGGTTGAAGTAGCCATTGGAGTGCTGATTGGTTTGATGTTGTCAAGATTGAACTTCTTCAGCATGTCCTTGGTATACTTCGATTGACAGATGAAAGTTCCATTAGCCATTTGTTTCACTTGCAGGCCAAGAAAGTAGTTGAGCTCTCCCATCATGCTAATCTCAAATTCCGTCTGCATACACTTGGCAAATTCTTGACAGAGGGTTTCATCAGTAGACCCAAAAATGATATCATCAACATAGATTTGAATCAACAGAATAGTGTCTTTAAAAGATTTTATAAATAGTGTAGTGTCAATTTTCCCTTTTGAAAAACCTTTCTCAAGTAAGAAGCTACTTAGCCTTTCATACCAAGCTCTGGGGGCTTGTTTGAGGCCATAAAGCGCTTTCTTTAGCTTGAACACGTGGTCGGGAAATTTATGATTTTTAAAGCCAGGAGGTTGTTTCACATAAACTTTCTCCTTAATAAAACCATTCAAGAAAGCACTTTTCACATCCATTTGAAATAATTTAAAGTTTTGAAAATTAGCAAAAGCACAAAGCATCCGAATGGATTCTAGTCTAGCAACAGGAGCATACGTCTCATCGTAGTCGATACCTTCCTCTTGGTTGTATCCTTGAGCTACTAGACAAGCTTTGTTACGTGTGACTGAACCATCTTCATTTACTTTGTTTCTAAAAACCCATTTAGTACCAATTATCGAGTGATTAACCGGTTTAGGAACGAGTTCCCATACTTGGCTTCTCTCGAATTGGTTGAGTTCTTCTTGCATAGCAGAAATCCAAAATTCATCATTAAAGGCTTCAGAAATATTTTTAGGCTCTACTTGTAAAATGAAGGCAGTGCTAGCAACGGAGTCTCTTAGTGATGATCTAGTAGTTACTCCACGTAAAACTTCTCCTATTACTAAATTTTCTGGATGAGATGGTTTGAAAGAGAATTTCTTAGGCAAACCCTCCAGAGAATCAGTTTCGGTTGAAGTATTCATTGGAGTAGAAGTTGATGGCTCAACGTCATCATCAAGAGTACTTACTGCACTGTTATCTTCATCAAAAGTCACATTTGTTGACTCTTCCACAATAAGTGAGCGTTTATTAAAAACTCTATATCCCTTACTCTTGGCGGCATAACCAAGAAAGATACCATCGTCAGCTTTGGCATCAAATTTGCCTAAGTTGTCTTTGGTGTTAAGGATAAAACATCTACAACCAAAAACTTTAAAATAAGAAACATTGGGGGTTCTCCCAAACCAAAGCTCATAGGGTGTTTTCTTCGTAATGGGACGAATCAGCACCCTATTCAAAATATGGCATGCTGTACTAACAGCTTCTGCCCAAAAGTATTTCGGAAGTGAAAATTTATTCAACATGACTCTGGCCATATCGCCGAGAGTTCTATTCTTCCGCTCCACAACATCATTTTGTTGAGGAGTTCTAGGACAAGAAAATTCATGATCAAAACCATTTGCATTACAAAAATTTTCAAAATCATAATTTACGAATTCGCCTCCATGATCACTTCGGATTCGAGTAATCATGTAGCCTTTTTCGTTTTGAACTTTCTTTACAAAAACTTTGAAAACAGAAATAGCATCGCTCTTATTAGCGAGAAAGAAAACCCAAGTAAATCTCGAAAAATCATCAACAATAACAAATGCATAAAGTTTGCCACCAAGGCTAGCAATTCTACTATGACCAAATAAATCCATATGAAGTAGTTGCAAGGGTCTAGTAGTACTTACAGAATTGATGGAATGAAATGAGGATTTAGTTGCCTTGTTTAGTTCACATTCGACACATACCGTGTCCTTTTTGAATGTGATATCAGGCAATCCTCTCACTAGCTTCTTGGTAGACAGCCTGGATATAGCATCCATGTTGGCATGACCAAGACGCTGGTGCCAAAGTAGTCGTTCGTCTTTGTGGGCATATAGACATCTACCTGCATTGTTAGTATTTATAGAAAGATAGAAAATATATATGTTGTCCTCTCTTTTCCCTTCAAAAGCAATGTCTCCTGTTGACCTATCATAGATGTAGCAACTGTTTTGTCCAAAGTTAATATCATATCCATGATCAGCAAGATGACTAATGCTGAGCAGGTTATGTTTTAACTCGGTCACTAGGCAGACATCCTTTATTACAGGAGAAGGAGGATGACCAATGATACTATTACCTATTATGTGCCCTTTGAGATTGTTACCGAAGGATACATATCCTTCTCTCTTCATCGATAGTGATGCAAAAAGTTTTGCGTCTCCCGTCATATGTCGCGAGCATCCACTATCGAGAATCCACTTACTTTCAGTTGAAGAGGAAAGGTCCACCTACATCAAGAGTAGATGTGACCTTTGGTACCCGAGTTCTTGAGGGTCCTAAAAAGTTAGTCTTTGGAAACCAAGCATATATCTTTTTATCTACCAGTCTTCTAACTCTGCACTGTGGTGAGATGTGTCCATGTGATCCACAGTAGGTACAGATAGCATTTTTATTTATACTAGGAGCATGAGAGTAATATCTGTAAGCAACAGGATGAGGATGAACATGATGTGAAGAGTTAGCATGGTGATGATGATTATGCATAGAATGAGTGGCATGGTGATGATGTCTATGAGGCATATCATGATGGTATTGTCTATGATGTGTGACATGCTGATATTGTCTATATGGCATGGCATGATGATTTTGTCTATATGGCATATGATGATCTTGTCTATATGGCATTGCATGATGATCTTGTCTATATGGCATGGCATGATGATTCCTATGTGTGGGGTGATGTTGATTGTGTCTTTGTGCAACATGATGATTGTGTACTGAATGAGAATTATTCTTACGTGCACGTGGTTTGTGAAAGTTTGTGTATATAAATGTATGGTTATGTGCTGCATGAGAATGACGTGGTTGACTAGCATGAGTGGTGTTGTGCCCATGTGATTGGGTTTGAGGTTGAAGCACCTGTTTACCCAATTTGGTTTCTAATCTCTTAGAAGCAGCTTGTAATTCATCAACCTTAATATTCAAGCCATATATTTTAGTCATGGAGATTTTGTGTCTACTCTTTTCTTCAGCAAGCAACGTGTTGAGAGTAGTGATTTCTTGAGCTTGTTGCTCAATACGTGCTTCAGCATCATGTAAGCTTATTTTAAGCTTGGATACTTCATTAGTGGCATCAGTGGGTGACGTGTCTCTAACATCATCAAGAAGTAAAGAAATTCTTTGTATCTCATCTTCCAGACTTTTGATTTTGTCCTTGGCATGTTTGTATTTACCAATGACCTTTTTTTGATCATCGAGTAAATCAGTAAAAGCATCGCCAAGTTCATCAAAAGAGAAGTCATCTAGAGTTTCGTTAGATACCTTGTTGGAAGTTGCCATTAGGCACACATTTGCTGTATCTTGAGGAGAGCCTTTTTCTTCCTCGGAGTCACTCGCTTCACTTTCATGCCAAATTCCTGTGTTGGCATATTTCTTTGATGAATTCTTTTTGTATGGCTTCTCATAGCGGTTGCTCTTCTTCAAGAATGGGCAGTCTTTTCGGACATGTCCAGTCTTCTTGCAACCGTAACAGGTTGGCTCTTCTTTATCATCTTTTTGTGAATCCTTCTTCCTTCGATTGAAGCGAAGGAATTTTCTGAAGTTGCGAACCATGAGAGATTGGTCTTCATCATCCGAGTTATCGTCTTCGGTCTCATCGTGATCATCCCTTCGTCGATGAGCTTTGAGTGCGATCTCCCTGGTCTTCGGAGCAGGCTCTTCGAAGTCCTTGAGGTCAAGCTCGTGAGTCATGAGCTTACCCATCAAGGTCTCCATTGACATTGATGTGAGATCGTTTCCTTCTATGATGGCCGTCACCTTAGGGTTCCAAATCTTTGGCAACCCTCTGAGTAACTTACGAATCTTCTCGTGGTTTGAGTACTGCTTACCAAGCGAGGATAGAGGATTGATGATGTCGAGGAATCTTGTAAACATTTGAGTGATCGTCTCATTTGGCTTCATCTTGAAGGCTTCGTATTCTTGAGTGAGACGGCTTATTTTAGATTCCTTGACTTGTGTGGTTCCCTCATGCGTCACTTCTAGAAGTCTCCATACTTCATGAGCAGTGGTGCATGTGGAGACCCTATTGAATTCATTCCTATCTACAGCACAGAATAAAGCATTAATAGCCCTAGCATCTAGACTTGCCTGTTTCTTCTCCTCGACATAATATTTGTCGTGTGGTTTCTCAATGAGGTCACCATCGACAACTATCCTGACGGGCTTTTTGTAACCGTCAGTGACGACAGTCCACAGGTCAAAGTCTAGAGACTTAAGATAGAAGCTCATCCTTGTTTTCCAATATGTATAGTTAGTTCCATCAAATAGGGGAGGCCTATGAGTGGACTGACCTTCACCATGATTGGAAATCAAGGATTGTGTGGTTGCCATGGATCAGCTCTTAGGATGTTAGTCCTTATAAAGAGAACAGAGCTCTGATACCAATTGAAGAACAGTTTGGCAACTCTAGAGGGGGGTGAATAGAGTATATATAGAAAAATGACCAATTAAAATAACTCTTTCACCAATAATAAATAATCAGAGTAAAGTGCAGAAAATAAAAGGAGATCAAAAGAGCATACGCAAATACAGCGATTTTAACCTGGTTTCCCTCGTGGAGGACTAGTCCAGGCCTGAGAACTCTAGCTCAGGATTCAAATCCACTATTTGTGAAATAGTAGTTTACAACCGTGCCTTTACTTCAGAAGAGCACGTCAACTTCTAACAGAGGATCGCAGTGGCGATTTGCTTGGAATTGTCCAAGCGACTTCTTCGACTCTTGCACAAGAATCCTAACTGAGAGATGCTGAGCACTCGAGACTTAGGAGGCTTGTGGCTAGTAGATGGGAAGGGTATGGCTTATTTCAGCTACAAGAGAGAAGAGAAGAGAAGATTGGATGGATTGGAATGAGAGAATTCATGCCCTATTTATAGTATTTTTATAGGCAGAATTCGGCCAGAATTCGGGTAGGAAAATTCAAATATTTGGCCGTTGGACAACTAGCAACCAGCTAACCCTAAAATTAGGGTTCCTGATTTCTAGGGGACAGAGTTCGGCCCGAACTCTGTGTGGAGGCAGAGTTCGGCCCGAACTCTGTCTCCAGAGCACAGAGTGGTTCAAAAGGGATTTTTGGGCAGTGTTTGGTTCAGTGGAGCTTGGGATTTTGGGTAGTCTGTAGACTAAGTGTCAAGAGCTCAGCATGACTCATATTACATTAGTCTAGACTCAAAGAAAGTGTAAAATACAGACTCGAATCAACTGAGACATGAAAGCTGAGCTGTCTTCTGTCTTGAGCTTAATGCAGACGTCGTGTGTCGTATTGAATTATTACAGATATTATTTAGTCAATATTGTCAATATTTGGTTGACTGTGACTTTGTGTCAACAAATTTTGCCATTGAAATTGAGTATCAGTTTTAGTCCGGATGGATGAATTGGCTTATGGTGAATTCGAGATGATTATTGAATATAAGGTAAGCCTGAGTTTAGTGTAAGTTACTGAGTTAGATAGAATTTGGATGTCAGGTAGCTGATAGCTGAGATTGGTTTGGTTGGCATACTTCCTTCAAACCAATGGGACATTAATAGATACCCTTATTGGATTAATATGTAATAGCTATTTGTTTAGAACCTGTAGTACTGGATTCAATTCCTGGGAATGTATGCTTTACTAAAGGTTATGATACAGGTTGATATTACATATTACTACTGAGAGTGGACTTAGGATGGTAGATTTAGTCGACTGATCTTTAAACCTACTACCTAAAAACCAGGATTTGAATCTTCGAATGGTTTGGATGATTGGACTGTTGTTAAAATAAAGGATTATATGCATGTTTGTGGCTGAGAAATAGATAAAGGTTAGGCAGACTGGGATGTAGGGCTCTATTTGTGGCTCTGCAGTTGGCAAGACACATTGATTTTTATGAATTGGGTCTCAATTGGTAAATCCTACAGGTTGGTTGGGTCTGCTCAAGTCTGTAACACCCAGTTTTCCAAATGAGGGTATTTTGGTCATTTTTAAAATTTTGAGAAATATTTGGAATTATTATGTATTATTTAGATTTATTAAAATTTATGTGATTTTTAGAGATTTTTAGTATAATTGATTTTGGTATTTTAGTTGACTTGACTTATGTTGACTTTGGAGACTAACCTAGTGGCTAACCTAGGTCATAACTATGTGATTAGGATATGGAAACCTAGGTTGACTTAAGTTAGTAAGGTTTGACTCATTGGAATTAATTTGGGGAAAATAAAAGCTAGTTTGATTAAGGAATGACTTGTGAAGTCACAAGTCATTTTATGACTAATAGGCTTAATGGCCCATAGCCCACACCCATTGAACCAAGCCCTAACCCTAGAAAATCTGACCAGCCACTATGGACAACCCCCCTATTTATATGCTCCTAAAATTAGGGTTGCCTCTTTAGGAAACATTGCCATTTGGAAGAGGTGAGTCCCCTTCTTTGTAAATTCTTAGAAAACCCATTTCTTCTCCAAATTCCTTCAAACAAATTGCAATAGAACCTAAATCCAATGTTCTTGCTGTTGGTATTGAGTTTTTACAGGGAGGAAACAATTTGGAGAACTTTTGGTGGATTGAGGAATCTTTTTCATTGGGTTTTTTTGAGAGCTTGTTCATCAATAGGTAAAATCTTGTATACTCCATGTAAATTCTGTTAAAAATCATTTTAGGAATGCCCTAACCCAAGCCTAACTATAGGCATAGGGATTCCTAAATTTTTGTGTCCTTTCGTGTCCATTATGGACACGTATCAGTGTATTATATTAGGTGTTTGATGAAATGCCCCAATGGGCATTTCGTGTGAATTTTTAGTATTTGTTTGAATAGGAAATTAGTGTTAGACCTCGCTCATAGGTTTCTGGTGTTTTTTCCTGTTTCTAGTGTCGTATCGTGTCGTGTCGGGCTCGTGCACACACGGTCGTGCACACGCGCACGCGGGCACAGTGCGTGCCCTGCTACTCGGGGGCTACTGCGCGCAGGATACGCCACCCCGACGCGTGGGATTTGAAACAGTGGTTGGGGCACTGTCTGACACGAGGCTCGCAAAGCTTCACGAGTCCTCGTGTCGTGTCGGACACGTTATGGGCTGTGCACGTGTAGTGCACTGTGTATATCAGTGTGCAGTATGGTGTTCTGTGATTAAATTGTTTTAAATAGTTTTAAATTGTGTTTTTATCTACTAATTAGATCCTAAATATCATGAGTATTTCCTGTTTACATTAGATTACATATTAGTTTAGGTTAATGATGTGTTTTGGCTTGAAATGTGTTCGAACAGTTGATTCCTGACACATACACTGATACACTCAGACACAGTGTTCTAGCAGTGAGTTTCCTCACTTGTAAATTCCTGTTAATGATGTTTTCCAACTATAAACTACCCCTCCCCCACACGTTGTTGGCTCATATTAATGAAACATTTAAATTTATTTGGGTTTTTATTGACACTGTCTGATACTGTTTACTCCCAGTTTTCCCAACCAGTTTAGTTCTCTATTTGTTATTGTTGTTCAACTGTATTGATCCCCACGTGTTTCATTCCAAGTTAGCTAAGTCTTTGTCATGACCCACACCCGTTTTTTTTTTAAACGGATACAAGACGTGTCCAAGCCAGCCTACGCCGCAGTGTCGGCGGTAGAACGCTGTCACGGCCATGAAGATCAAGATCATAAATAATGCTCATTCACATAATTAATTTAACTTACAATGATCACAAGTTTTACATTTGTAGAAAACATAAACTTCTACAATTAAATGAATGACTACAACTCAACTATCTAGCTAGTCTCTAGGCTTTTGTATGCAAGTATTCCCGTCACTCCCCAAGCTAAGTGAATCCACGGCTAACCTGAAAATGTTGGTTTCCAATCAGGAATGGAACGAGCACAATTCACTGAATACAATTTCAAATAAAGAAAATGACTATAAAACAAAGGTTAGACATCAATTATGAGTTTTGAAAATAAATAGAAAATACGGAAAACCAATAGTAAATAAATAGACACAAAATACTTTCCCCAACTGCTAGAAGTACCTTTGATATGTGATCGATCTCGGAACAATTATGCGACACTGTCTACACTGTCTAAAGTTACACTGTCTACACTGTCTAAGTTACACTGTCTACACTGTCTAAGTTACACTGTCTACATTGTATAAAGCTACACTGTCTACAGAGAATATTGCAATAAAGAAACACTGTCTACAAAATAATAATCACGATCTACACAATTTAAATGCAATAAAAATCATGGTCTACACTATCTACTTTGCAATAAATAAATCGCTGTCTACACTGTCTACAAGAAATAAATAGATCACTGTCTACACTGTCTACAAGAAATAATGAATCACTGTCTACACTGTCTAAGGTCAGATCACACATCGTCGGTACTTCTCATTCCCGACTCAACAATTTTAATAGAAAATAATCACATAACCAATGACCAATCAATGAAATATAGTAAAAATTAATATCGAAATGCAGACAATAAACTGTACTCGCCGGTGGTCCTCCGCTGGTGAAACCGTCAGTCTGAACTACTCAATGTGCCACAATAGTCAAAACCCGTACAACAGTCCCCGAAAGCTGAAATAAACATTACCAATGATCTCAGAATAGTCAAATTAGCTAGGATTGCCTATCCTTAAGTCCAATTCTGGACACAGGAGTAAAACGGTAATTTCGGGCCAAAACGATATCCGCCGTTGGACCCGCTTTGCACCGAAAAGCGTGCCAGAGTCAACGGTCTCTAAAGTCGTCAAACTACATGTCTACGGATCCAATTTTTTGATACGAACCCAACCATATGTCCAAAGTTGAATTCCGGCGGGCCGTACACAAAATTGCCCGTTGAATGGGACCGTGGGGCCCGCAAAATGGTGATTTTATCAACGGTCTCAGAATCGGACCAAACTTGGCATACAGGACCAGAAAAATGATACGGTTCCGTTGGCGCAAGTTTCGTCTCGATCTGACGAGCGTGCACAAAGTAATTAGAGAATTTGCAAAGTGCACGATACGGTGAATTTCGACGGATACGCATCAAATTCGTCGCGCACACGCGACCAATTTGAATTCCGTCAAATCCCACACGACCATGAAGCTGTTACGCAGCTTTCGATGCTTTCGGTTTGCGACCACGTCGCCCGGAATGACGGAACGCACGTCGTGTGGATGGAATTTATTGAATTTAAAAACAGGTTTTCGGTCAACTTCGGGATCGGATTTCTCGACACGTAGTCGATGATTTCCAAATCCACGAAAAGGATTGGGAAGAACTATATGTTGTCTAGGACTGTCTTTAAATAGATTTTCGAAACTGTCGATGGTTTGGCTAAGAATTTCCTTCCAATCCGGGTTTCGGGACTGCTCTAGTACTCTGCAGCTTCGACCGTGCGCGACGGTGCACCGACGGCCGGGGGTGGTCGTCGAGACTGGGTAGGGCGCCGCGTAGGTAGGATTAGGGTTTGATGTTTCCACGCGATCTCTGTCTCTGTCGGTCGTTCTTATATGCGTGGTTCTGAGCAACCGAGCGGTACTCGGCCTGCTTCGATTTGGTTGAGCGGGGCTCCTCTCTGGGTGCTATGGGTTGATGGGCCTCGGTTGGCTCGGCTCGGAATTGCACTGTTGGCTCTTGCCGAGTTGATTACAAAGGCTCGGGTTGCTCGTTCTATATCATGCTGGTCTTGATATATGCATATTTGCATATATGCAATACCATAGGGTCGGGCTGCTGATTATGGCCTGCGGTTTAGGGGGGTTTTGCTTGGTTTCAATTTTCCATCTATCGAACTGCTACTAATAGGATGGGGCTCGGGTCTTAATAGCGGGTATGGGGCTTGCAGCAGGGAATGGGCCGGGCTGCCCATTCCTTTTCTTTTTCTTTTTTTATTTCTAATTAACAATTAAACTAATACATATATAATATATATATATATATATATATATATATATATATATACACATAAATACACATGTATATATATACGTATATATATACATACACACATATACAAATACACACATATATATAATTTATTTATCTATATATACACACACACATATATATATATATATATATATATATATATATATATATATATATATATATATATATATATATACCCTTACAAATACCTGTATATTTATTCATATATACATACCAATACACATATAATATTTAGAGAAAATTTGAGTGGCACCCCACTTTTTTTACGCTTATTTAAGGTGCACCCCACAAGTTTACATGAATGTATGACACCCCCCACTTTTGACGGTTTCAGTCCAAAACGAACGGTCAACCCCGTTGACCAATTTTTTTAGACGAAAATACCCCTATCTGTTCTCTTCTTCCCGCGTCAACTATTCGTCTCCCCCCTCCGCCGTGCTCGGCACCCCTCCACGGTGTCGCCGCACTCCCCCTCTCCTACCTCGCCACACCCCCCCTCCCCTCCGGCCATCACCACCACCACCACGCAATAAACTACAATTCTACACAAATGGGATTTGTTGATTTATACAAGAACAGTGCAGAGAATGGAGCTAGTGACAAATGGAGGACGGAGTAAAGAAGTCGGGGGGGGAGAGAGGAGCACAACAGAGAGATTTTAATGAAGTAGCTCCCTTTTTCCTCTCCTTGAGCCAAAACAAAGTTGGTGGTCTCTCCCAGTAGGCTCCCATGAGGTTTTCCAGTAGGCTCCCATGAGGTTTTAATGCAGATTTTCTACACATTTTTGACATTTTTCTGAGAAATTTGACTTTTTTTGGATGAGATCTTGATTAAATTTCTTTTCTTTTATTGAAAATGATCCATCTCTTTGTTGTTCTCACTCAATCTCTTCTTCCAGGGATCTCTGTGGAGGAAAGGAGCCTCTTTTATGCTGCTGCTGCTGCGGTGGCGATGGCGACGGTGGCGGTCGCGGCTAGGGGCGGAGCAGGAAGGGGGGGCAGTGACGATGGTGGATGGTGGTGGTGATGATGATGATGGTGATGGTGGTGGTGGTGATGGCCGTGGGGGGGGTGCGGCGAGGTGGCCGGGGGGGGACGATGTCGGGGAAGGGGGGGAGTACGACGACGCCGTGGAGGGGGCCGAGCACTGCGGGAGGGGGGGAGGGGGACACACAAAAGGAGACAAGGGCATTTTCGTCAAAAAAAAATTTGACCGTTCGTTTTAGACGAAAATCGTCCAAAGTGGGGGGTGTCATACATTCATGTAAACTTGTGGGATGCACCTTAAATAAGCATAAAAAAAGTGGGGTGCCACTCAAATTTTCTCTAATATTTATCCGTATATATTCGTATATACGCACACTTGCACACACAATTATATATATTTCTATACATACCCATTTATACCTATATAATTCTATAACTCTCTCTCTCTCTCTCTCTCTCTCTATATATATATATATATATATATATATATATATATATATATATATATATATGACCAATATGTTATAAACTATAAAATAATAATATTACATAATAATAACCTCAATAACAAAATAATCATAACGAAATTAAATAAACCAATATTGGGGTATGTACCATTTAAATTAATAACATATTTCAAAATTTTCGGGAAAGGGAGTTACAAATCTACCCACCTTAAGAATAATTTCGTCCTCGAAATTCTAGTTCGTAACTATTCCTTAAATTCAAAGGAAAATCTACCCTTACCTTAATCTCCTCGGATTTTAATTCCTCAAAACAGTTTATATCCTTCTCATTGGTCATTTGGCAACTACAAAAATCTCGAGGACTTCTACCCACCTTTGGTCACACTACCCCCTCAGTGCTGTGTCCCTACAGCCTTATAATTATCCAACTACTTGCAAAAATTTCTACAAATAGATATCCACTGCTCTTGGCCTCTATATTCCTCTCATATCTCTTAAACAACCCAAAATCTAACAAGCAACATTTTTTTTTTACAAGTAGCTAAGAATTATTGGTAAATTCTAATAAGCATGACCATTCGTCGCTCTACAACAGGAAGGACAGAAAGGTAGGGAAGAAAAATCGAGAGCATTTATGAGTTTTCAAGAGCGGTAGAGAGTACCCGATGATGCAGGTGGAAAGAAAATCTATGAACTATTGACTTATTTGCTAGATTCGGCTACTCTAGTCTAGTCACTTGCTAAATCGAAGCGCCCTTCGTTTCTTATAGGAGCTTGCCATCCGTGCAATACAGGGGTTCCGTTCTCGAAATTCTAAACAAAGTTCCATAATAAAATAAATTTTGAGAAATCAAGATTGTGATCTTTTCCGTGGTTATTTAAACATACGAACAAGGGATATAAAATGTAATACAAGATCATATCGCAACTTCCAAGTAACTGGAATAATGGTTACAAAAGACACCACATTCTAAGAGGTGGATAGTACCTAATAGGTATAGGGACATATTTTAAATAGTTCGGCTTACAGTCCAAAAATAGTGGTACGTATGGATGGATTTCACTGGGTCTTAATGGTTCCTCAATTGTACTTCAATCGTCGGTTGGATGAACCTTGGACTTCAATCTACATGGACTGGACAAGATTCCAATATTAAACTACTTCTACTAGGTTAGGATAACCTAGAGTAGGTTTCAACCCAAGTGGTTGAGCTAGTTGGACAGTCGGGTTGGTTAAATAGGTTCTCTAAGCTCTGAAGGTGCGCCTTCCGTGACTTCTGTGTTTAAGTGGCACGAGAAGACACCATTGAGTGGCACACTAGTGACATGTGCGCAGTGGGCTCGAGTCGATCACAACCATATATTGGGTTGAAGGCTTCGAGTCGAGGTTGAGTCCCTAATCATAATCGAGAAGTTTACCGGTACCATGGTAAGGGTTATAGTTAGTCCTTTCTACCTGAAAGTCGTACCAAAAAAATAGAGTACAAGGGGACGTGTTTGAGTGGAACATGATATACCTAGATGAAGGTGGACTCGTCTAGATTTTACATATAAAATTTGTTGGAAGGTAACAACTGGTCTCGTGCTCCGAATATTAATGACACGGCCGGGGACACAAAATGATCTAAATGAAAAGTGGGAGTCCAAGGGCACTAATCATCACCCCAGTGGAAAATCATTCTAGTCAATCGGAAATTTTCATATACTCCCAAAAATTTTAGGAGGCTTATAGTCTACCCACCTTAGAAGCTAGGATATGATTTTAGAAATAAATAGGTTAGAAAAGAGAGAATTTTTTTTTCAATATCCGGATATTGTACCTCGACTCTTGTAAATGAAGAATAAGGCACGACGTAACGAAATATGGTAGATGTAAGTCAAGTCAATGATCATTCCTCAATAAATGAGAAACGAGGGTGTATAATAACACATGGTCGATAACATAGAGGAACATACCTATCCATAGTGTTCAAGAGTTATCGACGGGGTAACCAGCTCCAAGGCATGTCCTATGAAGAGATTTCTAACAACTGAGTCATGAATCTCTAGTTGTGTCAAACCTGTCAGACTATTGTCATAAGGGTTCTAGTGGTATGGGCTGTAGTGATCATGCGTTGTTGTTGACAACTGGTATATCACAATTTGACAGGGTATTTAATTTATGGTATTAGCTAAACAAGTGACTGTGGTGTTCCAACACTAGTTAGGTCTTAATATTAAACATTTACATAACTAGAGTAATATTCGTTGGAAACCAATCTCGGGAGGAGTGTCACGGTAAATGATTACCCCATTGTCTACTCATCTCATGTCTAACTGTGGGCTTCGGTCGAGGAAGGGTTGGTTCAAGGCTTAAGGGTTGCTAGTTAAGGCAGCTTCTAGCAAATAATTAGAGACTCACAACATTTGGTTTCTTGGGAATAGATACTCTCCTAGGTTGGCATTCTGACTAAGGATAAAACCTTAATCATTCACAACTTCAGATGGCTCGAAAGTCTCAATAGTAGTTTGAGGGTCGATGGGAGAACGAGTAACTCAATCACATGACTGGCCGTTGGTAGCTACACTTGTGCCTACCATTATCATAGCCATGGGAATACTCTGTATCTCTCTACCATCACGAGCTTTCGTCTTTCCAAATGGTGAAAGACAAAAAAATAAAGAATTCATGGGAGATGTTACTGTATACAATTTCGTGATTCAAGGGCGAACATATAATTCAAGAGGAATTGTCAATGCAGTCGTGGATGAGACCCTAGAGACATCTATATCTCAATCCACGTAGGGTAATTAAATAAAGTGCGAACCAAATGCATCATGGTTGATCAGACCATAATACACTGATTCTGATTAGACAATAAGTTAGTGAGCGTCCCCACTAAACATATGTCTTGAATCAAGCTCGATAAAGAGTAAGCTTGCAAAACTAGGCTGTGATAGCAATATTGGTCAAAATAGTCAAATTACAAGTACGCGAGAATTTGAAAGGAGTTACAAGTAGTTTGAGTTTTGTGAGAATCAAACCTTAATGGCGTTCTTGCTTACACGGTTATCCTACTATCTTCTTATCCATAATGCCTTGGCGACTAATTGGTTATGAACCTCTAAACTCTATATTCTAGGTAAACCTATTGGCGTCAAACAATATCCTCATCGATAGGCCACAAGGACTACAGAATGCTAGATCGGGAGACACGCTACCCAATCTCACAGAACTTCCACTACTATTGGCTTCGGATCTTATAGAACATACAGGGAATTGTCCTATCCTCCATGGTATCCCAAACTTGTATTCATGTTTGAAGTCATTTTACTGCGGATTACGTCTCGCCCGTATACTCTGGCTGTGGTAAACCCTTGGTTTCGTAACTCAACATTATACAAAATCGAACACCTCTTAACTCTACCCAATATTGGCTCAAGGGTATCAATGATCAATAGAGGACCACTAGCCATAGTTTTGGCAATAACCCATCACTTATATTTTCTTAAACTAATTTCACCTCTAGGGGTTGTGTCTCGCCAGTGCGCTGCTGGCTGCAGTGAATCCCTAGTCTCCAAAATTTAAATAAATGGCGGCAGTGCGCTGCTGTCCTGCCAGTATGAGTTAACTAACATTCTCGTAACTAAATCTGTAAATAAATCCCTGAGCTTCTAGAGATTCAAACAAGTTGACTATGAAATAAGACATAAATATTTGTCCTATCAGTCACAATCTTTAAAATAAAAGATTGCACAGGGAGGAACAAACTGAAGAAAAAGAACTACAACATTCTGGTATCTCTTTCATGTGTATTCGAACCATGGGAGAAAATTTTTGGATCAGTCTGCCTCGAGATTCTCATTTGAACAATCGAATCAAGAATTATAAACTATTCCCTTACAGCAAAATAGGATTTTAAATGGGCAATTCAGACTAAGATATGATGGCGATATCTAAAGAGGCAAGAGAAGGAATTGAATAATCTATCAAGGTTAGGTCATTAATTCTCTGAAGCCCTGCCTTACTAAGGGAATAATCTATCCAAATTAGATTACACCGTCATATCAAGAGATAATAATGTACCTATGGGGATCTGATAAACTATCAAAATTAATAACTCCTTATCTACATTGCATGGCCTAGACAACCTATCGGTAAATTTGTATAAGGGACTCCTAATCCTAGTCATTCTCGTAAATTAAATTAATTTCTAATTCGTGAATGAGCATTTCTAGTCGCAGGCTCGCAATAGTACAACTAACTTAAGTACTATCACAAGTTCGCATGATTTGCGAAGACTGATCTGCATGGGCCACCACAAAAATTTGTCACGACCCGCACCCATTTTTTTTTTAAACGGATACAAGATGTGTCCAAGCCAGCCTACGCCGCAGTGTCGGCGGTAGAACGCTGTCACGGCCATGAAGATCAAGATCATAAATAATGCTCATTCACATAATTAATTTAACTTACAATGATCACAAGTTTTACATTTGTAGAAAACATAAACTTGTACAATTAAATGAATGACTACAAGTCAACTATCTAGCTAGTCTCTAGGCTTTTGTATGCAAGTATTCCCGTCACTCCCCAAGCTAAGTGAATCCACGGCTAACCTAAAAATGTTGGTTTTCAGTCAGGAATGGAACGAGCACAATTCACTGAATGCAATTTCAAATAAAGAAAATGACTGTAAAACAAAGGTTAGACATCAATTATGAGTTTTGAAAATAAACAGGAAATACGAAAAACCAAAAGTAAATAAATAGACACAAAATACTTTCTCCAACTGCTAGAAGTACCTTTGATATGTGATCGGTCTCGGGACAATTATGCGACACTGTCTACACTGTCTAAAGTTATACTGTCTACACTGTCTAAGTTATACTGTCTACACTGTCTAAGTTACACTGTCTACATTGTATAAAGCTACACTGTCTACAGAAAATATTACAATAAAGAAACACTGTCTACAAAATAATAATCACGATCTACACAATTTAAATGCAGTAAAAATCATGGTCTACACTGTCTACTTTGCAATAAATAAATTGCTGTCTACACTGTCTACAAGAAATAAATAGATCACTGTCTACACTGTCTACAAGAAATAATGAATCACTGTCTACACTGTCTAAGGTCAGATCACACATCGTCGGTACTTCTCATTTCCGACTCAACAATTTAATAGAAAATAATCACATAACCAATGACCAATCAATGAAATATAGTAAAAATTAATATCGAAATGCAGACAATAAACTGTACTCGCCTGTGGTCCTCTGCTGGTGAAACTGTCAGTCTGAACTACTCAATGTGCCACAATAGTCAAAACCCGTACAACAGTCCCCGGAAGCTGAAATAAACATTACCAATGATCTCAGAATAGTCAAATTAGTTAAGATTGCCTGTCCTTAAGTCCAATTCTGGATACAGGAGCAAAACGGTAATTTCGGGCCAAAACGATGTCCGCCGTTGAACCCACTTTGTACCGAAAAGCGTGCCAGAGTCAACGGTCTCTAAAGTCGTCAAACTATATGTCTACGGATCCAGTTTTCCGATACGAACCCAACCGTATGTCCAAAGTTGGATTCCGGCAGGCCGTGCACAAAATCGCCCGTTGAATGGGACCGTGGGGCCCGCAAAATGGTGATTTTATCAACGGTCTCAGAATCGGACCAAACTTGGCATACAAGACCAAAAAATGATATGGTTCTGTTGGCACAAGTTTCGTCTCGATCTGACGAGCGTGCACAAAGTAATTGGAGAATTTGTAAAGTGCACGATACGGTGAATTTCGACGGATACGCATTAAATTCGTCGCGCACACGCGACCAATTTGAATTCCGTCAAAGCCCACACGACCATGAAGCCGTTACACAGCTTTCGATGCTTTCGGTTCGCGACCACGTCGTCCAGAATGGCGGAACGCACGTCGTGTGGATGGAATTTATTGAATTTAAAAACAGGTTTTCGGTCAACTTCGGGATCGGATTTTTCGACACGTAGTCGATGATTTCCAAATCCACGAAAAGGATTGGGAAGCACTATATGTTGTCTAGGACTGTCTTTAAATAGATTTCCGAAACTGTCGATGGTTTGGCTAAGAATTTCCTTCCAATCCGGGTTTCGGGACTGCTCTAGTACTCTATTTTCAACAGAGTTTCGTTGAACTTTGAGTCGATTTATTATAGGCTTTCACTACGATTTATACTAATCAGTTATTGGGATATAAAATCGGTTAGGTTGGGAGCATACTCGAAGAGACGGCTTGCGAATTGGTCGATCGAGCGTCGCGATATCGTGCGTCGAAGTTGACTCCTCCCCACCCGTTACTGTTGTTGTCATTTCTTGCACCGTGCGCGCGTTCACGCGCTGCCTTCGCAGCTTCGACCGCGCGTGACGGCGCACCGACGGCCGGGGGTGGTCGCCGAGACTGGGTAGGGCGCCGCGTGGGTTGGATTAGGGTTTGATGTTTCCACGCGATCTCTGTCTCTGTCGGTCGTTCTTATATGCGTGGTTCTGAGCAACCGAGCGGTACTCGGCCTGCTTCGATTTGGCTGAGCGGGGCTCCTCTCTGGGTGCTGTGGGTTGATGTGCCTCGGTTGGCTCGGCCCGGAATTGCACTGTTGGCTCTTGCCGAGTTGATTACAAAGGCTCGGGTTGCTCGTTCTATATCACGCTGGTCTTGATATATGCATATTTGCATATATGCAATACCATAGGGTCGGGCTGCTGATTATGGCCTGCGGTTTGGGGGGGTTTTGCTTGGTTTCAATTTTCCATCTATCGAACTGCTACTAATAGGATGGGGCTCGGGTCTTAATAGCGGGTATGGGGCTTGCAGCAGGGAATGGGCCGGGCAGCCCATTCCTTTTTTTTTATTTCTAATTAACAATTAAACTAATACATATAATATATATATAAAAAATATATATATATATATATATATATATATATATATATATATATATATATATATATATATTTACACATAAATACACATGTATATATATACGTATATATATACATACACACATATACAAATACACACATATATATAATTTATTTATCTATATATACACACATATATATATATCTATATATATACCCTTACAAATACCTGTATATTTATTCATATATACATACCAATACACATATAATATTTATCCGTATATATTCGTATATACGCACACTTGCACACACAATTATATATATTTCTATACATACCCATTTATACCTATATAATTCTATAACTCTCTCTCTCTCTCTCTCTCTCTCTCTCTCTCTCTCTCTCTCTCTATATATATATATATATATATATATATATATATATATATATATATATATATATATATATATATATATATATATATATATATATATCTGACCAATATGTTATAAACCATAAAATAATAATATTACATAATAATAACCTCAATAACAAAATAATCATAACGAAATTAAATAAACCAATATTGGGGTATGTACCATTTAAATTAATAACATATTTCAAAATTTTCGGGAAAGGGAGTTACAGTCTTTTCATTCAAAATTTTGGGTTTGTATGGGTGATATAGGAATTGGTATGTAGAGTAGTTGATTTCAAATTTATAATTGTTACATTGATTCTCTTACAATTCAAAAATCTGAGTTGGGATTGGTATTTGATTAATGAGTTTGTTTCCAGTTTTGAACATTAACTGAGATTGGTTTGTGTTCCAGTTATTGATAACCTGAATGAACACTGAATATTGTTTTCCTTTTCATTATTTCAATGGTTGTTCAGTCCCTTCTTTTGGTTTATCAACCTGAGATTGTTGGTTCTTCCAGTTAACAAAAACCTGGGAAGAGTTCTGTATTTTGTTAACTGTTATAAAAAACTGAGTTTTAGTTCTAACCTGGGATTCAATGCTTTTCCCTTTTTGCTTAACTGAGATTTAGTTTCCAGTTTTCACATTGATCTGAGATAGGATATGCTCACTGATTTCTTTTGTTCACTGAGACTGAGTTGTATTCTACACATAAACCTGAGAATGGGGTGTTGAAATTAAACTGGGGACTGAGTTCACTGTAAACTGTTTTGGTTTCCCTGATTTAGATAAAACCTGAGATTGTATTAATCTAAAAACTGGTATGAGGGGGGGAGTATTGAATTGATTTTTAAATCGATTCCTTTCCTCGAATTGACTGGAAACTGATTCCTTTTTGTTCCTGTCACTGAAATGGTTTCCTATGTGTAATAACCTAATTTTCTCCTTCTTTTGAACTGTTTAAACCTGAAAATTGAATATGCAGAAACCTGAGTTTAACCCCTCACTTCACTGTTAACTGATTTATTGAGTTGGGTTTTAGGCTTTGATGTGTTAACTTGTTGAGGCTTTAAAATAAATATCTGAGTTTTACCTTGGTTGATGACTGATATGGTATTTCCTGTTCTTTTCAGTTTTCTTTTTACTTCACACACATACACATGTACTCATATGTTTCCCCCTCACTCCCTATGTGTGTAAATATATATAAGCATTGTTATCTATATATACAAGATTTCCTATATATATGTATATGTATTTTAATATATATATTATATATATGGTGTCATGATATGTGGGATGTATGTTATGATCTATGGTGTATGTAATGTATAGATAGCCAATATGTGTATTGATTAGCTATAGAGGATATCTTGGTAGATGTGTCTAGTAGGCTATAGGCTAGATATATGTCATGTGTAGATGTGTATTGGTAGGCTTGACATGGTATTGCCTAGAATAGCCTAGTAAACCTAGAATAACTTGCTAGACCTAGGTTAGACTAGTTTGACCTAGATTAGACTTGGTTGACCTAGTTTGACTTTAGGGTTGACCAGAGTTGACCAAGAGTTGACTTTGGTCTAGATTGACCTAGATTCATGTAGAACGTATTGTAGTACATTACATTTCTATTATGGACTTGTTGTGACTCGTACTGTTCTAAATAGGAGCCAGACACCACTCCTCGGACAGTATTTTCATCTCGAACTTTCAGTTAGCAGGCGAGTATATTCTCTGATCTTTTCATACCTGTCTGGACTATATTCATGCTCTAGATTACTCTACATGATGCTGACACGTATCTTTACGGATTAGTACTATATGGATCCCTTCCTGAGATGTTATCCCTCTACGGGTGCATCGGGTATTTCATGTTCATGTACTTTATCATGTGCATCAGGTACTCCTTGTACTCGTACTAGTTCATGTTTTTACATGTTCTCATGTGCTTTCACGTGCCTCATGTACTACTCATTACATGAGTTTACGTATCTTAGTTGTATTCATGTGCTTATAACGTAACTTGAATGGATCCTTGTGTACTGATTGGGGCGGGGTGAGTAGAATTGGTTATGTGAACACTATCCCCAGTAGCTGTATAAATGTGCCTCCTTATTTGTATTCATGTGCCCCTAAGCCGTTTACATAACCATATTGTACTCTAAATCACGTAGTCACTTACAGTCTTTACTATCATGTATCTATTTACAGTTATAAAATATCTCATGTTTTACTTGTACTTCCATTCAGCACTTCCTGTATTTTACTCTATTGTAATGATTTATACTCCTAACCTGATATGAACTGTTGAGAGATATGTGCTCGTTCCCGTCCTGACTGGACCTGTTGAAATATTACAGAGGACGAGGCTGAGGCGTTCTGCCCTACTTACTACGGTGCCACACTAGATGAGTGCCCGGATTTGGACCAGCAGCAGGATCCATTAGCTGTAGATGACACTCCTTTAGTTTAGGATTGTCTTACTATTTTGGGATTACTGTATTAGATTTTGAGATATTCTGAGACATGGATTTATTTTAGACACTTAGAATTCTGGATTGTATCTCTGTGATTCTCTGTTCTGGATATTTTATCTTTCATTATCAATCTATCTTACCTGTTCTACCTTAGCTGTGGTTGCGTTATATTTCTGTTATGTCACCCCCATTTGGGGAGTATAACTGTTATTACCTTCAATTGTTAGTTGTTGTGACTTAGGACAGCGTTCTACCGCCGACACTGCGGCGTAGGCTGGACGTACCTACGTCTCGTGCCCTTACTCTAGGGTGCGGGTCGTGACACATTTTTAGTGGTGGCCCATGCAGGTCGAGTTTATGTAGTGGTATTCGAACTAGAGTATCACTACAGCCTGCAGTAGGATTAGGATATTTTTGAGGGTACTTAATCACAGTTAGGATTCCTTGAAAGATTCCTGGGACGACCCTTGAGAATCTTATTTAAACTTCAATTTGAAATCCTTTCCCTTGTTTTGTTCTCTCCCACTCCTTGATTATTGAATTTGATTTTGTTGGATCATTGTTGATTTTAATTTTTCCTATCAAGATGAATTTTATAGCCTGAGTTATGATATTTTCTGATAACATATATTGACGGGAATAGAGGGAAGGTAAAACGTCTACATGATTATGGAACCTGTAGTTTATCGCAGCCATATTAGCTGGCGTGGCGAAAACATGGAGACCTGGCTTCGGATGTACGTACCTTGGTTATGAGATTTGGAATTTCTCGCAGCTATACTAGTCGGCATAGCGAGATTTCTAGACGACATGATTGTAGAGGTGCATACCCTAGTTATGGAATCTATCGTTATTCGCAGCCTTGCTTACTGGTATGGCGAGGACTCTGAGTAACATGATTTTGGACAGACGCATATGATTATCAGATTGTATCTTGAGAAGGTTTTTAAACATGTCATCTCTATCGTACCATTCTGTTGTATAAATTGTACCCCATCATCAAATAACTTAGGAGTAGGAGTATGAGTAGGAGCAACTTAGCTATTATTATAACCTTGTGTAACTTCTTGCTATAATTTCTTCCTAATGCAATGAATCGATGATTTTGCTAGACCTTAACTTCGATTTGATATTATAGCTCTGGTTTCAAATGGTTCCTTCTTTTTTTAACAGATAGGCAGAACAGATTTTATCATTATTTTCTCTTGCCATTATTTCTTGTATTACCCTAATATATATATATAGTGGACACAGATACTTGTCTGACACGTATGCATACTACACTTGTTTACCAACCTATCTAAATGCATGTTAATATGATTAATGTTAAGTTCTCAAAATCCTAGTATTCTAATATAGTGCAGTATCAGTGACTAGTTCTATGTTTCTCCATATTAAATTCGTAATTTAAATTTAAATTTCATGTTATTAGTTTTGCTTACATCACTACACATGTATGTTATATACAGGGCTTTATTTCTTAAAAAAATTGGTTGAGTTTTGTGTTGAATTATCAAATCTGAGACTGTGTACATAGTAAACCCTTAACCTTGGATTCTAAGTGTTTAGTTCAAATTGCAGTTTTAAATTGTAATGTTTTGAGCCGTATACATGGTTGTGTGCAGGTATATAATGTTAGGTTCATACTCTTACATGTTAGGTTGTGGTTGTGGTAAACATTGAGTTGGTTTTGATGTTCGAATTCTCCAAAATTTTGAAAACTGAATTCATGTTAACATTTTTACACTGCTTTCAATATGTGTAGTTCAATTTCAGATCTAATATGTAATGATGAGCTAAACTGAAAGATCGAACCCTTTGTTTCAAGTTTAACCCATGTACACTTGACACTCTACACTAATGTTCACAACTGCCATGTAAACCTAATCCTTCATCTCTATGTTATGTTCATGTAGCCATATAGATACTTACATATACGGTTAGCCATACATGTTATGAATAAATAGCTTGTGCCTTGTAGATTGCTTAACTAATGTGCCATGAATAGTGTAACTTGACAGCTATAGTTGAGACCCAAATCCTCCTATAACACCTTCATGTATATGTCAACAAACCACAAAAGCACACATGTATAAAAATACTGAAGGTAAAATAAACCAACAGGATAAAATTAATAAACCAACTCAAGCCGAACCCAAAAGCAAAGCAGAAATTAAAATACTGAAGGTAAAATAAAAAATTAATTAACGTGAATTAAAGGAATTTAAATACAGAACAATACAGGATAATTATTTAAATAAATATATTAAAGCAGTACATATATAAAAATACGTATTCCGGGAACGGGAAGTGACATTGAAACATCGAGGTAGCTATCTCTCTCTCTCTTTTGGGCGGCGGTGGGGGACAGAGGAGAGCCGACGGTGGTGGAAGGGGGCGGGCAGCGGGGGGGTGCTGGCCGCGGGGGGGCTGGCCGCGGGAGGGGGCTGGCCGCGGGGGGTGGGGGTCACCGCGAGCGGGTGAAGCTGGCGGTGGTGGGGGTCGCCGCGGGGGGTGCTGGCGGTGGTGGGGGCCCCCGCGGGGGGTGCTGGCGGTGGTGGGAGTCGCCGCGGGGGGTGGGGTGGTAGGAGGGGGCGGGCAGCGGGGGGGCTGGCCGCGGGGAGGCTGGCCCCGGGGGGATTGGGGGTGGGCTGCGGGGGGGGGGGGGGGGACGGGGGTGGCCGTGGCGGTGGAGGTGGCAAGGGGAGGTGGGGGGTTGGGGGTGGGTTACGGGAGGGGGGTTAGGGTCTGGCCGCGGGGGTGGCTTGCCGCGGGGGGTCGGAACACACACACACACACACACACACACACACACACACACACACACACACACATATATATATATATATATATATATATATATATATATATTTTTTTTTATATATATATATATATATATATAATATATATATATATATATATATATATAGATATATATATATATTCGGCACACACACACACACACACACACACACACACACACACACACACATATATATATATATATATATATATATATATATATATATATATATAGATATATATATATATTCGGCACACACACACACATATATATATATATATATATATATATATATATATATATATATATATATATATATATATATATATATATATATATATATATATATATATATTCGGCACACACACACACACACACACACACACACATATATTCGTCGCATACACACACATACACACATGTTTTATAACCCTAAATTAGGGTTTATTAGGATGATTATGTTGATAATACGGTTTAATCGTGATGTTGATAATACGGTTTATAACCCTAAATTAGGGTTTGTTAGGATGATTATGACCCTAAAATTTTGTGGTCTTGCTGTTGATTATATTGATTGTGGGATACTATAATGGTAGTGAAAGAATGCTCTCAGCGCCTTCCTATCCTTGGGCTCATTCTTCCTACTTTTAAACTACTTATATTTTCTGAAATTGAAGAATCTCACACCTTAACCTAATAGTGAATGGTCTTTTGTGTAGTGTCCCATTCTGCTCAGTCAATAGGAGGAATCGAAATGCCGACGGCGTTCGGATTTAGCCTTGCAATGGCTTGCTCGGAGACATCGCTCAGGTGGGGTAGTTTCGGTGAACTTGCCTCATCTTAGCCTTCACTTAATAACTCGTTTGTTTTCAACTTGCACAAGTTAGGCTTGATAATAAAAGAGACGCATCCACATAGTTAAGAGAATAATCCCGACGGGTCGGAATGTCCTAGAACATGGAAAATGGTCCCACGATCTGCTTAGAAGTCGGCTCAGTGTGCTTTCAAATGACACTCGATCCTTTGTCCCGTGACTTGGGAGAAGGAAGTTGGCCTAAGTTGCTAAGTTGCCCTGACACTCGGATGAGCCTAAGTCATAGGCGTCGCCTGCGTGAATGCTTGATAAAGCATGTAAAATCCCGTCGTTTTGTCCCAACGCTCGAGTTAGCCTAAGTAATAGGCGTCGCCCGCATGAATACTTGAAAATGCATGCACGGTCCCGTCGTCCATGGCTTAGCATAGCCTTCGCACGTTCCGTGAGTTAAGTCGTCTTGCACGGTTGTTGGCTTAACTCTAGGCACCCGAGAACTTGGTCGTTCAAGTCGATCACGTGCACGGCACTTTCCCTCGATGCGAAGCTTAACGTAGCCTTTGCTCGTCAAATTACTGCACAAATAAGTTAGGCAAAGTTATGCCGGTCGGTCTAAGCCATTTCTAGTACTGTCCCGCTCTATCTGCGGTTGTCAAGTCGCGTAGTCCCTTGAGAACAAGGCTCATCGTATAAGTATATTACTTGAGCGATAGCGTCGCCTATAGAACCAGGTCTGTCTAAGGTACGGGCCACGGTTGATTTATTGAGTTTTGGAAAGTGTTTCAATAGTTATTCTTGAGTTGAGTGAAATGATAGGGCAAGAAAGAAGAATGCTCGCGACTGGGTCGTCGAGGCAAGGTCTCAGATGTGAGAAGTGTTGAACTTAGCCCTGAAAGAGATGGTAATACTAGAAGTAGATTGACTGTGTGAGACGTCAGTTCGAGTCGAGTCTTGCATGGTCATTGGACAATTTGTACAAGGTGGAAGTCTTCTCGAGTGATCGCCGGGGCGCCGGGATCATTTGGCCCGTGAGTAGCGAGTTGGCTCAAAGAAGGATGCTGGATAACCGCATGAAAGATTCGGCGCTTCCGGGGCTAGCTACCCATGGAAGGGCGGACCGAATCCCCTGAGCCAAGTTTATTATAGCGCTGGGCGCTAGTGACTAGTTCATATAGATGAGTCGACATGAGCGGCGATCCACATAAATGTCGTTGGATTGAGTCGAGTATTGAGTGTAGTATATCAAGGAAGTCGAGTTGAATGTGTGAGTATAGTTGGAACACAAAATGTTGGGCCTAAGATTTGGTTACAACGTAGGTGAGGTGCTTCGGCACGAGATGTGACATCGAGTCTTATGTTGTCGGCATATAAGTTGTATAGTTTGAATGTGAGTTGTCTTGAGTTTAAGTTAGAAAATGCCGCAAGGCAAAGTTGGTCGAGTGATACTAAGTTCACAAGCCTCGATTAGGTCAGTTGTCGATCAAAGTAGCAAGGGCCGCTAGGCGACACCGTAGATAAGTCTTGATGAGTTGCAAGGCACGGCCTCAATCTTGATACACGAACAAGTCTAAGCAAGGCCTAGAGGCATGACCCATACGAGTCGTCCCATTGACGTCATTGTCACGAGAATGTCTAGAGGCACAGGAAAGGAGTACAAGTCTTGGCACGGCCGAGTCCGCATAAGTTGCTCCTCGACGAAGTACCGTCTCGAATAGTTTGAAGTCAGGAATAGAGTATGGCACGACCATGCCATCCCGAGTTGAAATTTGGTCAAGTACATAAGCGATGAGGCACTGCCTCGATTGAAATACACGTTGGCATTATAGCATGACCATGTCGTTGCACATTGAGTTGGTCAGACGTCGTAGTCTTAAAACTGATCCTAAGGCAAGACTAGCAAGACAATCGAAAGGGACTTGTATTGCACAAAGTAAATAAACGTGTCGGTTTTGTATGGGTGGGCGAGGAGCTCACTCCACCAGTAAAATTGAGTATTGACACCCACACAGTTTTCATGTGCAGGTACAGGTAGAAGCTCGTGGCGCGGAGCTCGCTTGGATGCATCGAGGCACGGAGTCCCTTGGCGAGTCGAAGCGTGCGGCCGCGTGAACTCAAGACTTATACGGGACATAATATATGGACATCGCATTCCGAAGTTTCCGCTGCCTCATGCATTGTAATCGAGAGATGAGAGAGAGAGAGCAGAGTGACTTGTAAAATGAGAGAAAAGTGAGCACGAGATACTTGTAATCATTGCCTTGTGCCTATTGTAATCTGAATGTTCAATATCAACAAAGAGTTTTTTTGAATAACTTGTGTTTTGCCTTTAAATTTCTGTTGCATGTTCAATGTTTCTGCTTGGAACTTCTGTACGACGACCCCGTCGCTGCCGCTGAAATCGACCGTTATGGAACTGCCTTGCACGAGCGCAATCTAGGCTCGTGCGGCATCACGTCTTAGAGAGGACAATCGTTCCTACGAGAGCGGGGCGTTACATAATGGTATCAGAGCACAGCTTTACGTCCTTGGACTTCACGTCGAATTTTTCAGTTTTGAAAGCTTGTTATTGAAAAAAAGTGTATGCTCTCTCTCAAATGTCCCTCAGCATGTCCATATAATAAGTCTAAATATTTTGAAAAGCTCGTACAAGCATTTAGCCGAACACATCGATAGGCCCTTGTGCCGAACAATGTCAACTTGACTTGATAAGGAAACTCGTACTAAAAGTTAGCAAGTCGCATACGTGCCCAAATAGTCCTACCTCGACATTAGCAAATGAGCATGCAAACTCGAATATAGTCCGCACGGGATGGTTATGCACACGGCCTTTTGGCTAAGTTGTGCCGCGTGTCGCGCACCTCGACTTTTGGTGCAAACGAGTCGCGAGCAATATTAAGTATCGTTTGGCCGGGAACGAAAATATACTTAGTGTGTATATCAATAGGAACGCTGTCGAACTAACGCTTAGGCGTGCATGGAATATTGGTTTGTATTTTGAGGAATAGTACGATCGACTTAGTGCGTCGGTGCGACGTGAGCGAATACGCTAGAGATTCGTCGAACAAATCTAAAGGATGTCTTAGCGAATGACCCGAACGTGATTGAGGACTAGATCGGATGGCTCGAATCCTGAGTGGTGTATGAATTTTCTTGGAAATCATTCGAGCAAAATTGAGGATTACGAGTAACGGCGAGTATGTCGGCGAGGCGATGCGATCGCACAAAGCCTTAGAACGCGTCACGCTTAGTTGGTCGTGACTTCGAATGTCCCGAACGAAATATCGTTCGGACAACTATGAATGAGCAACGCGAGTTAAAAAACGATTCAGAACGATGAAACTAGTGAATGTCTTGATCGAGGAAATCTAGTAAATCACACGTGCAATTTCGGATTGAGTCAAATAAAATGTGACTTGAGTTTTGGACAACGATATTGAAACTAGCTTGAGGAATAGCGATCGAACTTGATCTTGAATATCGAGGAATTATGGTATATCCAGTTCGAACAATAGCATCAGTTGTACGACTCGAAATTGGTTGCAAAGGAAGATCGTCAGGTTACGCATATCGTCGATGGTATTGAGGCATATCAAAGATCGATATACGATAACTCGGGGGTACTCTGACTCGGCGAATGACGATCGTGCAATATCATTGTTCCGTTGGATGCTATCCTCAGAATATTGAAATGTGTCGAGGAAAATATAGACGTGGCTCGAGGATTTTCTAGTTAATTGAATGACGGACAGACTATCAAATTGGAATCTTGACTTGAATGAAAATGATATGTTTGGATTTGCTTCATCGATAGCCACAACATTGACATTCTTGTCTTATGCGAGTGCAACTCCAGCCTCGCACATGCGTCGTGCCGATTTGGGGCGATCACTCCGCGTGAGCGCTGGTATGGTGATTCATACAGCGGGGGTGATTGAACTAGCATGGCGTGGCAATTTGTGTGCTTCGACTTGTGGTTTAACGCGAAGGTGGACTCGAGAATGACTTAACGTGCGTGACGGTCGAATTTGAGGATTACGTAGGTCTAATCCGTGTATCGAGAATGAATTAGTCTAGACGCAAGCAAGAGTTACGCCCCGATGAGAATGATTATTCCGCGAGAGTGTTGCATGGTGATTCATGAACCACCGTAGATAATCGGACTCGCGTGATATTGGGGCGCAACATATTGTCAAAGCTAGACGACCTCGTGATCGAATACATGAATTGATTAGAATTGGTGATTTGAATGGATTCGAATACGCGCAACGAATGCATTGATGCGAATAGTTGATCGTGCTCGATGTTTAGAAATCTGAGTGATGCGAGCTTGGGTAGAAAAATCCCATACTACCGACTTTGGTTTGACCCTAGGATTGGGGTCAGGGTTGGCATTATTGTTGGAGAACTATGATTCCAATCCTGACATTGACTTAGCCTTGAGAAATGGCATAGCGGTTAGGCGAGACGCCATGTTTCAAGAGTTAGCAATCGAAAGATTGATCTTGAGGATTGGCATGGCATGGATGGATAGTGTGAATCACGAGTATAGGAATATCCCTCACGAGATTCAGCTGACATGTATATATTTTAGGGACGCCTGAGTATGTGCACGATGCGACTCGAGTGAGAACGACGAATTCTCTATCATGCAGCTTGGCTGAATGTATGTATTTTGGGGACGCCTGGAATGCGTGCACGATCCAACCAAGTAATATGTTGAGTTCAAGCAAGACTTAAAAAATGGAAGAGTGTCGAGAACTTGAAATCGTGTTAAAAAGAAAGATTGATAATAGAGCGAGCATGGCTCGAAATCGAGGGAACACATAGGTGTAGTGTGTGCGAGAGTCCTTGAATGTAGAACAAAGTTATAAGTCGATAAGTGTACTCAGTAAGTTTCGAGGATGAAACTTTTTTTGAGTGGTGTATGATGTAGTGCCATATCCCGCTCAGTCAATCGGAGGAATCGAAACGGCGATGGCGTTCGGACTTAGCCTTGCAACGGCTTGCTCGGAGACATCGCTCAGGTGGGATAGTTTTAGTGAACTTGCCTCATCTTAGCCTTCACTTAATAACTCACTTGTTTTTAACTTGCACAAGTTAGGCTTGATAATAAAAGAGACGCATCCACATAGTTAAGGAAATAATTCCGACGGGTCGGAATGTCCTAGAACATGGAAAATAATCCCACGGTCTGCTTAGAAGTCGGCTCAGCATGCTTTCAAATGACACTTGATCCTTCGTCCCGTGGCTTGGAAGAAGAAAGTTGGCCTAAGTTGCTAAGTTGCCCTGACAGTCGAATGAGCCTAAGTTATAGGCGTCGTCTGCGTGAATGCTTGATAAAGCGTGCACGATCCCGTCGTTTTGTCCCAACGCTCGAGTTAGCCTAAATCATGGGCGTTGTCCGCGTGAATACTTGAAAATGCATGCACGATCCCGTCGTCCAAGGCTTGGCATAGCCTTCGCACGTCCCGTGAGTTAGGTCGTCTTGTACGGCCGTTGGCTTAAGTCTAGGCACCCAAGAACTTGGTCGTTCAAGTCGATCGCGTGTACGGCACTTGCCCTCGATGCGAAGCTTGACGTAGCCTTTGCTCGTCAAGTCACTGTGCAAATAAGTTAGGCAAAGTTATGCCGGTCGGTCTAAGCCATTTTTAGCACTGTTCTACTCTATCTGCGGTTGTCAAGTCGCGTAGTCCCTTGAGAACAAGGCTTGTCGTATAAGTATATGACTTGAGCGATAGCGTCGCCTATAGAACCAGGTCTGTGTAAGGTACGGGCTACGGTTGATTTAATGAGTTTTAGAAAGTGTTTCAATAGTTGTTCTTGAATTGAGTGAAATGATAGGGCAAGAAAGAAGAATGCTCGCGATTGGGTCGCCGAGGCAAGGTCTCAGATGTGAGAAGTGTTGAACTTATCCCTGAAAGAGATGGTAACACTAGAAGTAGATTGACTGTATGAGACGTCAGTTCGATTCGAGTCTTGCATGGTCATTGGACAACTTGTACAAGGTGGAAGTCTTCTCGAGTGATCGTCGGGGCGCCGAAATCATTCGGCCCGGGAGAAGCGAGTTGGCTCAAAGAAGGATTCTGGATAACCGCATGGGAGATTCGGCGCTTCCGGGGCTAGCTACCTATGGAAGGGCAGACCAAATCCCCTGAGCCAAGTCCATTATAGCGCTGGGCGCTAGTGACTAGTTCATATAGATGAGTCAGCATGAGCGGCGATCCGCATAAATGCCTTTGGATTGAGTTGAGTATTGAGTGTAGTATATCAAGGAAGTCGAGTTGAATATGTGAGTATAGTTGGAACATAAAATGTTGGGCCTAAGATTTGGTTGCAACGTAGGAGACGTGCTTCGGCACGAGATGTGGCATCGAGTCTTATGTTGTCGGCATATAAGTTGCATAGTTTGAATGTGAGTTGTCTTGAGTTTAAGTCAGGAAATGCCGCAAGGCAAAGTTGGTCGAGTGATACTAAGTTCATAAGCCTCGATTGGGTCAGTTGTCGATCAAAATAGCAAGGGCCGCTAGGTGGCACCGTAGATAAGTCTTGATGGGTTGCGAGGCACAGCTCAATCTTGATGCACGAACAAGTCTAAGCAAGGCCTAGAGGCACAACCCGCACGAATCGTCCCCTTGACGTCATTGTCACGAGAATGTCTAGAGGCACAGGAAAGGAGTGCAAGTCTTGGCACGGCCGAGTCCGCATAAGTTGCTCCTCGGCAAAGCACCGTCTCGAATAGTTTGAAGTCACGAATAGAGTATGACACGACCCTGCCGTCCCGAGTTGAAATTTGGTCAAGTACATAAGCGATGAGGCACTGCCTCAATTGAAATACACGTTGGCATTATAGCATGACCATGTCGTTGCACATTGAGTTGGTCAGACGTCATAGTCTTAAAACTGATCCTAAGGCAAGACTAACAAGACAATCGAAAGGGACTTGTATTGCACAAAGTAAATGAACGTGTATTGCACAAAGTAAATCGAAAGGGACTTGTATAGCATGACCATGTCGTTGCACATTGAGTTGGTCAGACGAGGAGCTCACTCCACCAGTACAGTTGAGTACTGACACCCACACAGTTTTCATGTGCAGGCATAGGTAGAAGCTCGTGGCGCGGAGCTCGCTTGGATGCATCGAGGCACGGAGTCCCTTGGCGAGTCAAAGCGTGCGGCCGCATGAACTCAAGACTTATACGGGACATAATGTATGGACATCGCCTTCCGAAGTTTCCGCTGCCTCAAGCATTGTAATCGAGAGATGAGAGAGAGAGAGCAGAGTGACTTGTAAAATGAGAGAAAAGTGAGCACGAGAGACTTGTAATCAAGGCCTTGCGCCTATTGTAATCTAAATGTTCAATATTAACAAAGAGTTCTTTTTGAATAATTTGTGTTTTGCCTTTAAATTTTTGCTGCTTGTTCAATGTTTCTGCTTGGGACTTCTGTGCGACGACCCCGTCGCTGCCGCTGAAATCGACCATTATGGAACTGCCTTGCACGAGCGCAATCTAGGCTCGTGCGGCATCACGCCTTAGCGAGGACGATCGCTCCTACGGGAGCGGGGCGTGACATTTTGTATGAAAGAAAAATTATAGAATAATTGTAGAACTGGCATACACTACTGTAGGACCATTAGATTGACATAGAGTGTTCAAGTTCTTATTACTGTAGGACCAAAGAGACTAAATTTAGCAGTATATACTTATCAATGACTATACGAGGCTAAAATTAGCAATCTGAATTTGGCAATGACCCTATGGATGTTCTTTCTCCCAGACTTGAAAATGATGATACGGCGACCCTATACTATTTTCTAGTGTCAAATGGTTACTTATCTTTCTTAGCTTTACATTATCAGGTGTTTATTCTGTTCAATAAAAGATACTACCCAAATTTGATGAGTACCTATGATACTACATATGAATAGAACTATGAGTGTTGTAGGTAGTGTAAGCTAGAAATGAATGAAGTTTGGATGTTGTTCTAAGCCATCCACATGTTCATGAAACCTTAGGTAATTTAGTTTGGATAGCTATGTCAGACCCATGTTGGAAAATTCATGAATATATATCTGTGGCGAACCTTTAACTATTTATATTTAAAAAATCTTGTATTTGAATAAATGTTGTATTTGAATAATTGTGTATTTGTTAATAAGGCTGTATATATTGTATGAGAACAATTATTGTATCAATGTACCCTCTGGGTATCGGTATCGGTATTAGACTATTTCTATGAGTATCGATATTGATTGCTTAGGCGTCTAGGCAGTGTCTAGGCGGTAGGTAAGTGTTGAAAATCAAATTCAAGATATCGGTATAGAGTGAGTATCCTAGAAGGATATATATATATAAGATATCTTAGTAGTAGATAGGTAAGTGTTGAAAATTAAATTTACTTATGCCAAGTCTTTTGGGCCTATCAGAGTTATAGATCTTTTCAAAAATCTAGTATAATGCTGATTATCTCAAAAGGCTTACATAAGTAAGAGTGTATAGAGTGTATATCGTAGGCGGATGAGTGTATAGAGTGAGCCTCCCTACTCCCCTTCTTCTCATTCGGTCATGAGGCATCCTATTCCGCATCATATGATATACATCTCAACCAAAGCGTGGAGAAGTGTAAAAATATTAATATTAACCAAGGATCAGTATCGGAATCAGTATTACCATGAATCTCATAGCTTATTCTAACAGAGCATAATATAAAATCAAACGTGAAGCAGAGCTTCACATTCACAATATTAGAATGTGAAGCTCTGATTCACACGTTTAGTTTTATATTATGCTATGGTAGAACAAGCCATGACATTCATGATGATACCGATTCTGATACCGATCCTTGGTTAATATTAATATTTTCACACTTCTCTACTCTTTGGTTGAGATGGATATCATATGAGAGAGTCGAATGAGAAGCAGGGAATAGAGGGGGGTCAGAGAGGGGGCCTTCTCTACTCCTCTATATTCTGGTTGTGAGACTCATTTCGTACTGTCAGGCTATGTCGAAGATGAGGAGGAAGAGAAAGATGAGGACGCAGAGGACGTCTAATACTGTCATTTCCATACAACAATGAATCTTCTACATTATATGTCTAATATTTTTATTTTGTTTAATCCCTAATTAATCTTCATGTTTCCATCAATCTTATCAGATGGCACCCAAGACCCGAGGACGTCGCTTGAGAGAGGCAGCTTCTACTGTTGAGGAGGTAGTGCCACCTCCTGCTGCTGAGTCGGTAATGGTACTTACTACTGAGTCGGTAGTGACACCTGCTGCTGAGTCGGTAGTGCCACCTCCTGCTGCTGAGGAGGAAGTGCCACCTCCTGCTGCTGAGGAGGTGGCATCAGAGGGCAGTTGCACCGGGAGTTCCAGTAATCCATCTCCTCTGGATATTGATCTTGCTGGCGTGGATCGTACTTATGCGCAGTGGCTGAGGAGGAAGATCTCTCTGCGCCTACGTAGTGGACAATAGATATATATATATATATATATATATATATATATATATATATATATATATATATATATATGATATGATTTTTGACCGGATTTGTTTTTGGTAGACTTATTTATGGGTTTTACTTGGAGTTTGAATATTTGTGTTTAAATATTGAATATTTGTGTGTTTTGTGTGAACAATTTGAATGCTTGGGATTATTTGTGTGTTGTGTGTTTATTTGGGGGTGGGCTGCGGGGGGCGGGGGGGTTAGGGTCTGGCCGCGGGCGTAGCTGGCCACGGCGGTCGGAACACACACACACACATACACAAACACACACACACACACACATAATTATGGTTGTTTGTCTTACGATACAGATTGAACTAATTATGTTTAGTTTGTCTTACGGAGTCGGCTCCCTGGCTAATAGATTTTCTCCTAATTATGTTTAGTTTGTCTTACGATACAGATTGAACTGATTATATCCTTCTTTTCTTTGTTAGAGAGATGGCTCCCAGGACTCCCCGAGGCGGTGCTGCTAGCCGAGGAAGGGGCCGGGGCAAGGAACCCTTGGAGGTCGACACGGAGGAAGTCCCCGTCGTTAGGGCGACCCACGCCGACGTTCGCCCGGAAGTGCTCGGTGGGTATTCTCTTGCCTTGGTCTTTGTTGCAGTGATGTTGGGGTGAACTAACAATAGATGAGCCACCTCATGTAGATGTGCTTAGGCTGACGCGCATGGGTTTTATCCTAGTTGATGCGCCAGAGATTCTGATGCGGCTCAGATGCTCATGTTAGGCTTCTAAGTCCTTTTTGCTAACTTTTCTTTGACTCTGTTGCTAACTTTTCTTTGACTCTGTTGCAGTACCCATGCCGAAGGCGGAGGCTCTCGTGAAGGAAGAGATATTGTCTCCGTTCGTCAAACAAGAGCCGGTGACTGTTAAGGAGGAGGTGTTACCAAAGGTCGAGGTCAAGGAAGAACCGATGACCATTAGGGAAGAGATTGCTCCCAAGGTTGAAGTTAAGGAGGAGCCACCGTCAGAGAGTAGTAGCATCAAGACTGACCCTCCTGTCCCTACAGAAAACCTCAACCAGATTGAGTCTTCGTATGCAAAGTAGCTGATAGAATGGTACATGCCTCAACGCAACTATGATCCCTGGCTGTGAGGATTCATCGTCTGACTTGTGGTCTTTCCTGAGGCCGAAGCCAATTTTCTTTTGTATTGAATATTGAATATTTGTGTTTAAATATTGAATATTTATGTATTTTGTGTGAACAATTTGAATGCTTGGGATATTTGTGTGTTGGAATTTCTTGTGTTTTGTATATTGGAATTGTGTATATTGGAATTGTGTATATTAGAATTGTGTATATTGGGAATGCTTGGGATTATTTTTGTGTTTTGTATATTAGAATTGTGTATATTGGGAATGCCCAGTTTTATGCTATTTTTTTCAAAAAATTCTCAGCTACCGACGGACTAGCGACCCATTACCGACGGAATAGCCGTCGCTAACTGAAGGATTCCCAGTTAGCGACGGATGCGCGACTAAACGCCGACGGGTTATCCGTCGCCAAGGTTCTTGAATTATGAAAGATTTACAGGATAGGGTCGTCGGATAATACGTCGGTATGCCGTCGCTAGTAGTCGGTAAAAAACACAATATTTCGTCGGATATTGGCGACAGATAATCCGTCGCTATAAAATCGACCGAGTGGCTACGGTCTAGCGACGACTCACGACGGAATAACGACGGATTATCCGTCGCCAATGTTCTGAAAATATGAATAATTCACAGAAACGGGTCAACGGATATGCCGTCGGTATTCCGTCGCGAATCCGTCCAAACTTAGCGACTATTCGCGACTGATTGGCGACGGATTTTACGTATCGGAAACTCCCTGATACGCATTTATCGACCAAATAGCGACGGATATGTCCGTCGGTAAGTGATACGTCATTGCTTCTTTTGATACTTGATTTGACGGTAATCCGTCGGTGAGTCATCGCAAACTGCACAAGTATGGTTGACGGCAGTCCGTCGCTAATTCGTCGCCGGACGACAACTTGCCGACGAATTGTAGTTAGCGACGAGGCTTTTCTCGATGACCTTTTTTAACCAATATCCGTCGACTATCCGTCGGTAATTATATTTACCGACGGATTATTGACGGATATAGCCGTCGCTAAATCGATGAATTTTTATAGTGTGATGTCGGAGCCTTCCATGTCTCGACGGCAGTAATCTTCCTGGGATCCACTGAGATCCCCTCTCCAGTGACCACATGACCGAGAAACTCTACTCGGTCTAGAAAGAACTCGTACTTTGACAATTTGGCATACAACCTCTCCTTCCTCAGAATCCCTAGAACTGTCCGCAAGTGTTCTTCGAGCTCCTCCGGCGTCTTCGAGTATATCAGGATGTCGTTGATAAACACCACGACGAATTTATCCAGATACTGGTGGAATGTCTTGTTCATCAGGTTCATAAAGACAGCTGGCACATTTGTGAGACCAAATGGCATCACCAAAAACTCGTACTGCCCATACTTCGTGTTGAACGTAGTCTTCTGGATGTCTTCAGCTCTGACCTTCACCTGGTGGTAATCCGATCTATCCTGGAGAACACCTTCGTCACACTCAACTGGTCGAACAAATCATCTATCCGAGGCAGAGGATATTTGTTCTTAATGGTGATGGTATTCAATGTCCGGTAGTCAATGCACAACCGGACTGTACTATCCTTCTTCGGCACAAAGAGCACTAGCGCTCCCCATGGACAAGCACTAGATCGAATAAAACCCTTTTTCAACAGGTCATCGATCTGCTCCTTCATCTCTACGGCCTCCTTGGGGTTCACTCTATAGCAAGCTCGGGACACTGGTGATGAGTCCGGTACTAAATCTATAGTGAATTCCACATCTCTGTCAGGCGAAAGTCCTGGAAGATCCTCTGGAAATACATCCATAAACTCCCCAATGATAGGGTGTGGCGGTGCTAACTCCCCAACTGTCGCACAACAGTTTGTCTCTAGGCTGATCTCCGGCCCTGTCCTCCTGACACTGAATGGTGTCGATCCTGGGGGACTGAACAGAATACTACCTTCATGACAGTTTATAGCTGCGTGAGCATAGCTAAGCCAATCCATTCCCAATATGATATCATATCTGGGAAGTGGAATCATAAAGAATCGTCCCCCAAACTCTCTCCCAGCTATAGTAATAGAGCATATATAGATAGCTCTAATAGGTACTGGTCCGTCCCTCGTCATTTCTCTACTCAACTCTTTGGTGGGTGTAGCTACCAAATAGTATTTTTGCAAAAATTCTAATGACAGAAAGCTATGTGATGCACCAGAATCAAACAAGCACGTGGCTAGAAAAGTATGCAAATAAACATGACATGTGATTCCATCGGCCAAATAATCTGGCACTGAAACCTGTTCCGGCTCCGTCTCAAGAGCTAGACTATAAGCCTTCCCCTGGGGTCCCTTCTGCTGCTGTAGATGCTGCCCGAACCTCTGCTGCTGAGTCGGAAGCGGCGGTCCTCTAGATGGTGGTCCAGTACCTGGTGCTCTCCCCGCTAACGGGCATCCTCGAAGCTGGTGGGTGGTAGACCCGCATGCTAGGCACTGGTTCAACCTCTTCCTGCAGATGGAGCGGTCGTGCCCTGGCCTTTTACAGAACGAGCATGAGATACTCCTCTGCTGCTGCTGCCCTGGAGCTCTGGCAAGTGGTGCCTAGAGGTGCTGGTGCTGATGCTATGCTGGAGAACGATAAGCCTACTGATGCTGGACAGGTACCTTTGGCTGGAAAGCCTGGCGCTTGGACGGCCCGTCATAGTGTCCGGTAGCTGGCCTCTTATAAGACAGAAGGCGCTCCTCTATACTCCGAGCTAGCTCGAGAATCTGATAGTAGTCGGTAGCTCCGTTCGCCACCAGTAATATGCCGATGTCAGGGATCATACCATGGCAAAATCTACGAGCCATCTCGTCTAGGTCTGAAATCAGGCTAGGGGCAAAACGGCTCAAACGACTAAACTCCACTGCATACTCGTCAACGGAACGGTTCCCCTGCTGGAGGTTCTGGAATTGTAGCCCCATGGCTACTCTAGCGGTAGTCGAGAAAAATTTCTTCTTGAACTGGGTCTTGAACTGACCCCATGTGGCTCCCCCTCTCGGGAATAGTGGCTCATTCCTGAACCAAAATCCTGCTAAGTCTGTCAGCAGAAACCATGCTGCCTCGACCTGAAGGTCACCCGGCAACCTAGCTCCGAGGAGCTTCCTCTCTACTGAGTCCAAACAGTTATCTGCGACTATGATGCCCTCAGTCCCCATGAACTCCTTGGGGTTCAAGCCCATGAAGTCCTTGATATTCCCCGCTCTCAGTCGTGGCTCTACCGGTGGTGGGATCATTGTACGCTCCTCCGGACGCTCCATGCTCTGGCAAAGTAAGGTGGTCTGCTCCTGATGGGTTGTTAGGAACTCCTGGATCAGAGTAAGCAGCTGGTTCCCGTCGAGACTGACGGAAGCCTGGGTAGGTATAACAACAGGTGGTGGTGGGAGTATCGGGTCCTGCTGGGACTGTGAAGTAGGAGGTGGTGGAGGCATCTGGGTTGGTGGATTTGTGGAGTGGGGGTGTATGGTAGGTGGAGGTGGAGGTGCTTTGGTCAACTGGTCGACCGGCTGGATAGGAAGTATGCTATTTTCAGGTGTGACATACTGGAATGAGCGTGTGAGCACCATCTAATAGAAAAAAGAACTTATAAGAACTCTCTTAAGTAAACAATCACAAACAAACAAGAAAGTCTAATCTATAATAGCGGTCCTATGCTGTGATGAGTTTCCTATGTTGCAATCTTAGTAATCCTCTAGGTGTTCTAAATGTTATTCCTAGTGTTATCTAGTTATCTTAAATTCCTAATTGTAGGCATACTTGGTACAATGACGTAACCAAACAACTTAGTCTAGACCTGCATAGGCCATCACTAAAAACATGTCACGACCCGCTACCCAAATTGTTGGACCGGGCCGCGTTATATCCAGCCTACGCTTGAGATAAAGCATAGTAAGCTGTTCTAAAATAATAATAAACAATACAAGATCAAAATGAGCTAACAGTTCTATTTGTCATATTGAGGTAAACCATCACAAACACAAAATCATCTAGCATACGAATATGTTTCGAATACATAGCCAAAATGTAAAACTGGATACAGGTCCAGTAACAAAAATATAGTCTAGACAGCCCTGCTCTCTAAGTCTAGAGCGGCTAAGATAACAAACTAGACGAGTTTTCCCGCAGGTACATCATCGTAGGGTAAAGTCTGATCCTCGGTGGTGACCCCATAATAGGAATCACATAGCAACTCCTCATCGGTAAGTATACCTACAACGTTATCCTGTCAGGAAGGGAGCAAGTACTGATTCTACAAACTAAATATACGAAGCATGAACAGATGTATAATAAATAGGAATCATGGTATAACACAATCTATCATGTCAAGGATACATATGTCATGGCGACAGATGTACATGTAATGTTTAAAACTGGAGCAGGTACGTGATCGTCAATAGGTGTAAAATATACTGTGGCACAAGTATATAAAATGTACTTCCGTATAAGTAAGCAAGCGATAGATGTACATACGCACAAATACAGCTGGTACGCCTACGACAAGGTATACATAAAAAATGTCAACCTTGCTCGGTGCATACGTACGAGAGAATGGGGCCATGATCACGTACTTAGCTATCAGTTTTCCCATAACCCAAGTTATAACATGTGAGTGATACTAAGAGCAGTATAAAGCATGCTATGTACTGAGAACCGTATATAGCATGTGAAGATATGACTTGCAGTTCAAGTAATAATATTTTAATATTATTCATTCACAGTTTATTATCACATGCAGTGAAATAAAGTTGTAGGGATACTTGCCTCGTGCAAAGCAAGGGTATGTATATGAATTTATAGATGTCCGATGTCCCGTCACTGTAAAAAGGATATACAAACTTAGTTTTTATACTAAGCTAAATACTAGGACACTAGTGGTGTGCCACCACTTTCTGACTAGACACCTAGCCATGTGATGACTTTAGCATAGGAGACCAGTGTGGGGTGACACAATACCTAAACCAACTTTTTAGGTCTCCATACTAAGGTAGGATAAGGTCCCAACACTAAAATATTCCAAAATCACACATAACTACACAAGACGTAATTATTAAAATAATAAATCAGACTGTACACTGTGTTCCGACAATTATTAAGATAGGCAAAAAGCTCAATTATATATAAAATAAAGTACCAAAATTATCCTTTTTAATTATAGAAATTTATACCAATTTTTCTGGAATTTATAAACTATTATAGATATTTATTAAAAATCAGTAAACACAAGTACTTTAAAAATGAGTTCTGTTTTCCTATTTTTATAAAATAGCAAATATACAAATTAATTCCTGGAAAAATTATATTAAATTATCTAAATTAATATAATATTTAAATACAAATTTTTTTAGATTTTTACAGCATTTATACACTGTCTAAAAATTCAAAAACAGTAAGGTACAGTTTCTGAAAATAAATAATTAATTATTTAATATATTTATCCACGTATACGAAATTGAACCGAAGTCCAGATACGGGATCCAAAGCCATGAATCAAGTCCGATATGACACGTACATGCCTTGAATATATTTAGACTCATTTAAGTCCACAGAACTCATGCTAGATCTGGACTTAAATAGCCTTAATTAACAGAATACATAAAATACAAATTTAAACATATAGACATATGTATATAAAAAAATATTATAATAATATTCTAATGTAGTAAAATATCCTTAGCCATAATATTTACTAATAATAAAATAACATGTAAATTTACACATTTTAAAATATAGCATAAAATTATATATATACATAGAAGTACATATATATATAATATAATATTATATATATATATATATATATATATATATATATATATATATATATATATATATATATATATATTTTATATAAATATTGTTTAGCCCCCTATCTATCCCTTGCAAAATCGACGGTCTAAAACTTTACTGCTACACCGTCGATTTTGTACCTTATTGATAGGGGGCTAAACAATATTATTTTTTCTTGAAATTTGGTATGTTGCCAATCAATAAGGTGTAGATGAATCCCATAAAAAAAATTCAAGAAAAAAATGTTGTAAATTGAGGAAAATGAGGTCGACCTTAGGTAACTTACCTAAGGTCGACCTTAGGTACATTTTCCTCTATATATATATATATATATATATATATATATATATATATATATATATATTATTTTATTTTTCCCTCTATATATATATATAT
>JANAVB010040817.1:1573495-1650995 GCA_029216955.1 Iris pallida | reverse complement strand
AATCCATGTTTGATCGATCAATGTGTGATATTCTGAATCCTCATTTCTAATGAAATCGAAATGATCTCTGGATTGATCAGAAGATCCCTTCAATTGGCTAGAATCCGTTACTTGAACGAAAATAGATCTTGTGAAATCATATTGAATATTTGACAATACATTCCGTACCTTGCTAAAAAAACCGATCCTTGTTTACCTTCCTATTTACGGCGACGAAGAATAAAACTATCACTATATTTTTTCCTTTTCCTACTTCTTCTTCCAAGCGCAGGATAACCCCAAGGGGTTGTGGGTTTTTTTCTACCAATTGGGGCTCTCCCTTCACCGCCCCCATGGGGATGGTCTACAGGGTTCATAACTACTCCTCTTACTACAGGACGCTTACCTAGCCAACACTTCGATCCGGCTCTACCCAAACTTTTTTGGTTCGCCCCAACATTACCTACTTGTCCGACTGTTGCTAAGCAGTTTTTGGATATCAAACGGACCTCCCCTGATGGTAATCTTAATGTGGCCGATTTACCCTCTTTTGCAATCAGCTTCGCTACAGCGCCAGCTGCTCTAGCTAATTGTCCACCCTTTCTAAGTGTGATTTCTATGTTATGTATGGCCGTGCCTAAGGGCATATCGGTTGAAGTAGATTCTTCTTTTTTATCAAAAAAATCCCTTCCCAAACTGTACAAGCTTCTTCCAAAGCATACGGCTTTCTAGATGTATATGATGATATCTAGACAGATGGATCTTATATGAATCGTATGATGAGGTACCACATGAGTGGATATATAGGAATCCAAATCTGCTGAATATATATATATACTGTCATATATATATACTGTTATATATATATATATATATATATATATATATATATATATATATATATATATATATATATATATATATATATAACAGTATATATAGTATATATAACAGTATAATATTATATATATATATATATATATATACCAAGCCCAAATATGCTAATAGGTCAAACCCGACCCAATATGAACAGTAACCCGAACCCAAACCCATTAGCAAATGGGTTTAAACCCAATAAACTAATTTAAACCCGTTAACCCATTTTAATACTCGTGTCCAGACAGTTAAGGACACGAGCGGTCGAGTCAGACACCGAGTCTTGTGTCCGAGGCAAGAACTCGCGTTCTGACACGAATTAGCCGTGTCCAAGACCATCACTAGACTCCTCGACACACGACGACTTCATACACGTGTACACGAGACACGACTCGACACACGGAAGGAGTGACACGTACGTGTCCGGTGAATGGGGGCTGTCGGGGCTGTTGCACAGCGGAGGAGGCGTTGGGGTTGTCGAAAAAAAATGGATCGGGGTTCGTCTCGTCGTGGCGAATCGATTGGAGGTGGTCGGAGGTGACGACGACGGCTAGATCGTCGGCTAGAGTAGATCTAGGGTTCCGACGAGGGTATTGGGGAAGAACGGCTACGGCGGTGGATAGGATGGTCGGGCAGTGGAATAGGGTTAGGGTTTTGGTCGAGGGGGTCTTTATAGGCTGGGAATGGGGATTCGATTAGGGTTTTGATTACGAAATTAGGGATTAGGGTTAGGGTTACGGTAAGGCGGTCGGGAAAGAAGACAAAGTCGAAGGGCGATGGTCAGTGGGTTTTGCAGAACCCCCCATGTTTCATTATTACATAAAACCCCTACCGCCTTACTAAATGTAATTTCCTAAATTGCAAACCCTACCCCGCCGTACTCTGTACAAATTCTAATTTGCACAGACAATTCAAAAATTGCAAACCGATTTAAAAACAATCTAACAAATTACAAACTACTTTAAAAACAATTTAAATAATTACAAAATAATATTTTAAGTTTTAAAAATTCTAGAAAATTTCTAGTAATTATAATAAATTATTTTAAGGTTAAAATAATCATTTGTAGTTTTAAAAATCCTAATTTAAATGTAAGTTAAATTCAGGGGCTAACTGTCCCCGACTCAAACTTGGACACAAAATAACACTTTGATGGCGCAATTTTCACTACGCACGTACGCATCGGGTGATCCTACGCTGCATACACGCGCATATGTTCCTGTGCTGTTGTGCGCATGCAAGGGCTGCGCAGATCGTGCACATATCTGCAAATTATGGGATTTGGATATCAATCCCGAGTTTTGGGAGTTGGTATTTTAGTCCCACATCAGCCAGGAGTAGAGGAGGGCTTCCATCATTATGTATAAATTGACACTTCATGCCTTCTTTTGGGAACAAACAAAAAAGAAAAATAGGTCTAACAAGTTCGTTCGAGTCATACACAAACCCGGTTTTGGATGCAAGACCCGGTTCAGATGAGTTTTTGGACCGGGCCGAGCCTTCACTCATGTGAACTAAACCCAGTCTGAATCCGAAGTCCCAGTAGGTCGGGCGTTGATCGGACCTAGACCGACCCAGCCCAAGTTTGAGTGAGCCAAGCCTACCCGGCCCAATAAACACCTTGAATAATGTCAAATACGTGAAATTTATCGAAAATTTATTCAGAAGGGTGGTGTTAGTTTTATTATTGATGGACCAAAATTATGTGAATGGAACTCACACTCGAGGATGTTCTAGGTCAACCTCGTCTAAGGAACCTTTTCCAGCACACGTCTAACACGTCATGCGTCTGACATGTCATGCACTACGGATTTCTATTCTAGGAACTTCTACATGCCATTTGATTTATCTGGTAAAACAGAGCATCAACAACATCAACATATAACATCACAACATAAAGAACTGTTCCCACCAAAGGTTCGACAGTCCAATGGGCTGAGGCCTTTGGTAAGGGAGAGACTCCTGGATCTGATCTCCGGAAGGCAAGGGGAACTCTTTGGTTTGACCTCCAGAGGACAACAACTAGCAAGGCCCGACAAGACTTTGAACTTGAACAACTTTCCTTTGCTTAGGACCTCTCAGATCCAACGTAACCTGTAAGAGGTGAGGTCGGGATAGTAGGTGATCCCCCAGGACCATTCCACTGCAAAAGTCAAAGGACAACCAAAATAAGCTCATACTTGTACAACCCAACCCCCAGACCGGCTCTGGCGACTTGTGCTTTGATCTTGAAAAAAGAAAGGAGAAAAACAACATTACTCGTCAGTAAAAGCCAAATAGAATAGTGAATAGACACTGTAAAGGAACTTTACCTAGACTGGCAGAAAACATTAGATAACGTTCTTCCACAAGTAGTGTCATGAGTTATAACTAAGGTAAAAGGCAATTTAGGAGCATCACTTCATAGATAATAATTAGAAAAATCCTTCTTCCTGCAGAAAATTGGGAGTCACATGGAGCCAAATTTAGCAGTGAAAACATGTACTAATAGAGATGACAGCTATGGAAAGTACACAAAAACATATGAATGGTCCGTGTCACTCACAACATTACGAACAACATTTATGAATATAATCTCAAGAGCAATAAATGGTCAGCGGAAAACAACAGAAAGGTAACATGAACAGTCGTGAATCTGATTAAAATGGGGAAGGCCTCTACAAGTTGAACATTCAAATTGAGCCACTGAGTAAAGAAAGTATCAAGCAACGCGACTTCACAAGACAACAGAAACATGTGAAAGTATGGTATGTGGTATAAGTTCACTCGCGGGATCTTTCTCCCTTGCGTAGACTCTGAGTAAACCAAATATCTGCAGGAAATGGCTACAAAGTCAGCAGTGCAGCAGCATGGCAATGTCTGAATTCTGCCACCTCCATATCAAAAGCCCTGATCAGTATTGCCATTAGCAAGGTCCCTATCGTTGATGGGATTGTCATTTTTTTTTCCCACTCTTTGACTTAGCATATCATAGAGACGAATGCAATTCCTTATAGCAAAATAAATGTACCATCTTACATCTTCGTCTAAACTTTTTAGTCTAGAAAACTGGAAAGATTCTCCTTGGTTGCATGAACTTAAAGTACATATCCAATAAGTAGTTATACCTACCTGTCAACAGACCATATAGGTTTTATGACATGATCCTCCTATGTCTATATTTATCTTGGCTATGATTTTTTTTTTTTTTTTTTCTGCAACAATATAGAGGGTTGACTTTACGTCGACAACTGATCATAGAAACTTGTCAAATATGGAATTTTCTTATGCTCCATAGTCGACATCATTCTACCAGGAGAATACTTGGATGATGATGATGATGAATCATCAAGAAAGTAGATGCACTTCCATATAAAACCTGGTTGATAATCAGTAGAGAACGAGAAGGTGAGAAATGTTATGCTTGACGAAATTCTTCAGCTCGTTTGAAGCAGCTACAGTCGGAACAAAATCGCAGGTTAAATTGAGCAGCTACACCCATATGTAACAGAAGAGTTCCAGTGATCATCGCCAGATAAATTACTGACTAGATGCCCCCTCTTTAAGTTGTCATCATCTCAAGAAGAGAAATCATTCAACTTGTCAACATTGCGAACTAGCCTCCTAAGAAGAGGGCATAGGTACCTGAAGACTTTAGAGCAGCTAATGTGTATTAATTTTAATACATAATTCACAAAGTATAAAAACATTAGATAAGAAAAACTTGATACTTTGGCAATTATATTGGCAAGATGGCCAGCCAGTGATTTCTTTTGCATAGTTTGTAGTATCGGCCGATATCGATCCGATACGGTCGATACCGGTACGGCTTGGCATGTCTCGATCCTATACCGACTGATATCAACATTGTGGAGTCTCTTTTCAGTCAATTCAGCAAAGAAAATTGAACGAAAAAAGATCAATCACCAAGGGTGTAAAAGCATAGTAAGATTGTAGAAAAATGTAAGATAGTACAAAAATGTAAGAGAATAAAACTTATGTATCGCAGGTAAATCAATCGGTAAGAGTGACTACTATTTCATTCAATTTCAAAACTACCAAGAAATAACATAAATAATACTTAAAGTTGTGTCTAAATATGTAGAATATTTTTTTTCTAAAATTTTAATAATTTATTAATAATTATTAGCTTTTCGATACCAAAAACTCTGATATCCCGATCCGAAACTGTCGATCCCGCCGATTCGATACCTATACTGCAAACTATGATTTTTTTTTTTTTTTTTTTTTTAAATATAGTTTTATAGCAAGCTGGATTAAATTTTGTGCTACTACAATATGCGGCTTGAATGTGTGACCAAAACAGATATGTAGCCGTTAATAGTGTTCTATGTTAAATGTCTACTCAAAAGAAGAAAAAAAAAAAAAAAAAAAAACTCTATACTTCAGTTTTACTAATGAAACAAGCATAATAAAATTCTTTCTATTCCTACCGGAAACTTAAGGAGCGTGAAATGTGGTATGTGCATCATCAGTATTTGTGGTGGTGAGGATGGGTGGTTCTGCATGGTATGTGCATCATCTGATATTTGGCTGCCTCACCTTTCCCAAAGGAGGTCAATGGTGTAACAATCACTTAACACTAAGATCCATAGTTCTTGTATTGAGGGGGATTCTACGCATATTGGTACCAAACTCTTCAATATGGAAAGTCCATATTGGTACCACACTCTTCAGTGTGGAAAGTGCTACAGTTGGGAACACTAGTACTCATGCAATGTCAATTCTTGCTAGTGCGACGGAAGTAATGCAAGGCTAGAGCCAACCAACTTGGTTCACAACAAATATGTTATTGTCTACCTCCCTGTTCTCTAATCAACCCAACTCCTAAGTTCTCGGCAAGAGGTGTTTGTTTGAATAAGTTGTGAATTATGTGATTATGCATTTGCCCACTTGTTTCGACATGACTCCAAAATACGTGTAAAGTACATACCTCTACACAAGAATTGTAGAGTTATGGTGAGGCTTGGGGGTTAAATAATCATATTAGTCTAACACTCCCACGCAGGCTACATACCCATTTTTGGGTTGTGTTCGATTCATATAGTGGCTTAAATTTTTTTTATTATTATATAAAATTCTCTTAAAATGCGTATCAAACAAATTTTAACTCTAGAGTTACAGTAAGGTTACATATTTATATTAATCTAACAATACATATCATGGAGTCTAAAAGATAGAAGTTTTTCACATGTTAATTACGATTTCGTTTAATATTCAGAGAAGTATTTCCAGTTGCAACATCTTTTGTGGCACTTTCATCCCAAACTTAAACTTGGCAGCAAATAAAGACTTTCTAGATTCAAGAGAAAGGAAATCCTAAACCAAAAAAATGGGTTGAGTAAAGCTCCTCTTATCTAATCAAAAAATGTCTTGGTAAATACTTACTACAATAGCAATCTACAAAAACACAAACATCATCATACTTTTCACTCCTTAAGCTTAACTTGGATCAGGATATCCCCTAGTTTTGGTGCTAAATGACCCGCAAATAAAAGATCTTACACAAACTTAGCTTACTAATTCTCTCTTGTTATTTCTATTTTATCCCTGACAGGTACTAAATGGAGGATCAGTGTAACATAGACTCTTGCGTTCGTGGATGGCTAATACCTTACAGGCATGTAAAAAAGTAACCAACCAATCAGACAGTTTGTAATCTAAATTAGACTAAACATTTTCATTTATTAGCAAAGCACTGGGACTACATTCAAGTGACAACTCCTTGAACATTTTCAGGATTTTGATTACTTCCGAGCAGTGTTGTAAGATGTCTGCCAACATGGCCGAGATGTCGGCCGACATGACCGTTTTTAGGGAAAAATGATATATCTTAAACCAAATGTCCTTTATGTCATTTTATATATAAAAAAAAACTAGCCAATATTTCGGGACATTTCCGACATTTTGCCATTATGTTATTTATAGAAGCCGGCCGACATTTGAATTTTTTTCGTGATATTGGATTGGTTTGATTTTCAAAACCCGTAAGCAATAACTAACCCCCAAAGTAACTCTAACCTCTCTCTCTCTCCCCCCCCCCCCCCCCCCCCCCCCCCTTTTCTTGATCTTTTGTTGTTGCGTCCTCTCTCGCTCTCCTCTTGTTGTGTCGTCTCTTTCTCCTCAAACGATCTACAAGTGTTGCTTGAACACTTGTCAGTAAGACTCTACTCCGACCACTCCAAGCCCTACTTCGGTTAGGTATACCTTAAATTGAAATTACCTACAGTTGAATTATTCAATTTTTTATCAGAAATTAGATGGATAGAACATTTAGGTTATTTAATATATAAAATATTACATATTTAATGTTTGCATTTTAAAATGATCATGACATGTTCCCGGTGTCCAACATCCGATATTAAAATTTTGAATCTAACATGAACCCCACGTACAACAGCTACAACCTTGCTTCCGAGTATAAATGTCAACTCTGCTTGGAAGTATATTGACATGAAAGTGAGCCTCGTTTTTCTTTTTGAGAATAAGGGTTTCGTCTGGAGCGAAGGTAAGGCTTGTTTTTTGCATCTCGGAGATGTAGGTTCTTAAGCGGGAGCCTCATGGCATTGTGATGCCCATTCTAGAGAATAAGGGCCAGTTTTTCTGCCCCTAGGTCTGGAACCACGGACCTCCCTTTCTCCTAAGGAAGGCCTCATCTAAGCCATTCGTTTGCCCAACCTTCGGCCGCCTTTCATTTTGTTAAAAAACTATAAGGGGTTTTTGTTTGAAGATTCAAAGTGCTTGATTAATTTGAACTAGGGACTTCTGCAGACCAGTGGGATACTACCTGAGAATGTTGATCCCTCTGGACAATCATAATCTAAACCAGTGAAAGTTGACAGTCATTAACAAAACTGAACAGCAAGTATTCATCAATGGCATACACATGTTACCAGGTTTTTATGAACTGTGCCTCGAGTTTTCTTTATATCCTAACACTCTAACCTTACATTTTATCCATCTCACAGTCTAGCCTTTACACAGCTAACCAATTAACATTTTCTTATATGCATCCAACCTTCTAACATTCCCTTTATTCAGTCGTTCTTTATGTTCTATTAATTTACCAACTCTGCATTTGCATACAATCACTTCATCACTTTCTCTCTTGCAGGTATGCACTTGATGATCTGGAGTTACTTATTAAAAAATATTGCTGTCTTTTATAAATTTATAATACACCATTTCCTCAAAGTTCAATTGGGACATAAACAAGAAGTTGAAACCAATTGCATTAGTCATCTTCAAGATCATCATCCAAGCTTATGAGAATGAGGTAAATCATAGAACATAAGATACCTTCTTACGAGTATTGACAATTTATGTGACCGGACATAATGTCTATCTTCTATGTTCGTGCCAAATTCCTAGCAATCGTTTTACTATGAGTACGAGAAGACCATACCATAAAACCTAGACAGCTAGTTGGCAAACCTACCTTTTTGTTATGTAGTTTAAGTTCATGCAATCAATGAACAATTTCCAAGTTCCCTCGGATGAAAGGCACGATGATACAATTTATGTAAACATGCGAGGTAAAACTTCAAATAAGACATGGTACTCAATGCTCATGATGATTCACATTCAAGTTTCAACCAATGACTGTAGGAGCCTGTATTGTGACATCAAATCCATCTTGAGCTCTACAAATGCTCTTAATCCAAGATAATATTGCGCAAAAGAGAATGTCATAGAAATCAACTTCTCATTCCTTTTCCATGGGAGAGAAAGTCAACATTCCTATACCCATGTTTGGTTAGCATTGGAATATGTAGCACGAAAAATTCAATTTTTTATTCCCATGTTTGGTCTAGACAAAAAAATAGAAATCTTAATTTGCTTAGTTTTCTATAAATACTCTTTCATTAATTTATTATGTTATTATTACCTAAATTCAATTGGTGTCATTGAAGGTATCATCGTCAAAAAAATTTGTATTTAATTCACCCAACCAACATTCCCAGGAAAGCAAAAATATTTCTGGGGGGTTGGATTTTACTTTACTACATATGTGGGAGTCTAAAACCTCCAATATTCCCTCCCAATTCCCAGTCGCACACTTACCAAACATGGATAAGAAATCCAAAACCCATTCTCAAGCCTCTAGAACTTGAACCAAACAGTCCCCAGAGGTACAACATATTAAATGTTAACTAGATCTTTGTTACCGTCACTACTTGGATAAATAACCATTCAGAGTCCTACTAGTTTGCGTTGCCTTAGCCAAAGCACTCACTCATACTAAAACGGCCATTGATCGTAGCAAATTACTACTCAAGTTGACTCAAACATCAATTAACAAATCGATTAAGAAGGAAAAGGACAAATGAGTGTTAATGCCATATCCTTTAACATCCGAATATATCAAACACAGTCAGATATATTTAGGCCTACCACCAAAAGATATTTGTTGCCACTCTACTTCTACTACATGACAAATCTCCCAACCCCTCGGACCCTCAAAGATCAAAATTGATTTACAAGCAACCGACAAATTTCATTCCTTTGGAAGTCATCAAGCTCCATTCTTTCTTACTAGATAGCACTATTCTTACTCTCCGATAGGAAAAGTGAATTTCCTCTCAAGGGCTTAAGATCTTGTAGCATAGTTTGCAGTATCGGTCGATACCGGTCCGATAGGACCGATATCGATTCGATACAGACAATACCGATACGCTTTGGCATGTCCCGATCCGATACCGACCGATACCTGATACTGACCGATACCGATATTGGAGATCTCTTTTCCGGTCAATTTGGCAAAAAAAATTGAACGAAAAAAGACCAAAAAACAAGGGTATAAAAGCATAGTAAAAGTGTACAAGCATGTAAAAGAATAAAACTTATCTATCGTATGTAAACCAATCGGCAAGGATGATTACTATTTCATTCAATTTCAAAACTACTAAGGAACAACACTGAAAATACTTAAAAGTTAAAATTATGCCTAAATGTATAAAATATATTTTCTAAAATGTTCATAATTTATTAATAATTATTTGTTTTTCAATACCAAAAAATTCGATACCGCCGATTCCGAAACTCATAATAATGGCCCGATACAATACCGCAAACCTGGCAGCATAGTGTAAGTTACATAATCATTATTTGTTGTTTTCCACTAACTTTGAATGGAATAATATTCCATCTGCTATAAAAATTGTTGTTTATTACTTACTTTTAGACAAAATACCCTCATAATAGAATTGAATGGAATAATAATAAAATATATAAATGTTATGAATTTATAGAATATAATTTCAACAAATGGTAAAATTTACATTGTGTTAAAGGAATTGACAGACGAAAAAATGTAAGTATTCGGCATGGTCGAATAATTGGGTCGACCTAACTTTTCCATACCTATATGAATTAATCGGAAAAGAGAGCCACAACTATGGTATTGGTGAGCGTGAGTATCTGCCAAACCGATATAATATGCCCAATAAATCTCGATATTTGAATAGCTGATAGGGTTGCATCGATATGGTGATATGATAGACCCCTTTTGGAAATCTTAAGACTCCAAGAAAATATTAAAAGTAAAGGCAAATTATAAGGGCAGTTCATTTCTTACTCGGGCTAGCCAGGTTTGAGAAAAAGTTACTTAGGACAGGCAATTTTTTACTTAGAACTGCCTCCCACCCCAATCCCCCCCCCCCCCCCCCCCCCCCCCCCCCCCCCCCCCCACCAACACACCCCAAAAGCCAATTTTTCACATTTATTTGAAGTTTTCACTTTCTTTCTTCTCAAACTCTCACTTCTTCTTTTCCACAATCTCCATCTTCTCCATCTTCACCCAAGTCCTATATTTCTTTCCAATCTTGTTCCCAAATTCAAAGATGGCACCCATAGGCTCCTCACATACAAAATATAAACCCTAATGCTTTCCCCATCTACCTGAACTCAAAACATATAATAACATGAATGAAGTCATTCCTTTTTACTGAAGGAAACAAACTATGTTCTTCATACTTTATGATTGTAAAAATTATTGACAGTCCTAAATAAAACTTGTTGTTACAGCAAGTTTCATTTAGGACTGTAAAAAATGGCAACATTTAGGAGTCCTAAATAGAACTTGTTGTTACAGCAAATTTCATTCAGGACTATCAACAGCCCTGGAAGAATATGTTGTTCAATGTTTTACGTAAGACTGTCAAAAATTTGACAGTCCTAAAGAAAATATGTTGTTCAATGTTTTATATAGGACTGTCAAAATTTTTGATAGTCCTTCCAATGGGTAGTAGGACTGTCAAAAAATTGACAGTCCATCATCGTCCCCATCGTGACTATGGACGAATTTTCAAAGTTCGAAACCCTAAAATAGGTTCGAAACTTCGAAAACCTGTCTAGAACGAATACTAAATCTAATTTTAGGCATGAACATGGATTGTTAATATAGAACAATGGATTTTGGGTTTGGATTTTGGGATTTGGGAGAGGAAAGGGGAAGAAGAAAAACAAAACAAAAAACAAAAAGTGACTTATATGCCAACATTTGGTCTAGCTAATTTTTCAAGTGGCAAACATGTAAATACACAAAAAAAAAAATTGGGCGTCCTGAGTAAGAGTTGAAGTGTCTTTATAATTTGCCAAAGTATAAGGGATCCAACTCAAATATCGACATTATTGTCGTGTCGCGACAGTTGAAGAGGATCCAGTGCCTTGACCTTCTTGTTCGTTCTCCCTAGACTCCTTACATAGGATATATTTTTTCCCTCAACCCAAACAACAGAGCCTGAACGGGGGAAAAAAAAGGGCACGGCTATACACACCCCACACTTGCTAAGGACACCCCATTTAAAAAAAAAAAAAAAAAAAAATTTTTTTTCCTATTCTACCCTTGCTGCTGAGCACACCCCCTCCCCTTCCCTTCCCCCCTCCGCCGACCCTCCTCCTCCTCCGACGCGCCGCCGCCTCCTCCCCCGACCCGCCTCCGCCGACCCCCCCGACCCGCCTCCTCCTCCTCCTCCTCCTCCTCCCCCCGCTTTCCGATCTCCCCTCCGTCGACCATAAATTGTTGTTAAAACAAAAAAAAAATTAGAAAAAAATTTGGGTGTATTCACGGGTAGGTTCGACCCTGGTTTGTCGAACACACAGAGCAATGTTCGACCCGAGACAGTCGAACTATAGTGTGTACGTTCGACCAGAATATGTCGAACAGAAGATGGCATGTTCGATTATAATATGTTCGACCAGTTTTTGTCGAACACAAGAAGACACGTTCAACCAGTGTTTGTCGAACAGAATAAGGCATGTTCGACCAATACTTGTCGAACAGACCATTGTCCGTTCGACAAGTATTTGTCGTGCTTGTCGCAGAATTTTTTTTTTTTTTTTGGGGTGTTCTTAGAAAGACTTGGGGGTATATTGGTCTTTTAACATAAAATTTAAGTTATGTGGGGTGTCCTTAGCAGGTCATGGGGTGTGTATAGCCGGCCCCAAAAAAAAATGTAGAAAGGCAGACTGGCATACACTTACTTACTTGTTAGCACAGGCCGGGCGTAAACCAAACAGCTGGCGGGCGACGGCCACATATTTGTGATCCACCATCACCTACCATCGATAGCAGCGGGAAGGGCCGGATGGTGCCATCCCCCATGCTGTAAACTGCAGCGTCCCAGCCTCCACGAGCAAGATCCCCCACAGAATTCAAAGTGTCGTCCAGAAAGTAAATGCAGTCCCCCCTAAAACCAGCAGCAGCAGCAGCAGCAGCAGGCCGGCGGCCCACATCCGTCTCCAGAAACGACACCGAACAGTTCAGGCCCAAAAACAGCATCCTGTCCCCCAGGCTCTTCACCACCTCCACCTCCGCCGTCTCCTTCCCGAGCCCCAGCCTGAACACCTCGAACCCCACCGTGGCGGAGACGGAGCCGTTGAACATCCTGATGACAAGCAGGAGGTCCCCGGCCGACTCGACGAGGTAGCACTTGTCGGCGCGGCCGAGGAAGGGCGGGGCGCGCGCGACCTCGACCCGCGCGGCTTCCGAGAGGCGCCCCGCGTCCGCGTCGAGGACGAAGACGCGCCTGAAGCCGTCGACGACGTGGAAGCGGCCGCGGAAGAAGAGGGCGTCGTGGTAGTTGGCGCAGCCGGGGAGGAGGGTCCAGGAAGATCGCCGTCCCGGGAGGGAGAGGGCGAGGGAGGTGGACCAGCCGAGGAGGGCGAGGACGGAGATGCTGTCGGGAGGGGGTGGGGAGAGGACGACCTTCTTGATGAAGAAGGGGGACATGGGGAAGGTGTTGAGGAAGGGGAGGTGGATCTGGGAGAGAGTGACCGGGTTGAGGAGCGAGAGGGACGAGGAGGAAGGGGAGCGGAGGGCGAGGTAGCCGGAGGAGGAGCCGAGGATCTGGTGGCGGGAGAAGGAGGGGGAGAGGATGGAGAAGAGTGGGTGGTGGTGGTGGTTGGCGAGGAGGATGGGGAGCTGGAGGGGGAGGTGGCGCGGGGAGGGGGAGGCGGAAGCGCGCCAGGAGGAGCAGACGGAGCGGAAGCGGACGTAGTCGGAGAGGGTGAGGAGGGAGGTGGAGATGGAGGCCAGGAGCTCCGGCGGGAGTTCCGACCAGCTCCTGGATTGTTCGACGGAGGAGGACATTGTTCGGATGTAACAAACTAAGCAAACAACGGGCGTGGAAATAAAAATCTGATTGAGAATGAGCCGGAAAAAACTTTGCCGGAGAATGAGCCTAACCGAGGCGGTTGACACTGGATGGACTTTTCATCAGGCCAGCCTGCTGACCTGACCTGACCAGCCTTGCCTATGGTGATTTTCTTGTAGGGTTGGAAATAATAATAAAAATAATAAATAATAAATAAATAAAAATTGAGTGGCACCCCACTTTGTTTAGCCTTATTTACGGTGCACCCCACAACTTTATATTATTGTAATTCACCCTCCACTTTTGACGGTTTTCGTCCAAAATGGACGGTCAAATGGGTTAACCCAAATTTTTTGACAAAAATACTCCCCGACCAGTTGTTTTCTTCCCCGTCTCTCGCCACCCCCCTCGCCGACCTCGCCTCAAGAACACGCTACTGCTGAATCTCTGATTGACTGGCGACGGCTCTGGTGGCGCGGGGGCGTCGGCCTCGCGAGGAAGCTGTTCGATTCGTTGGACGAGAGGCACGTCACGACGTGGAACGCGATGATCGACGGGTACGGGACGCACGGGTACGCGGAGACGACGATCGACGGGTACGGGACGCACGGGTACGCGGAGACGACGATCGACGGGTACGGGACGCACGGGTACGCGGAGACGACGATCGAGCTGTTCGAAGAGATGATCGAACATAATAAAATAAAAATATAATTCTAAGGAAGTAAGTAGCTTAATATTGATAGTTTATAGATACATGGTTCTAAATGATGAAATGTTACAATGTTTTCTCCAAAATTTTGATACAAATTAGACAAATTTTCTTTTTTTCAAAATTCATGTGGACTTGGCCCCCTTGGAGAACCTTCATAGATCCGTCCACGTTTACATGGATATTTAATCCTTTGGAAAGCAATTTTTTATTTTCCTCGAAAATTTAATAATAATTTTACTAGATTTGAGTTAATTGGGTCGGATTAGGGTGCGTGCTCGTTAGGTTTGTCAAGGTCGATTGAGTTTGGCCGGGTTTGGGTCTGGTCTAGTTCAAGTTGGTTTTGGTCCAATAAGGATTGCGTCAAGTATGAGTTTAGGCCAATCAGGTCCAAGGAGGGTCCCAAACGACTCCTGATAGGGTTCTGATTGATTAAGCTTCAAAGTCAGTCATCTTCTATTAGAATCATACCTGTGTCGGTCGAGGTTGGGAGAAGGTTTGGTCGTCGAAAATTTGGATTCCGACAATATTGATTAATAAAAAGAAAACATAAAACAAATATTTGAAAATTAAAAACAATGTTTGAATTACCACTTAGCAACTAACACGATAGAATACTAATAACAAGCTTTGGATGTGATAACAAAATCTCCAAATATTACTTAATATACATTAAGGATGTAATATATTTTGCACATTGATTCTATATTCTTGAAAAAAAAAAATTATATTATATGGAAATGTTAATAAAAATTTCCAATAAATTTGATGTTGAGACCAAACAATTTTGCAATCCACATACAAAGGCCACCCCTATCTATTTAGTTTTCCAACTTGATACTCTACTATTTCGATGGAGGTACATTGTTACTCACTTTTCTTCAACCCACACTCGGAAATGTTTAGCAGATTTATTTTTTTACTATTTTGCCCTCCCCTTATAAAATTATTATAGTATTTCAAATTAATTTGAAATCTTTATCATTTAACACTATTGGTTCCCAGTCCCAACTGTACAAAAATTTCCTCAAATTTTTGTAATTACCTGTCCTATACCATATTTTTGGACCAATCACATTTATTGACCAAACCAACTGAACGTAACTTGCACTATTTTAGCAGTGGAAAGGATCAATTATGTATTAAAAGCCTTTTCACCGATAAGAGAATAATCTGCTATTTTGGATCAAAACCGATAAATAGGCCTCAATTAAAAATAATGGCTAGCCATAAAGTTATTTTACGCTGCCAATCAGTAGCAGGTAATTCACGTGTCCCATATTTCTGCCCTAGATTAAGCAGGGCTGCTGTGAACGAGTGCAAGCAAAGTTCATGACGTGCACCAAAATACACAGAAAAACGTTTTGCACGAACTAGTGCATATACAGTATCCGACATTGACGCTACGCCTTGTATCACAAAATCACCACTATATACTTTTCTCATCGAAAATATATGCAGAGGCCAGCATCAGATTACAGAAAGAAAAGGGAACCCAAAAAAAATACTACTGCCCTGCCCACTTCATGATGCTAACGGGCATAGTCAGAAATAACTACTTCCTATAAATTACATCTCCAAACATAATTTCAACTTATAGTACAAGTTACAACCTTTTACTCAAGAACGAGGTGCCGCCATCTGTTGTTTCCTGATCCTGTCCCCGGGCTTCACCATACTGAGCGACAACCATGTAAGACACAAGTTTAGAGGCAAAGGAGCAGTAACCCAATTCCACAGCATTGAGTTTATATCATCAAATATTGATGATGAAAACGTAAAATTTTGAAATATAATTAATTCAGTTACCTGATATCATGTGGAGTTATGAATATCCACTGTGATCCCTGTGCAACGGCAAAATCCACCAGAGTATCTAAGCTGATCTTCCGACTAACTGCATCCTAATGGCCAAAAGTATAGAAAAAGAATTTGACAGCATTTAGTATAAAGATATTTTATTAACATACAATAATAAAATTAACCTCGAGGACTACTGACCATGAACACATCAAATTCATCCATCGCTCGAAAAGGTGCTTCGGTCATATCATGGAGAGCCAACGCAAAGCAAAGAGTGGAGAAAGAACGCTCACCACCTAAAATATATAACAATATGACAATGTTACTCCAGTGAGCATGCTAGATAAATAGCAATAGAAATTTCATATCAGCAATACAAGAAATAAATAAATGTTACCAAATAAACGAGTTGTCAATAATGATACAAGAACTCAGAAAATGTATCAAGACTTCAAAAGGAACAAACCTGAAAGCCCTCTAGTGTCCCGTACAGTGTTCCCAGATGCATCTTGGGGCATTTTCACCTTACAAGGAATACAAATACGGTTCATCAGGAAGTAATTTTTGGCTTGACCGAAGCACCTAAAAGTATAGAACGTGATGCAGCCCTAAGATATGATTTGTGCATTTGAACTTGAGCCCTCCATGCAAAAAAGAAAAAGAAAAAAAAAAGAGGCACTGACCTCCACGGAAAGAACCTTCTCTTCATAATCCACCTTAATGTGCCCGCTGATACCTTTCTTCCTTAGATGTCCATTAAACCTAATCAACATAACATATTATTACGTGAAAAATGTTACACCTTAGTTGCACAAGGGGAGAACCCTCAGTTCCATAATCAAAGAACAGAATGGCCAACAGTGGAAATGAATGCAGAATGGACATTTAGGCTGTGTTTGGTTTGGTGGAAAATGAGGGAAGGAGAAGCAAATGGAAATGATTTATTTAGATACTTCATCTCATTTACATAGGATCAAATTTCATTTCCCTCACTTTCTTAGCAACCAAACAGCCTTAGAAATGAATACAAAAGAATACTGATATGAAATTTTTACCTACCCCCAAGTTAGCTGTCGTTTTAAAAGAGAGGCATTCCGCTGAAATTTGCTCCAGCGCAAATCAAGTGCCTTTTGGCATGCCTGCAACACAATAAAAATCTGGTTGCAAAACCCTTGAGAAGAAAAAAGAGGGTATTTGTCAAGCACAAACCATTTTTCTCGTCACCAAGTATTATCCTATCAAAATGGGTTCTCCTTTGGAACAAAATTCTACGTCTAAAATCATCCAACAAAATTGGCCAAGATACTAGGACATGTAAACAGATTATCCGCCAAATTCCAGGAAACAGAAACTATGAGCAAGCATGCCTCGCTTCCTTTGCGTAAAACTTAAGAGACAGGTAAATAGGAACAACCTTTATGGTCACTGTCACTCCGATTAGATGGGAAGGAAAATATTTGCTACACAGAATCACATTCACCTTAGGCACCTATGCAAGCCGGAGCAATTGTTATTCCATTCCCATCCATGGTCTATGCATCACAAAAGTAGGAGAAGCTAATATACTTGTGTGTTAATTTGAATAACATTACTTTTTTCTTTCTTTCCATACATGATATAAACCATCAATTTTATACTGTAGCTAGTAAGAAAGTATAGCTGAAATGAGAGTGCTAAGATAAATGGGTGTCAATACATTAAAGGATAGAATATGAAATGAGCGTATTCGTGGGAAGTTAGAGTCGTGACCAATTGAGGAAAATATGAGAAAAATCATGGTTTGGACCAAGGTTCACATTATAGGTCGAACCTTATCGTTTTTGGCTTGTCAGGATCGGATACTAACCTATACCAATACCGGTCAATTTGGGACTTTATTTCCCTGTCAATTGAGCAAAGAAAAGAAATATAGGGGAAACGTTGTCGACGCAATGATTCGGCTTGTTGAAGATCTAGATGCTACAACGTGTCGATATGATTACTTAGTGGCACATTATAACCATTCCATTTGTCGAAGTATATTTATAAATTCATAACACCCATCAATCTAATATTATTCCTTTCAAAACTAACAATAAATAACAAATAATACATAGAATCCCTAAAAAAAACCTAGATACCAATACTTATGAGGGTCCGAAACAAATTCCAATAATGTGAAACTTTACCATACTTTTAGTTTCTTCGTCCAATGAACTCCCCCCACCTTGACACCGTACATTGTTTTTCATATCAATTGGTGATATTCTTCTATTGAATATAATTTTGAATTTTTATAAATAGCCTCTTGAACTTCATGTTCAATTAGGAAAAAGCTAAGTGATGAGGATGAATTCCTAAACCCCCTAGATAATATTCATGTTTATTCTACTCCTGTCTTTTATTTTATTTGAAAAAGAGTCTACATATCAATTGTTGGTACTTATATATGTTCCATCACTAGAGAGAGAAACTGGAACCTTACCGGTTTAAAGGTTAGCATGTCTATATACGAATTATTAAATGTCTGAACTTCATCAAATCAACTTCAAATTAATTTCTTTATCCATTGAGGACTTGCAAGTTCCATCTCCAGGCCAAATCAATTGAATTTTGATGGTTTGTCAGGGTGTATTTTGTACAAGAATGGAGGGGCTGGTTTCATTGTCTTTGATCATATGGGAATGATCATAGCCACAGGATCAATTCATATATGGGCTGAGGACATTGATTAGTTGGAATGTAGTGCATTGTGAGTGAGGGTCAAATGTACCAGTAATTCATTACCACCTCTAGTGCAATAGCCCATGTATTGAAGGTGACCCTAAAAAGAAATTGAAATGCTGAGAACACCAGCTCAATGGGATAATAGCTGTATCATTATTGACTGCAACTCTCGACATGGGTGGAACTAGTTCAGGCGTCATATGCCAATTTAGAACGCAACTTCGTTTGCCAATTGGTTCGCCTATTATGGGAAGTGCATAGTTATATGTATATGTACAATGGCTTTCCTATGCTCTGTGCCAGCTTGGGGTAAGAAAACAGGCAGGATTTCACTGTAGAACCTCCTTGGAGATGATGACAAGAATTGCAGGATTTTTTTACTTACATTTAACTTCTCACGGAAAGATGCATAAGTTTGCTTCTTTTTCAAAATTCTGCGCTCTTTCTTCGCGTACATGGCTCTAAGATCATCAATGGATTCCGCATACCTGCGATGAAGCAAATAACTCAACTATTTGTTAGTAGTCGTCTCAGATCAAAGAACAAAGCAATAGTATATATCTGCATGCATACCTTTGGCTTTCATGCTGAAGCTTCTGCTTTAGTCTCTCTATTTTAGCACTGAGCTGTTCAACAGTGCCACCACAGCCTCCTAATGCTTCCACCTCACCCTCAGTACATATAATAGAAGCCTTCCTGACGTTTTCCTGCAGTATTAGATGAAAGGAATACAAGTATATTAATTATGGAGAATGCATGCATCAAAACTTGACCAATAACTTGTCATCGACTAAATTTATAACCTATGGTTATTAGAAGCCCAAGCTGAATAAAAACAACCACAGCTATCAGATCATATTATCAGTCTCAGAATCATAGTATTAATTTGAGGATGCCCTACAACTACAACCACCACCACCAGTGGCGTAGCCAGGATTTAGATACAGCGGGGTGAAAATTGATTATAAAATTTGTAATTAAAAATATATATATATATGTGTAGAGGAAAAATTTTGCATAAATGAGTAACAAATCCTATTTTCTATACCTAATATTGGTCGTCGATTCTAGTTTTCCTATTGTAGCTGCCAAGGTCGTCAAACTCGAGATACTACCAAGGATCGTTCGAAGGGTGAACGATCGTAACTCGTGGGATCGTAACACGGATCGTAAGATCCCACCAGAAAGACAAAATTATATTTAATATATATTATATATTATTTATATAACATAATAAGAAAAAGTAACCTTAAAAACCAAAATAACCTTAATATAAAAATGTCATACATGAATCATAAGTCACAAACTCGTGGGATCGTAACACGGATCGTAAGATCCCACAAGTTTCCTCGTCGTGCCGGCCGATGACCGCGCCGGCCACCAATCTGCCTCGAAGCTATGTATAAAACGCGTAGGATCGTACGATCCCACGATCTATCGCGCGAGTTTAACAACATTGGTAGCTGCTCATTTTTGTTCTATTCATTTCAAAATACGATTGGTATTAAAGTGTACATTAATTCTAACCCAATATAATCAGAATATTAAACTTCAGTGTCATTCCAGTCAAGTCATATAAGATATTTTTGATCAATTTGACCATTTGATCGTGGAGACTTAGGCTGTGTTTGATTTGGCTTTTTTCCCACGGAAAATATTTCCATCACAAATTTTCCACCAATTGTAGTGTTTGATAGCTTACATTTTCCATGGAATTATTTTCCAAAAAACTACCATTTTCAATATTTTCTTCTAAAATGGTGGAAAATGAAACTTGTCTAACCCATAGAAAAATATCATTTTCCATGGAAAATAACTATTTTCAGGGAAAATAATGACAATCAAACACCAAATTAAGTTTTTCATGGAAAAATTTTAAAATTCGATGGAATTTTTTCCTAGGAAAATAATTCCATGGAATTAATTTCTTTTCTACATATTTTCCACCTTGCAATCAAACACACCCTTAGTGTATCTTAAAATGCATATTTGGATCCTACCATTTTAGTCATGAACCTTGCCATCCTAGGGTCTCATGAAAATTAAATATGTTTTCTCCCTCAAGAAAAAATAAGATTAAAAAATATTTTACTTTCCAACCACTAATTTACTTTGACTTCATATTTTTGTTATATTTTTAATCGAATAATATTATACTAGAAAACAATTCCATTCCATCTAAGAGCAAATTAAATATTGTCATCTAAGAACAATTAAGGACAATTTATAGCATGATTCAGCTCAAGTAAAACATCAAATTGTTAATTATTCGTAATATAAGTAGCTAGGAGTAAAACAATTAATAACGAAAATTAATATATATATATATATATATATATATATATATATATATATAGCATAGCATAGCAAAAATGCGTTCCTCGTCATTAATAAGAATCAATAAATCTCCCTAAGTAAGATTCGAACCTACGACCAATCAGTTAACAGTCGAATATATATATATATATATATATATATATATATATATATATATATATATATATATATATTTTTGGAACCAGGTAAATTATTTCTGGAATCGCTTCCACTGGAATTCGAACTCCTGACCACTCGGGCCGCATGCATCTCTCTTAACCACTAGGCTAGAGGTCATTTGCATATATATATATATATATATATATATATATATATATATATATATATATATATATATATATATATACTCCCTAGCCCAAGTAGTTAGGAAGGGGGGCTCACGTGGGGGAGGTCCCAAGTTCGAGCCCTCCCGTAGGCATGGGATGGCTGGGTGGTCGTGGGACGGCCACGGTCCCAAACTGGCGGCCTCAAGAAATGGACAAAATATATATATATATATATATATATATATATATATATATATATATATATATATATATTATAATGGGAAGCATTGGCGAACAGGCGACTTCTAGGGTTATCCTATCTAACGCCTCCTCCCCGTCCGCCGGACCCACTTGCGGAGGGGAGGAGGCCGGTGAGGAAGGGAGGGGGCGGGCGGCCCCCCCGGCAGGGGGAGGCGGCCACCCGGGCGAGGGGGGAGGGCCTGGCGGCGGCAGCAGGGGGTCAGACGGACCCCCATTCAAGCAGGCGGCGCCTCGGGAGAGTCCGGCGACGACCGGGGAGGGGGGTAGGCCGACCCCTCCCAGGCGGGGGGCGGCAGGCAGGGCCGCCCGAGGACCTGTGGATACTCCGGTGGTGGCGGACTCCGGGTTGGATGCACATATTTTTGAGTTCGGATAGGGATCCGGGGTTGGGGATGGCCGGATTGATGATGATGGTTGGACGACGGTAGTGAGACGACGTCCGGGAGGGGAAAGAGGGGCTCAAAATCAAAGTGTGAGTCGGACGGGCCCTGGAAGGAGCGGGAGTAGGTCTACCATTGGCCTTGGTAGCACACGACGACAAGGAGGAGGTCCAGGGCGCACTGCGGCTGGATGGCGGCCAAAGGCGACGGCGGCGGAGAAAGGAAAGAGTATTGCTAGAGATGTTGGGAGTCAGAGGCCTCCGTCTGCCACTCCCCGGACGGGCATTGACGGGCCTCGGCCCAAATTCTGGAAGGATGTGTGTATGCCGGATGGGAACAAGAGCCCGGTGTCGATAGAGTATGTGCCACCGATGCAGGTAGGAGGAGGCCTTCGAGCATATTTCCCGGCGGAAGAGATAGCGAAGGTCACAGACTTTTGGAAGAACACGTTGGTGATGTATGTGTTAGGAAGTAAACCGTTCTATGGGCAGATACGGGGTTATGCAGGGAGGGTATGGCGGCCCAAGGGGAGTACGGAGTTCTTCTCACGTGAGAATGGGTTTTACTATGTGAAATTCGGCTTGGAGGATGATGTGTCCAGGATTATTCAAGGAGGGCCCTGGTCCTTTGATGGGCGGCTTATTATCCTAAGGAGTGGACACCGGAGTTGAGATGTGAGAAGGAGGTGCTGAACACGATTTCCGTCTGGATTCGCTTTCCTGAGTTTCCGGTGAAATACTGGAGCATATCTCTGCTTATGAGATTAGCTAGCTTGGTCGGTAAGCCGATCAAGGCGGATAAGGCTACAGCTTTCCGTACCAGACTGATGTACGCCAGAGTATTAATGGAGATAAAGGCCGGGACGGAGCTTCCGAGTATTCTCGAGTATCAGGTGGCTTCCGGAAAGGTTTCGACTCAGATTGTGGAGTATGATTGGGTCCCTCCAATGTGTTCCTTCTGTGAGTGCTTTGGTCACTCATCCAGTGCTTGCCTGACTAGAGGGACGGAGACAGCTAGGTCCTCAGTAGCGCAGATGGAGGTAGTTGAGCCAGAGGTGGCACCCAGTCCCATCGCAGGAGTGGCGGCGACTGTCAGGCCGATGGAGGAGGGCTCCCTGATGGAGGGGGCCAGGAGGTCAGTGACTGACACCCCGCAGAGACAGGAGGGTTCTTAGGGAGCGATAGTCCCGTTCAGGCCCCAAAGGAGTATGGTGACAAGGGGTATAAGTTCCCTGGATAGCAGACAGGATGGGATGGAGACTTCTATGGTGGAAAAGGTCTATAGCAGGAAAAGATATGCCCCGTCCCCACGAGAAGAGATCCAGCAAGGGGGGCTCGATGATCAGACCGTGGCCAACCCAGATTGGACCTTGACTCTCTCCAGGATTCAGGCCCATCTTGCACCTTCCTCAGGGACGGGGATGGAGGAGGAAATAGATCTGACGGACGGACGGGACACTTCCCTCGGGTGTCAGTCCAGATGGAGTTCAGGGGGACCCCACATTAATTAATTAATGTCGGTCCTTGCCTGGAACATTCGTGGTGGGTGTTCCATTGGGAGATGGAGGGAGATTAGTGGAGTTCTGAAGAGGGAGAAGTGTAACATTTCTATTCTTCTTGAGACCAAGATTAGCGGGGAGACTATGCTATCTCGCAGGACACTTGCAAACTGGGCGCATATCCACAACCTGAATCTTTGTGATATGGCTAGAATCTGGGTTCGGTGGAACAGAGATAGTTGGGAGGGGGAACAGGTTCTGATGACAGAGCAGCTTATTGGCATTTTCTTTGTAAACAAAAGAGGATTCCACTTCATTCTTGGAGCAGTTTATGGGCACAATGATAGGAGGCTTCGGGAGACCTTGTGGGAGGACATTGTGCGAGTAGGTCGTATGGCGGAGCACCTGCATCTCCCCTGCTGCTTATGGGAGACTTCAATGCCATGCTGCATCGACAAGAGAAGGTGGGAGGTCGTCCAGTGCCGGATCCGATCTTATACGACTTCCAGAGGTGTCTTCTCATGTCTGGACTGAGGGGACTGGAGAGAGCTGGACACATCTGGACCTGGCACAATAAGGCGCTTCACAACAGGATTGACTGCCAGCTGGATCGGGCGTTAGGAAATAGCGAATGGTTTCGCTACTTTCCGAATACCATGGCGGAAGGGCTAGCGGCAGGGACCAGCGATCACTCTCCTATCCGGGTTGGTCTCTCTGAGAGGCCCACTTGGAAGTCTCGGCCATTCCGGTACAACAATGGCTGGTACCTTTCTGCTTATGAGGAGGTTGTTATGGGAGGGCTGCAGTATACTCGGGAGGGCACGGCTCAGTTTCGCGTAGCTCACAAACTCAAACATGTCAAGAGAGCTATTCGGGATTGGGTGAAGAAGATGCCGCGGTCTTCCCTGGAGGATAAGGAGGCCGAGCTTCGTGAGGTTCAGGAAGCATTGCAGTCTGACATGCTGAGCGGGGAGTTGGCGGCTAGGGAGCGGGACCTGATTGCGGAGGTCAACATCATGAGGCTTCAGCAGGAGATTAGTGCGGCCCAGAGGGCCAAGTGTTCATGGCTCAAGGATGGGGATCGGTGCACCAAGTTCTTCTATGATGTGATCCGTGCCAGGCAGCACCGGAACAGCATCCCCAGGTTGCTTAATGGCGAGGGCAGGCTTGTTGGCGACCCAGTGGAGATTCAGGAGGAGGCAGTCAGGTTCTATTCTGACTTATATCAGCAAACTGATTATCCCATCACGTTCCCAGGCCATGTCACAAAGAGGCTGGTGACGCACCATGAAAATAGCTTGTTGTTGGCCCCTGTGAGATTGGAGGAGGTGGAGGATATTGTGATGAAGGCAGATCCAAATAAGGCTCCGGGGCCTGACGGCTTCTCTTGTGGGTTCTTTAGACGTCATTTGGGTGTGCTAAAGTTCTCAGTTCTGGAGGCGGTGCAGGAGTTTTTCTTGGAAGAGAAGTTGTTGAAGGAGCTGAATCACACATTCTTGACCTTGGTTCCGAAGAAGGAGGGTGCGACCTCCCTCGCCGACTTCAGGCCTATTGCGTGTTGTAATTATCTTTACAAGATAATTACTCACCTCATGTGTCGGCGTATGGAGGGGATTATGTAGGGCTTGGTGCCTCAAAATCAAGCGGCTTTCATCAAGGGGCGCTCGATTGCTGAGCACAGTCTTCTTGCACATGAGATAGTGAGAGATTTCAACAAGCCGGGGGGGATGAAGGCATGTGTGAAACTGGATTTGCGGAAAGACTATGACACGGTCAACATGGACTTCCTCTGCCACCTTATGCTTGCCATAGGGTTTGATGAGAGATGGATGGCAAGGGTGAGGGAGTGCATATGCTCCCCCACATTTTCGGTCCTCATTCAGGGTACTCCATATGGATGCTTCTCGAGCAACAGGGGACTGCGGCAGGGGGATCCTCTCTCTCCGTACCTGTTCACTCTGGTGATGGAGTACTTCACTTGTATGATGGACCTGGCTGTGCATAGTAGGAAGATTGTTCCTCTTTTCAGGCAGGTCAAGCCGGTGGTGTCTCACTTGATATATGCTAACGACCTCTTGGTATTCCTGCATCCATCTATGAGGGGAATAAGGGCGCTTTCAGATATTATGGAGGAGTTTGGGAGGTTGTCCGGTCTGCAGCTTAATAGGGAGAAGAGCAGGGTCTATTTCAGCTCTCAGTGCACCCTCAAGGAGGAACGGGCCCTTGCTCTGGGAGTGGAGAAAGAAGAGTTACCGGTGAAGTATCTGGGGGTTCCGTTGACGGTCAATTATGCCAAGGATCATGATTGTCTCAGCCTGGTGGATTTTGCCCAAAGGAGAGTGGAAGGCTGGCAGGCAGCTGGACTGTCCTTTGGTGGCCGTATTGAGCTGGTGAGGTCTGTTATCTCTGGCATCACTATGTTCTGGTTGTAGTCGATTCAGATTCCGGTAGCTACCATAAGGAAGGTGGAGTCCATTTGTGCTAATTTCATCTGGAGAGGAGGTATGCATACGATCGCTCGGGAACAACTCTACCGGACCCGGGAGGAAGGAGGAGTGGGGTTGCGACCTCTTCGGACGGTTAGGGAGGCTTCTGGGGTGCGGATGGCGTGACGGTTCATCAAGGGAGGTTCCCTTTGGGCAGAGTGGCTGGCTAGCAAATATGTGCGGCGGATGAATTTATGGACATGCAGAATTGATAACAATTTCTCGGTCTCATTTAAGGCTATCCTTAGGTGCAGGCCGGTTCTACAATCCGCTATATGTAGGATTATGAAAGATGGGGCGAATACGGATCTCTGGCCGGACCCGTGGATGGGACATAGCTCCCTTCTGGAGATATTGGGTGCACAGATGGACAGAGAGGCGAGCAGGGGGATGAAATGTAGTCGGATCATCAGGGATAGGAGCTGGAGGCCTGAGGAGTATCCATTCACGGCTCAGTTTGGAGAGGCGATTCGTCGGATCACTATCGATACTAGCCATACTGCGGACTCCTGGAGTTGGGTTGATCCTGGTTCGGATGGAGGGTCAGGGATATTCAGTTTTAAAAGCTGCTATAATCTGGTTCGGACTCCACATGACAGAATTGCGGAGTATGACTTTATCTGGGCGAAGGAGATTGCACGCAAAATGCAGCTTTGTTCATACAGACTCTTTTTAGGCAGGTTGATAACGCGGGACAGACTTATTAGGTTTGGGATGCAGCTTCCAGACCCGAAGTATGTACTCTGTACGGGGGACGCGGAATCTATGGACCACCTATTCTTTGAGTGTCCGTGGACTTGGCACATCTGGGAGGAGCAGTGCATGCGATCGATGGGTGGAGTTGGCAATGCCAGAGATATCCGGAGGATCCTCAGCTGGATCAGAGACCGCCGAGACATGGACCCTGGTTGGGCCAAGATGGCTAGAGTTAGACTTACAGCTTCCGTTTGGCAGGTCTGAAGGGAGCGTAACAGACGTATCTTTGAGGGACTGGCTACTCCGCCAGTAGGAATTCTACATAATATAGAATTCGATGTATCTGTAATGGCCCCTTAACTGGGGGGAGAGATGTGAGAATAGTGTATTGTAATACCTTTACTGTGATTTGCGTGAAATAAAATTTACCCTTATATATATATATATATATATATATATATATATATATATAATTTCAGCTCAGTAAGTGACGTAGACATAACAAAAAGATATATATATATATATATATATATATATATATATATATATAATAAAAAATTGAGTGGGGTCACATGACCCCATTGGGCCTATGCTGGCTCCGCCAGTAACCACCACCACCACAACAAAGCCGTTATCCCAAATTTTTAGGGTCAGCTGTTTGATTCCTCCTCTTCCATTCAGCTCTATTAAAAGCCATATCCTATGTGACCTTACCAAGATCCATATCATTAGTCTAGGCCTACCTCTAGTCCTAAAGGTTCCAATAATTACTATATTACCGCTCCTTACGAGGACATTTATAGGTCTGTGTTGTACATGTCCAAACCACCTAAGTCAAATTTTTCTCATCTTGTCCTAAATTGAGACCATGAATAGACTCAATTTTTATCTTATCCTTTAATGTATTGTCACTCATACATCTTAGTGTCATTTTAGCTACACTAATTTTCTGGATATGTTGTTTCTTAATTGCCTAACACTCTGATCTATAAAGAATAATTTATAGCAGCCTCGTAAAAAAAATTCTTCCAACTTCAAAGTCATCTTGCGATCACAAAATACTCCAGATGTACTCCTTTATTTCAACCATCATATTTTAATTCTATACATGACATTCTTTTCAATCTCTCCATCATTATAAATGATTGCTCCTAAATACCGATAGCTATCACTTTTAGATATCTCTTGTCCATCTATATCGACTCCCCGCTCATTTCTTTTTGACTTCGGGTTCAAATTATATTTCATAAACAATATTTTCGTTCTACTAATCATAAATCTCTTAGACCCCAAAGTCTCTCTCCACACTTCTATTTTAGCACATAACCATTCTCAACTCTCATCAACCAACATAATACATCAACAAACATCATACATCATATAACCTCCTACTAAATATGTCTAGTAATTTTATTCATAACTATAGCAAAAATGTAAGGACTCAATGTTGATCCTCGATGTAGACCAATGGTAACAGGGAACGGGTGACTATCTCCTCAAATAATTTGCAATGTCATATTAACTCTATTACACATATCCTTAACAATCTCACTTTAACTACTATACTAGAAACTTGTTTCTTCTTCGAAGTCCAACATATTATCTTCCTAAGAACTCGATCATAAATTTTCTCTAAGTCAATAAAAACCATATTAAATCTCTCTTTTTCTCTCAAACTTCAAAGTCCAACATATTATCTCCTAAGAACTTGATCATAAGTTTTATCTAAGTCAATAAAAATCATATGTAAATCTCTTTTTTCTCTAAAATTTTTCATTAATATTCTAAGTACGTAAATGACTACCATAGTAGATTTTTCTGACATAAACTAAACTGATTCTCTGAAATTCTAATCTTTTTTCTTAATTTTTTATCAATAACTATCTCTCATAGTTTAATGGTATAAAATCTTAATTCCTCGATAGTTACAATTTTGTATATCTTTCTTGTTCTTGTATATGGGCAAATTAATCTTGTTTCTTTATTCATCCAACATCTTCTTAGTCCTTGGGATATTGTTGAATAATTTAGTAATCCACATCAATCATTTATCTTCTAAATATTTCAAACATCATCAGGTCCTGCCACTCTCTATTTTTTCATTTTACTTTATTGCATCATTAACTTAAAATTCTAATTTTATAACAATAACAATATGACTCATCCTTTGGTAACTCTGAATCTAAAGTAAGCTTTTCTAGGTTGATCTCGTTAAATAGATTGTGAAAATAACTCATCCACCTCTCCTTAGTATCATTTCCTCTTACTAATGACTTTTGGTCCTCCCTCCTGATACACTTAATATTATCTAAATCTCTGGTCTTCCTTTCGTACTCTTAGGAAGCCTATAAGTATTTTTTTCCCTCAGTTTCTAACGCCATATATAAATAATCACAGGCCTTAGATTTAGTTTCACTAACCGCTTAGTTTCCTTTTTGCTACTTATATCTCTCAGTTTTTCTTACTTTTACACTTTTGTCAATCTTTATACGCTTTTTGAATTAATAACCTTTTACACATCCTCATTCCACCACCAACCATCTTTCAAAGTCCAATCATTACCTTTTGACACTCCTAGAATCTCTATTTCTACTTTCTTGATACAACTTGTCATATAATACCACATAACATTAGAATCCGCTTCTATGTCCTATATTGCTTCCTTTATCATCTTATCCTTAAAATTTATTAAGTTCTCCTTTCAAATTCTCTTCTCCACCCTAGCCTTTCTCTTCTATGTCATAACACTAAAGCATCAACCTATGTTGAATGGTTAGGCTTTCTCCTTGTATAACAATTTTGACATGCTCGTCTATCAACATTCCTAGTAAGAAAGTAATATATATGGTTAATATTGGTTCTGCTCTTAAAAGTAATCAAAAGTGTCTCCTCTTTTCCTAAAACAAGTATTTGCTATTATAAGTGTCAGAAAAAAAATGAATGTATATTTGTAATAATAATAATATTAATTATTTTCTATCAACGAATCTAGGGCAACGAATCTTTGAAGAGGTGTACGAATCTATTATTGGAAATGTGTGTGTCCTTTCCACCGTCTCTTTATTTCTATAAATGCACAAGTGTTTGGAGCATTCATTCATTCAATCAATAGCATTAATTAGTCTAAGAGAGAGAGACAACCAACGTTGCTTCGACAAGTTCCTACGATGTGAAGTGTTGCTACCGAAGGGAAGAACCGTTGTATCCTGGAAGACTAATCGCCATTAAACCGTAAGCACCAATGCGGGACGAATATTGTCTTGAGGACATTGAACCAAGTTCAAGCCTCGGTATCATTTATTTATTTTATTTATATTTTTATTTCAGTCTAAATACAGAGTTGGAACTATTTCTACTAACAATCTTAAGACTATTTTTTTTTCTTTTCACTACTCTGTATTAGATTCGGAAATATTATTTGCTCGCTGTCTCATGCCTTTGATTTTAATTCGTAGACATATTAGTTAACATTTGGATTAATTCATGGTGTAATTCCATGTTGGTTCTCTAGTTGGCTTTTAAATAACTTTCTGTAAAGCAGAGACCATTCAACATGCAATTTAAATAAAGTAAATACTGGTATGTACTAATATGTTGGTTCTCTAGTTGTACCATTCAACATGCGTTCTGATTATGCGTTCTGTTTATATGTACTAATATGTTGGTTCTCTAGTTGTCCTTTACATATTGTTGTCCTTTATTATGTGTTTTGTTCATTATGAGTTCTGTTGTCATATCAACTAGTGCCAAGTCTTCTTGGATAGTGGCTTTAACACTGTTCTGTTTTAAAGGTTTTGTGGTTTAGAAAATCATTTAATATTAAGTCTTTTGATAGTGGCTTTACTAATATATTATATTGAATGTCTTGATTTCTAATTGACCTTTTTATATATAGTACTGAGTAGCAATTCTTCCTTTTGAAGCTATAAGTTACGTAATAAACTTTCGGCTCTAAGTTCAACTCTACCCCAGTGCGTTGGTAGAAATAATTCCTAAAGTCATCTGTTGAATTTTTAGTCATGTTATAATTGGCTCCTGATTTTGATTTTATTTTATTTAAACTTTTAAAGTTGGTTCTGCCTTGTTCCATTTTAACCAGAACACAAAACAATATTTGTTTCACCTATTGGTCTGCAGTACTCTATTGTAACGGACAAAATGACAACAGTTAAAAACACTGTGATGATCACTTCTGCTCCTGTCCATATTGGACAAGGAGAAAAGTCAAAAAAGTTCAATGGAACCGACTTTAAGCGCTAGCAGCAAAAGATGTTTTATCTTACAACTTTGAATCTGGCAAAGATTCTAAATTAAACAGTCCCTGTTCTGCAAGAAGGTGAAACTGACAATGTTGTTATTTCAAATATTGATAAATGGAAACATGCAGACTTCTTATACAGCAACCACATATTAAGTGGACTGGACAACCATCTATGGAATGTTTACAGTCCACTGAAGACTGCAAAAGAGGTCTGGGATGCTCTGGACAAGAAATACAAAACATAAGATGCAGGAGCTAAGAAATTTGTAGTAGGCAAATTTCTAGACTACCGCATGGTTGACTCCAGATCAGTGGCAAGTCAAGTTGAAGACTTGCAATGCATTTTCCATGAACTGGTTGCCGAAGGTATGGCCTTGTGTGAACCGTTTCAGGTAGCTTCTGTGATTGAAAAACTTCCACCTCTATGGAAGGACTATAAGAACTATCTGAAACATAAACGTAAGGACATGCCACTGGCAGACCTGATTGTCAGGCTTAAAATAAAAGAAAATAACAGAAGCACTGAAAAAATCTCTTTTATAGAAGCCAGGACAAATATCTTGAAAACCGGACAAAAAGGAAAAAAGTGCAAATATATTGGAGGCTCCGGTCAAGGGAACTATAAAAAGTTCAAAGGTAAATGTCATATATGCAAGAAAATGAGACATAAAGTTGCAGATTGTCGTAATCACAACTACAACAATTACAACAACAACAAGAACAAGGGACGTCCACACCAGGCTTATATGACTGAAGATGAGCGTCTGGCTAAGGGTGTTGACGACCTGGTTCTGGCGGGAGTTGTTTCTGAAGTGAACATAGTAGGGAGCAACCCAAGGGAATGGTGGGTTGACACTGGCGCTACCCGCCACATATGTGTTGAAAAGGCTATGTTCAGTACCTACCAAAGCGTCGACCAAGGCGAACAACTATTCATGGGAAATTCTTCATCGTCAAAGGTTGAAGGACAAGGGACGATCATTCTGAAAATAACGTCGAAAAAGGAATTGAAGCTTAACAATGTTCTGCACGTACCTGATATTCGGAAGAATCTGATTTCTGGATCTATGTTAAGTAAGCATGGGTTTAAATTAATATTTGAATCTGACAAATTTGTACTCACCAAGAGTGGAGTTTATGTGGGGAGGGGTTACCTCAAGGAGGGCCTCTTCAAAATGAATGTAATGACTATTATGCCTAATAAGATGATTAATTCTTCTTATATTGTTGAGTCCTCTCATATGTGGCATGGAAGATTAGGTCATGTTAATTATGATTCAATCAGGAAACTCATGAACATGGACTTAATTCCTAGATCTGCAATAGATTCAAATCATAAGTGTGAAATATGTGCAGAAGCAAAATTAATCTGTACATCCTTTCAAAATCCGGTTGAAAGAGATACCGAACCGTTGGATTTAATCCATACAGATGTATGTGATCTAAAAGGCATACAAACTAGAAATGGGAAGAAGTTCTTCATCACGTTCATCGATGACAGTACTCGTTATTGCTATGTCTATCTTATGAAATCAAAAGATGAGGCAATAGATATGTTCAAGCAATATAAAACTGAAGTAGAAAATCAACTTAAACGAAAGATTAAAGTTCTCAAAAGCGATAGAGGTGGTGAATATAAAGCACCATTTGCAGGATTCTGTGCAGAACATGGAATTATACACCAAACCACTGTACCATATTCACCACAATCTAATGGTATCGCTGAACGAAAGAATCGAACAATTAAAGAAATGATGAATATTTTATTATTAAGTTCAGGACTACCAGATAATTTGTGGGGAGAGGCTATACTTACAGCCAACTACCTTTTAAATAAGGTGCCCCACAAGAGAAATGATAAGACGTCATATGAATTATGGAAAGGAAAGAAACCTTCCTATATATACCTCAAAGTGTGGGGATGTCTTGCAAAAGTGGCAATTCCTTTGCCTAAAAAGGTCAAAATAGGTCCTAAGACCTTTGACGGCATATTTATAGGATATGCTGAAAACAGTTCTGCTTATCGGTTTCTCGTACATAAGTCGAACATTCCGGAGAAACATAATAATACAATTATTGAATCTAGGAATGCATCTTTCTTTGAGAATATATTTCCATGCAAGAAGATACATGAAAGAGAAATACTAAAAAGAAATTATGATGTTATTAGTAATATTGGTCAAAAGGATGCAGATAATTAATCTGCAGATAAGGAAGATGGGCCTAGACGCAGTAAAAGGTCTAGAATATCGAAGACCTTTGGGCCTGAATTTCTAACATTCATGTTAGAAAATGAACCTCAAACTTTCAAAGAAACAATGTCTACACCAGAGGCATCACTTTGGAAAGAAGCTATAAATAGGGAAATAGAGTCCATTATGCAAAATCATACATGGAAACTAGTTGATCTTCCTCTAGGATGTAAGCTATTAGGCTGCAAATGGATATTCAAGAGGAAGATGAAAGCCGATGGAACTATTGATAAATATAAAGCGAAACTGGTTGTTAAAGGATATAATCAAAAACAAGGAATTGATTATTTTGATACATATTCACCAGTAACAAGGATAACATCAATTCGGATGTTAATTGCAATAGCAGCATTGCATAATCTTGAAATACATCAAATAGATGTGAAAACTGCCTTTCTAAATGGTGACTTGGAAGAAGAAATCTACATAAATCAACCAGAAGGATTCATAGTAGCAGGTAAAGAAAGGAAGGTGTGCAAACTAGCTAAGTCTCTGTATGGACTTAAACAAGCACCAAAACAGTGGCACCAAGAGTTTGACAATGTAATGATGTCAAATGGATTCAAGATGAATGAGTGTGACAAATGTGTATATTCTAAAAATACACAAACTGGATATGTCATTATATGCCTATATGTAGACGATATGCTAATAATAGGCAGTAATAATAACATAATCCAGGATACAAAGAAGATCTTAATCAAAAACTTTGATATGAAAGATCTGGGAGTTGCAGATGGTATATTAGGAATTAAGATTTCTAAAACACTAGATGGGCTGATATTATCCCAATCTTATTACATTGAGAAGATTATAGAGAAATATAATCAAAATGATAATAGCATCGCAAAAACTCCAGTAGATTTAAATCTACAATTAAAGAAGAATACTGGAGAAAGTATTTCACAAGTAGAATATTCTCGTATAATTGGGAGCCTTATGTATATCACGAAATGTACACGACCGGACATAGCGCAATCAGTTAACAAACTAAGCAGATATACTAGTAATCCAGGAGAAAATCACTGGAAGGCTATTATTAGAGTACTCAGGTATTTAAGATATACTGGAGACTATGGATTACATTATACTAAATATCCGGTTGTACTCGAAGGATATAGTGATGCAAATTGGATATCTGATACTAAGAACTCGAAATCCACAAGTGGATATGTTTTTACACTTGGAGGTGCAGCAATCTCGTGGAAGTCCTCAAAACAAACGTGCATAGCCAGATCAACTATGAAATCTGAATTCATAGCTTTGGATAAAGCAAGTGAAGATGCAGAGTAGCTTCGAAATTTCTTGGAGGACATTCCAATATGGCCAAAGCCCGTACCAGCAATTTGTATACATTGTGATAGTCAATCTGCTATCGGTAGGACACAAAGTCATATTTATAACGGTAAATCAAGACACATTCGAAGACGTCACAATATCGTTAGACAACTTCTCTCTAATGGCATAATCACGATTGATTATGTAAAATCAAAAGAAAACCTTGCGGATCCACTAACTAAAGGTTTGACAAAAGAGCAAGTATATAAGTCATCGAGGGTAATGGACTTGAAGCTTATGATAAAAGAAATTCTATAAAGGAAAATCCAACCTAGTTGACTGGAGATCCCAAGATCTAGGTTCAAAGGGACAACCTAATTATGTGAAATTCTTAAATGACACTGACGAGTATTTAAATATGCATCCCATTCTCTAGGATGACAAATAGTAGTGCCGCCTGCAAAGAAAAATTAGGGTAAGCTTTGCTTTTAATGATTCCTATAACTTGAAATTCAAGTGGAGTATAGCAAGATACTCTTATTAGGAAGTCACCTATATGAGTATGAAAGTGGGGCCGCTTCTATGAGAATTATAAGACTGAATTCTCTAAGAACACTTATGTAACCAGACAAATGTTCAGGGCCAAAATGAACAAAACAATAGAAGCAGTCGGAAAGGAGTTGTGTGATATTTATTGACTCAAGTTTACAACAAAAGCTGAACAGTTCAAGACATCATGTTCACCGGATAGCTAGCAAACTCGATAAATATTTACAAGGGAAGGTTCAAGGCCAAAAGCTACCTATCATGATACAATAACTTTTCAAATGATCTCTCTCTGTGTGTCTGTATTGTGTCTGCATTGTACACAGTCAAATATTCATTCATGTGGGGATTGTTGGAAAAAAGTGAATGTATATTTGTAATAATAATAATATTAATTATTTTCTATCAACGAATCTAGGGCAACAAATCTTTGAAGAGATGTACGAATCTATTTATTAGAAATGTGTGTCATTTCCACCGTGTCTCTTTATTTCTATAAATGCACAAGTGTTTGGAGCATTCATTCATTCAAGCAATAGCATTAATTAGTCTAGGAGAGAGAGACAACCAACGTTGCTTCGACAGGTTCCTACGGTGTGAAGTGCTGCTACCGAAAGGAAGAACTGTTGTATCCTGGGAGACTAATCGCCATTAAACCGTAAGCACCAGTACGGGACGAATATTGTCTTAAGGGCATTGAACCAAGTTCAAGCCTCGGTATCATTTATTTATTTTATTTATATTTTAATTTCAGAGTCTAAATACAGAGTTGGAACTATTTCTACTAACAATAAGATCATATGAAACTACAAATCAAGGATTTTATTAGCCCTTTCATTCTTAACTCCATACCCTATAACCTTTCCATGCACCATATCATAATCATTGTTCTCTTTTCAACATGACCATTTAAGTCGTCTCTGATATGTAACTTTTCACCTCTAGGTATTCATCGACTCCAACTATCCATATGTTTCAAAAATTCATATTTTTTATTTTCATGTATTTCTACCGTTCTACTTGGGGTGCATATGCAATAACAACATGAATAACATCCTCCGTAATATGAACGTAATTAATATTATCATGTCTCCTATTCTTTTTACATCTACAACGCTATTCATTATTGATGTATCTACAAGTATCACTACTATTTCTATGTTTTTTTTCACTTGTATACCAAACTCTAAAACCACTAGTATCAATTTCTCTTGGTTTCTCACCTATCCACTTTGTTTCTTGTAGACTATATTAATCTTCCACCTAATAATTGATCCATTAACTCCATTCATTTTCCTGTTAATGTTCTTATATTCCAAGTAGGTAATCTAATCCTACTCGTGCATGCTTCATATACCCTATAGCCCCTTGTCTATTTGTTATTACATTTGCGTAGCAATGTCTCGTTGCTTCTGGGGAATGCCCTAGCCCACTGTTGCTCAATTGGCATTGCACCGGGATGGTATCGATCAAATGCACCACTTACAATGACGACCGATCAATCCACCCTTGCTCATTTTTAATTACATCGGGGTAGAAACGACGCAACATATTGCTACTAAGAACATGCCAACGTGTATTTTGTATAGATTCACTTTATAGATATCTAATGATATTTTATGCTAGTCGTTGGCTACCTAACACAACTGTCCTCCTTTATCCGGGCTTGGAGCCGGCAATAAAAGTATAGAACATTAAGCACAATACAGGTAGACTTAGGGTAGCCTAAATATTAAAAAAAATGTTTAATAGCTACTTAATTTGGTAAGATATAGGAGAAACTGGCAAGTAATATGATTACCACACAACATCAAAGCAGTCGCAGTAATATCCTGGTTTAGACTGTAAACATCACAACCCGGTCACTTGCAATGGATAATAACATAAATTTGGCTCTCTAAATTTCTTTTAAAACTGGAAAGTAATATGATTACCACACGACATCAAAGCAGTCGCAGTAATATCCTGGTTTATACTGTAAACATCACAATCGGTCACTTACAATGGATAAATTTGGCTCTCTAAATTTCTTTTAAAACTTTCTTCAAGGTCATTATGTATCTCTTCTACCATCTTTAAAATGTTGAACATTTTATAAAACAAGTTTAAAATATTGAACAATTTATGAGACGAGTTTAAAATGTTGAACGTAACTTTTTGATCTAGGAGGATCTCCAATTAGGCTTATGAATAGGATTTCTCTTCCCAACTTTTAAGGATTATGATTAGTGTTTTTTTATGGAATGTAGTTAGGATTATTATTTCTTTCTACCATATGTTTCCTTTTATGGAAAGTATGGATAAATTAGTATTTCATAGGATTAGTTTTTCCTAACCCTCCTAGAAACTAGTACATATTAGTGGTTGCCTACAGGTATGAAAGGAGAGTCAAAACCTTTATTCTAATCAATTCCCTACAAATTTTCTTACAATTAATTTTGTGAACTCTTGCTCTCTAAATTAAGAGACAAGAGTTTGATAGTTAATAAAGATATATTTGTTATTATTTAGATCACTCTTTTATTTAAAAGTTCTCCCACCACAAAGAAAATAGATAAATAATAAACCCTAATTTGATCGATTTGGAACCCTAATTTGATCGATTCAGATAAAAATTTGTATCAGAACACCAAGATCCTAACCTAGAAATTTGGGCACTTGTGTATGGTAGATACATGTCGTGTCTACAAAGACTACAGATGCCAATCGCACGGGCACTCAAGATGCAAGAATCACCAAAACAAATTAACAAAGAAGATGGCAATGCTAGCAATGAACATTTTGGGGTAAAGGTATCTTGATTGGAGGAGATGACTACAAACACGGTCGCAGATGCAAACAATGTAATTCAAGAAGCCTCTAATTTGAAACAAACCAAATCGAAATCCGGACCTTCAAAATCCCACAATAAGGACATGTTTGGTGTTTGGATTTCAAGAGGAAGTTATGGGAACCCAAACCATTTGTCATGGGTTTCTAATTTTGGTTGTGAGAACTACAAAAAAGTAAAAGACAAGTGTAATTAATTTTAGGATCCATGCTCCCGCCACATCAACTTTTCTCTTCTCCTAAAAGTTGAATGGAATGATACGGATTTTGAAGAACTTGGCTCTCATCTCACAAAAGGTGGGTCCTACTCTTTCATGTTTTATCCATCTTCTTTTTTAAAACGCCAAGCATTGGAAGTTTCCAAACAAGAAAATAAACCCAAAGAACTATTATGTTCCAAAGACCAAATGGCCCCCAAGGACGAGGAAGCATCTAAATCCGAGACATGGAGACAAGAAGATGTGTGTAGAACACGGGAGCATCAAGTTGAGTCGACAGCAACGGGCTAATATCACCCAATTGTTTTGTAATGAGGCAAAAATTGATATACCCATGTTCAATAAGATAGAACAAAGTTGACAATTGGACTGATAGTTGGAGACCTATTTTACGATCTATGATACAATGATCATCAAAAGATATATTTCACTAGGCTGAAGCAGACAAGTCATGCCCTCACTTGGTGGAATCCTACATAAGATCGTATGATGTGTCTCACGTTGGGTAAACTTTACATCCCCCTTCCAAAACAAGTTATATCCATTGGGGTATATCAAGTAAAGATGGTTGAGGTGGCAGTACATACAACATAAGTAGGAGCAAAGCGTGCAAAACTATACGATCGAGTTCCACAAACAGGTCGCGCTATTGGATATCTCTATTGAAGACATACATTGGATAGACTTTGTGACTGGCATTAAATATTATAGTCAGGGACCAAGCGATCTTCTAGCATTTCTAAATATGTCTAATGGCAGCATAAAATGCACATTAAAAAGTTTAATCCAGTAAAAGGAGATGCAGATAAAGATAAACCCTTCAACGGACTACAAAATGGCTCAATGACTGAAGTTCCATCAGTGCTTCAGGCCTGGATAATTAGAGCGGCACTAAAAAATAAACAAATACATCAAAAAGGACCATTTCAAGTAAAATATAAATAGTGTACTTTAGCACTGGAAAAAAACATGATTTGCAGTTAGACATATTGTTGGATCCCACTATAAAGCACATAACCCACCTGAAGCTAAGCAAGAATGTGGACAAAACTGCTACGAGTGAAGTGGTTGATCAATATTAGGCAATATGAGCTGGTAGAATTGCTGGGGATAAAAATAACAATATGAAGAGACATTGACCTCACGATTGTGTTGTAGCTCCATGTAGTCTGCTTCAGCTACTTTAATATCGGGAAGTACCTTGTTATGCATTACACCTTCATAATGGGTTCTCTCCTACAAAAGAAAGAGTAAAATTTTAAAAAACGTAAAGAACGACAATCACGAAAAGCAAAGTGGGGAAATGGCAAAACATACAGATTCTGCAGAGCGTAGTTCATCTTCAGTTGCTAATAGTTCATTCTCTGTTCCTTCAATGGCATCAATTTCCCCTTTTGCTGAATCTGAATTTCCAATAGCATAAATATTACCACTATAACAAGAAAGGTATCACTATTGATAGAGATGAACTTGTAGGTTACATGTACGTTAAAAGTGAGGAGGAATACTTGTACGTAAAAACTATATGGCTATATATATATATATATATATATATATATATATATATAGTCCGGACCTGTGGTGCAGTGGTAAGCATCACGACATATGGCGTTGGAGGGCGAGGCTCGATCCCCGCGGACGCTCAGGTATGTATTAGAGAGTAGGTTGGGTGTGTGTGTGTGTAGAAATGCCAATGACCCCTACCCTAGAGGTAGTGGTGAGGCAGCAGCCCGAGTGGTCAGGAGATCGATTCCCAGTGGGAGCGTTCGACACAATTACCATTTCCATATATATATTGAAATTTTTTTATTACAATTTTGCCACCTAATGGTCCACAAACCGGCCTGTAGTCCACCAACCCGGCATGAAGGCCTACAAACCCGGCACGAAGGCCCACATCCGGCCCGCATCACCACCCGACTGCACCACCACTTAATTACCCACCACATGGAAATTGAAGTGCCTTTCCCAAGCCTTGAACCCTCAACCACTTGGGTGGATGCCTCCCACCTTATCCACTTGAGCTAGAGGTGCTTATATATAAAATATATATAAAAGGCCCACAACATGGCTCGAAAGCCCGCACCCGGCCTACATCACCACCCGGGTGCACCACCACTTAATTCCCCACCACATGGGAATCGAAGTGCCTCCCCAAGCCTTAAACCCTCAACAACTTGCCAGCTGGATCGTGCTTTGGGGAACAGTGATTGGTTCCGCCTATTCCCCGCCTCTGTGGCTGAGGGGCTCCCTGCGGGGACCAGTGACCACTCGCCGATCCTGGTGCGCTTCGTGGAGAGTCCCAGATGGAGGGCCCGGCCGTTTCGGTATAACAACAGTTGGTTCCTCTCGGCTAGATACGAGGAGACTGTGGTGGGAGGTCTTAGCCAAGAGGCGATCGGCACTGCCCAGTTTTGTATGGTTCATAGGCTGAAGAAAACCAAACGCGCCATCAGAGACTGGGTGAGGGCACTTTCCCGGACTTCCTTACAGGAGAAGGAGGCGGAGTTGAGAGACCTGCAGTCAGAGCTTCAGGGCGACATGATGAGTGGGGAGATGGCGGCTAGAGAGAAGAGGTTGGCTGCAGAGGTCAACACCTTGAGGCTACAGCAGGAGATTAGTGCGGCCCAACGGGCCAAATGCTCCTGGCTCAAGGATGGGGATCGCTGCACCAAATTCTTCTATGATGTCATCCGGGCGCGTCAGCACCGGAACCATATTCAGAGACTGATTGGCAGGGACGGGCGTCTTGTGACCGACCAGAGTGCTATCCAGGAGGAGGCTGTCCGGTTCTACTCTGAGCTTTATCATCAGACGGACTATCCCTCGGTTTTTCCGCAGCTGATTACGAAGACGTTGATCACGGAGTACGGCAATAGTCTTCTTATGGCTCATATCCGGATGGCGGAGGTGGAGGCGATTGTGATGCAGGCAGATGCTTCCAAGGCTCCTGGGCCGGATGGGTTCTCCAGTGGCTTCTACAAGCGCCATTGGGGTATCCTCAAGGCCCCGGTCCTTGCGGCTGTTCAGGAGTTCTTTGTTACGGACAAGCTCCTGAAGGAGCTGAACCACACCTTCCTGACACTTGTGCCTAAGAAGGAGGGGGCAACTTCTCTTGCTGACTTTCGACCGATTGCTTGCTGTAATTATTTGTATAAAATAATTACTCATCTTATGTGCAGGAGGATGGAGGATGCTATGCAGGGTCTGGTTTCTCGGAATCAGGCGGCCTTCATTAAGGGGCGGTCTATTGCGGAACATAGCCTTCTGGCTCATGAGCTGATTCGGGAGTTCCACAAGCCTGGAGGGATGAAGGCCTGTGTGAAGCTCGACCTGAGGAAAGCCTACGACACCGTCAACAGGGACTTCCTCTGTCACTTGATGGGTGCGATGGGCTTCTCCGAGACTTGGGTGGATAGAGTCAGAGAGTGCATCACCTCTCCTACTTTCTCGGTCCTCATTCAGGGCATCCCTTACGGGTTCTTCGGCAGCAGCAGGGGACTTCGGCAGGAGGACCCGCTTTCCCCCTACCTATTCACCCTTGTGATGGAGTATTTCACCTGTTTGATGGACATCGCGGTACATCGGGAGAGGATTGTACCGATATACAGCAGGGTCTCTCCGGTGGTCTCTCATCTCATTTATGCAGACGACCTTTTGGTCTTGTTGAGGCCTTCCATGCGAGGGATGAGGGAGCTTGCGGCAGTGATGGAGGAGTTCGGACAGCTATCGGGCCTTCGGTTAAACAGGGACAAGAGCAAAGTCTACTTCAGCAACTCCTGCACTTTGAAGGAGGAGCGGGCCATGGAGCTTGGGGTGGAAAAGGGGGACCTCCCGGTGAAATATCTAGGGGTGCCCCTTTCCGTCAACTATGCGAAGGACCGTGATTGTCAGAGTCTGGTGGATTTTGCACAGAGGAGGGTAGAGGGCTGGCAGGCGGCTGCCCTATCGTTTGGCGGGCGTATTGAGCTGGTTCGTTCGGTTATTTCTGCTATTGCTCTGTTCTGGCTCCAATCGATTATGGTCCCCTTGGCTACTATCAGAAAGATTGAGGGCATATGTGCCAAGTTCATTTGGCATGGGGAGATTCATGCCATCTCTTGGGAGCAGCTATGTCGGCCCAGGAAGGAGGGAGGTGTGGGTCTGCGATCTCTTGTTTCTGTCAGGGAGGCGGCAGGGATCAAGCTAGCATGGAGGTTCCTTCAGGGTGATTCTCTATGGTCGGCCTGGATGACTAGTCGGTATCTCCGGGGCAGGAACTTCTGGGTATGTGAAATTGACAACAACTTCTCTGTGTCTTTCAAGCATATCCTGAGGAACCGCCCTGTACTTCGGACGGCTATGCGGAGGAGGATGAGAGAGGGAGGGGAGACGGACCTATGGCTGGATCCATGGATCTCGGGTCAGTCGCTCCTGGAGATGCTGGGTCCCCAGAGGGACGGCGTGGCCTACAGAGGTCTGACTTGTAGGCACATCATCCGTGGTGGGGTCTGGAGGCCAGAGGAGTATCGTTTCACTGCTCCGTTAGGTGAGGAGATCAGACAGGTGCAGATCACCCCTACGGTACTGTCTGATGTTTGGATTTGGGCCCCTCCCGGCCGCTCGGAGGGTGCAGGGGAGTTCCGATTTAGCAGCTGCTATGACCTTGTCCGCCTACACTTCGATGATATTGAGAAATACGACTTTGTCTGGGGGAAGGGGCTTGCCAGGAAGATGCAACTGTCTGCATACAAACTGGTGCTGGGCCGGTTGCTTACTAGGGACAGACTGCTTCGGTTCGGGGTTTCTGTCCCTGACCCTAAGTGTGTTTTGTGTGAGACAGAGACTGAGTCCATTGGACATCTGTTCTTTCAGTGCCATGTGGCGTGGAGCATCTGGGCAGAGCAGAGCCGGAGACACTTGGGAGGGGTTGGAAGGGAGCGTGACTTCAGAGAAATCCTTAAGTGGATTGGGGATTGCAGGGGCAAGGAGCAGAGCTGGGCCAGGCGTGCTAGGTTGAGACTTGCTGCATCAGTTTGGCATGTCTGACGGGAGAGGAACCGGCGCATCTATGAGGGACTGTCCACCCCACTGGGGGGCATCCTCCATAACATTGAGTCGGATGTACTAGTAATGTCCCCCTGAGATGGGATTGTATCTCTATGTTGTAACCTTATTGCGTTGATGGAATAAAATTTACCCTTTTTCCAAAAAAAAATATATATATATATATATATATTGAAGCAATGGGTAATTGTGGCGAACTCGCCTCCACTGGGGCTCGAACTCCTGACCACTTGGGCCACATGAATCTCTCTTAACCACTAGGCTAGAGGTCATTTGCATATATATATATATATATATATATATATATATATATATATATATATTGGCATTTCCCCAAACAAGTGGTTCTGTCTCCAGATACATTATGAAGAGTACATTGTATCCAAGTACATACAAGTTTGAATAGAAGTTCAGAAAACCATTGCACTCGTGTTGTGAAGTGCTATAACTAATGACTTCACAAATGCACATTGTCAGCAAAGTTTGATTTGTTTTAGAGCATTTTTCTTTCCTGTAAATTCCTATAAGTAATTTGTTTGTATGTTATTCCAGAAAACCCTTTTAGGAAAAATGAAGTTTATTTTTTCTGTTATTGCTTTTTTGTTAACTATGGGGTGATTGTGGGGATTTGGGGTTTTCAGACTTGTCTTGAAGCCTCTCTCTACAGGATGGAATGCACTTCCTTTTGGCGCAAATCTCTTATAAAAATATTCTGTTTAAGGTCAGAAACATCAAGTTGGCATCGCCAGCTCCAATCATTGTGGTCAAGTACAACAGAAGTGCGGCGTTCGAATCCCCGTGGGAGCGATCATGGATAATTACCTGGTGCAATATATATATATATATATATATATATATATATATATATATATATATATTTTTTTTTGAACCAGGTAAATTGTTTCTGGAATCGCTCCTATTAGGATTCGAACTCCTGACCACTCGGGCCGCATGCATCTCTCTTAACCACTAGGCTAGAGGTCATTTGCATATATATATATATATATATATATATATATATATATATATATATATATATATATATATATATAGAGAGAGAGAGAGAGAGAGCGAGAGACCAAGGGGCACGCCTGCAGCTGACCGAGCTACCTGAGATGAATGCAAAGGCCCAACTTCACACTCCCTAGGTAAGTCAATACACATTCGAACACTTGACCTCTTTATATATATCTCCGAATGTTTACCGAAAGTTCCTAATCTTTTCCATATTCCGAACTTTTCAAGCTCACCGAATTATTATTGAACGTCGGTGTGACTATGTTCATGTTGTCTCCTATCTTTGTGCTATTTAATGTGTTCTCCATTACTTGAAGAAATCTAAGGGCCAGGTACTTTTATACAAGATATGCTCCATCTCTCACTGTGCTATTTAATGTGTTCTCCATTACTTGAAGAAATCTAAGGGCCAGGTACTTTTCTACAAGGCTTTATTATGTTAGTTCAATTGATATTGAACTACTAGCGGCAATTTCATGTTCTTCTGAAATAACTTATTCATCTGGAGGAGCAAGAAACAAACCATCGCCGAAAGTTACTAGCTAAACCTATAAATTGTGCCGTGACACATGGCGTCTCCGCCCTCCGGACTATGCTCAAAATCCTACTTCTCTTGTCTTAATGTTAACTTAACATCCTCAGCAACATTGCGACAATAAATTTGTCATTCATATTGCCAAAAATGTAGTTCCTATGAGAAGACCAAGTATATTAAGGTACAAGAAGTTCATTTGCTTCACGTTTTTGTCGTACAAAATTAGCAGACATCCTCAACATGTTTTACAAGTTCTCTCCAAGTTAGGTTGATTAACATCTGCGTGCCAACTTGTAGAGTGTAAGAGACTATTATTTCTCTCTTGCTATTTAGTCTTTTCTTAGTCCCACGTCAAATAATACAATAAGGAGACCTCTCAACTCCTCATATAAATAAGACCTCATAGCACCTTAATAATGTATCACATTATTCTCTTTTCCTCGATCTCTTTACATTACCTATACAACTAATACATTGCAAACTATACTTATTATCCTTGATGAGGTCATTAGGATTAGCTTAGTTGAAATGTTGCATTAATCCTACCTGAAATATCATTAACTAACCTAATGGGGTTAATATCTAATTAGATATATCATTAACTTCAAGTATCATTTAAAACCCTTTACCTAGCTAGCATCTTATAGAAACTAATTACTTCTTAACTACGTCCTTCACCAATCACTAGTTCAATTTAATTACTAGTTCAGTTTAACTAGGTATAATCTTATTTGAAAGAGTGCTATACCTTCGAAGTTATGCAGAGGCATAATTTCTTCGAAACTAGAGTAAACAGTAGGAATCATAGTTTGCACTGCAGCCAATACAGATATGTATTAGTTTTAATGTGTCGATTTTAGCATGTGCCTATCCAATAGTGACCCCTACAACTTTAGCATGTCCCTACCCAATATTGACCCCTACGGATACTGGCCGATAACAAAATCAAGCTCTTTTCGGTGTATTCAGTAAAGAAAACATAAATAAATGAACTGAGGGAATTATGTAAAAAAAAACACTACCTACACAATAATTATGTCATGTGGCTCATGCCAAAGATCGGCAAGATACAGTCTACCGATAAGAACTTATAGACACATTGTAGCCATTAACAATTATCGAAGATGTATATCTATAAAATCATATTCATTCATTTTAATATTCTCCATTAAAAACTATCAATTGCAGATGTACTTTGTCTAAAAGCAAGAAAATAACCACTAGTATTTATTACAAGTGAATGGTTCACCAGTATTGCATATTACTCCATTCAACGCCAACGAAAAACAACAAACAATACATAAAATTATGCTTCAATGCATCAAATGGTTTTCTACTTTTTAATAATTATCTACTTTTTTTCTTTACAAAACAAACTCTGAAACTCCGATACGAAACTATGAAACCCCAAACATCGATACTCATAATAACAATATGAACTGTTTTGATATGATAAAGTTGGTATAAATTCTAGAGGGACTATAATAAAGCATGCAATGGACTTTTCCGATTGGGGCAACAACAAAGAATAATTGAATTGTGGGCATATTTCTTTTTCAGAAGAAGTTCAAGTCAATTTACTTGAGAAGATTGAACAAGGCCACAAAGCACAAACCGCCATTGAGATCTTGTGGTTTTGATTCCTCTCTCTCTCTAAACTCTTCCCTATTTATTATTTGCTCATTCTTCCCTTGCTCTTGTAATTACACTAGTTATCACATTTTTAACATTTGTCAGTAAGATTGTTCAAATCAATTATGAACATTGCCAATCATCGTACAATATTTCTTTCAAACTTTGTAAATTTAGTAAGCCCAACCCTATATGATCTCCATTCCAAGGTTAATTTCTAAGATCCACGAGTCCGAGAGAATTCAGAAATAGCCTTCATTAATTTCTGCCAGCACATACTTGAGTCAAGGTTCACAATATTGATGTCGGAATCGATTTCGGACCCTTGTTATGAGTATCATTATCAACGATTTTGACAGTTTCAACGATTTCGGATAGGAGTTTCAGAGTTCTTGGTATAGGAAAACCAAAAGATGTTTGATATATTTAGTCATAATATTATGTATTGTTTGTTGTTTTATGTTAGTTTTGAATAGAACAGGTTGATGAAATGTTCATCCGCAGGTTGATGAAATGTTCATCCACAATAGATGTTAGATATTATTGTTTAGTATACTTGCTTTTATTTAAAAGTACACCTACAATAAATAGCTCCAAATGGGACAATATTAAGGATGAATATGTAACTTTATAGGTATACACTTCGATATAATTGTTACGCTTTGTCTATAAATTGTAGCATATTGATCTTGGGTACGACCGAATCATTGTACCAATAATGTTTATATCAACTTCACTCTTGTTCTTTTAAAATTCTCTTTATTGAATTAACTGGGAAAGAGAACCCTAATTCGGTATATGTATCATTGGGGGGAATGCCAATTGCCAAATCCTATACTATACGACCGATAAGTATTAGTATCATGGGATACTTCAAAACTATGACTGGAGTATTTTAGTTACTTATATGGTAGGAAATACAAAAGATGTAAAGAAAGGAATAGATAAAGTGAAGCTGACATACAAGACAGTAGTGGGCTTGGTACATGCCCAAATGAAATGTGCCGCACAAGTGAAGCTTCTGGTCACATTGTGGCTCGAAGAGCCATCACAAACTTTTATCTTCGTACTTGTGATATAAGGTAGAACAATAAAACTAGAGGTGAAATTTCTATAATTAAAGAGAAAATAAGACCCTAAGACCCAACCAATACTTTCATGGCCATGTGATTACACAATTTCATTGGGTCGACTCTCTCGGATATATTATACAAAATAGACTAATTTGCACTTAAATACCATGAATTATACATACTTCGTACTTAAATACTATGAACTATTTTTATAGGCACTTACTTTGCAACTTACTATCCTCCGTTAGTTTCCTATCGCTATTAATGGTCACGTGCACGGCACGTGACTATATTGTAATGTTTTTCCCCTGACTATTAAAAAATAACCTTTTTGTTGTAGGTAAGAACTTCAGCCTTTATTTTAACCCTAACTATGCCTCTCCCCCTAGCACTCCTTGCTGCTACAGCACCCGAACCCCCTCCAGCCCTTTTTTGTCGCCAACAAGGCTGCAACCGCGAGTTGTGACCATGCCAACGACAAAGGAAGGGCGGGAGGGGTGCTGCAGCAGCAGGGGGAGGGGTGGTACAGGGCATAGTTAGGGTTTAAAAGGAATAAGATATAATTAGAGTATTGCTAGAATAAGAAAATTAGGATTTTATAATTAGAAGAGAAGATCAAGTATGGTTTACAACTAGGAAATAAGATGAAATTAGGTTACGCTTAGTCTTACAAAATTAATAGGATTTTGGATAAGGAAGAAGAAGATAAATTTATTGTTTGTATAGAGAGGTAAACTTGGTCTTTTGACACTTTCCATCACTCTCCAACAATAAAATTATGATAGTTTAGGATTTTTAAGTGTCTATTAAAATAATACATGTATTTATCTGCAACAGCTTCATCTTCATAGTTTAGGGTATTAGTGCAAATTAGCCTACAAATTAAAATTGATATATGGATCATAGATGATGACAATATCATAGTGTTTCAGAACTTGCTTGCTTGACAACGTGGAGAGCTGTGCTTCAGATCTAATATGAGCACACATCTTCTCTTGAACAAGAAAATATCCAAAATGATCCAAGATTCTTACGTACAAATCATCTTGACAATAATATCTACTAATAACATGATATTCTTTGGAGTTCGAAGAATCTGAAACCCTATACAATACAATATTAAAGCAGCGTAGCATCATAGCATGCCAGATGGGAACAGAATAATATGTATAAAACCTACCTACTCAAGACATTGATAGTGTCTTTTAGTAGAGCTACAAACAGCATAGAAGAAACCACTAGAATATAGGTTAGCTGATATATACATTCCATGTCAGCTTTCTCACTATAGAAATGTCTACTTAATTATGATAAGTCTTGGTTTACAACAGACTAGAATGTATGATTAATACTACATAAATTGATAACATTGTTGATTATAAGAACAGCACTTACATTCTCTCATGTAGTGGTGCAGTGGCAAGGCCAGGATTTTAATGTAGGGAGTACTCAGCAAAAAAAAATAGTCGTTCACCGTCGTTCTGGCGGAGACCAAACTATGCAAGCAATACTATAATTGAAAGAGAGGGGTGACTTTACCTCCAATTGCCGTACGAATCGGGATGCACTCTAAGAACGCCTACAAACAAGGTGTTTCCAAATCATCCATACCCAGGCTTCACCTTGACCGAATCCCAAAGCCTCTTTGCTTCTCTTTTTAGGAAGAAGCTCCTTCCTCCACAAGGAGTATAGAAGAGGATAAACAACAAAAAAGAGGTAGTATTGGAAGATAACTCCCCAATCACTCTTTCTACTACATTATCTTCATACTGTTCTCTTTTATTTGCCTTGGATGAGCTTTCCTACATGAGCGCTCTTTTATTTGCCCTTGGATGAGCTTTCCTACATGCGCTCCCTTTCCTGCATGAGCTCACTAATGAGCTTCATAAGCCCCTAGCCAAATCTCCTAACGCAAAAGAAAGCAAGCCCATAATATGCCTAGGGACCAAATTATGGCAAGGAATCTAATGTTATTAAGACTGATAGCTCAACATCTCCTTGAGGTTTATTTCTAAGTTCACAAATGTACAAATAATTTCCTAATTGATACCGAAAAGCACTAAGCAGTACCCAACCAATGTCATGAATTTCTCCTATAAATGTACCAAGGCTTCTCATGTTTGAACATCACTAAACTAAAAAAATCTCTTAATTTTATGGTATCATAGCTATGAAAATTTGAAGACAACCCTAACCAAAAAAATCCCTAGCCGCCTCCTCCCCCCCCCCAAACAACACCCCCCTTCCTGCGGCTCCGATCATACCCACTTATGTGGCTGAACTTAGGAACATGACGCCTGCCTTAGCTTCCAGCGAAACTAACATAGCATCTGGCGAAACTAGCCCTTCGAGATCAGCCTATGGCGATGTCATGTTTAAAATAGCATCTGACAGAGCTAAATCTTTTGATGGAACTAAAGACAACACCAGCTCCCGCAGAGCTAAAGGAGCAGCTTCTACAAGACTAAGACGCTCACTTCCAGCGAGACTACTACCAAAGACTACGACGAGGCTACAACCAACATATAGCGAAGCTACAACATTTCCTTCAAGCCATTCCCTAACGTAGTCATCCTTAGTAGCTTCTCCCAGACACATCCCTCTCCAACCCTCCTTGATCTCTATGGTTCCTCGACACCGTCTATCATTTCTCGACATCATCCGTATTACTGGCTTAGTTTTGTACTTGCTTGAGGTCTTTTACTTGGTCCTTTTGTCTTCAAAGTTGTTTTATTTTGACACAGTGGTGTGACGTCTTTGATCTTTTGCCTCATGGTGGGATGGACAATAACCTTTGTTGCGTTGATCTTATGCGCCCTGCATTATAGCCTCCGTTGATGACAAATGTGTTCATGTTGATGCTTCTTCCTCTACAATCAACTTCAAGACAGATTATAACTCACCTTATCTCTCTCCAGTGCAAAGAATTACTTCAAATAGTCCAATGATGTCGAAAAAGTTTAAAACAACAAATGCTCCATGTCACTAGACAGAGTCACCACTATACTCTAAGGATCCCCAGTATGCCTCTTGGTTTCAGAATGACAATAAGACAATTGTTTGGTTGTCTAACTCTATGGATGCTCGTTGCTATAACTCTATTATGTCTCTGAAAACTTTCAAAGAAATTTAGATGCATCTTAGGCCTCTATACTCATCTGAAAACGATCTTCAAAAACTTTATGACATCTTTCACATCTTCAATATGGTCACACCTGGAGAAGATTTGCAGACCTTGGATTCCATATTCAACGACTTTCTTGAATAATAGAGTATCTTTCAGCCAATCCCATTGTTAATTTGTTACTCGCCAACAACGAGAGACCCTTGTTGACGTCATTCTCTTGGCTTGGTGACCATCTATTTTTAAGGGCATTCGTTTGGTTGTCTCTCACCACAACTCTCCTCCTCTGACGACCGTTATGTCGATTGTTTATCATGTGCCTACACTATCTTCGCGACTACCCATGGTTTAAAGTATCGTCCGATACCGATCCGATACGTCCGATACCGATACGGTTTGGCATGTCCCAATCCGATACCGACCGATACCCGATACTTACCGATACCAACATTGAGGGTCTCTTTTCCGGTCAATTAGGCAAAGAAAATTAAACGAAAAAGACAAATCATCAAGGGTTTAAAGCATAATAAGATTGTAAAAACATGTAAAAGAAGAAAATCAATCTATTATATGTAAACCAATCGCTAAGGGTGATTACAATGTTATTTAATTTCAAAAGTACTACGAAATAACACTGAAAATACTTAAATTATGCCTAAATGTATAAAATATATGTTTTTAAATGTAAATAATTTATTAATAATTATTTTCTTCCGATACCAAAAAATTCGATACTCCGATCCGAAACCGCTGATACTACCGATATCGCCGATACCAATACTCGTAAGAATAGTCCGATACCGATTCCGATACCGATACTGTGAACCTTGCGACTACCCTTGCTACTCGTGGCAGTGATGTTACTTTCAGTCAAAACGAGGCACTTGTGATTCTTCCTCCAAAGGTCAGGATGTTGCTCGTGGGTATTCTCCTTTATCTGTTAAAGGTCGTGGTGGTCTACATTGTTCCTACTGTGAGGGAACAAATCATCACGAGGATCGATGTTAGGAGAAGCATGGTACCCTAATGATACACTTAATGTAAAACATGCATCTCCCTTACTACTTCTCTGCATTCTCCACCTACTGGCCACATAACCTTATTTAATGATGAATAGATGTCCTTTTCCAATAACAAATAGGCCCAATTGCATCAACTCCTCTCTTTGTACCTCATGCCAATCTTTTCACTCCATCGGGTATCTCTCTTTCTTTTTCTTTTTCATTCGTGGATTGCTGATTCCGGTACCTCGAACCATGTCTTATGATGGGCCCTCACATCTTGTTTATAGCCCTCACAAATTTATTTATATGGTGGACAATACAACTCATATTTTTGGGATGTTGATTTATTGCTTGCTCTGTCTTTACATTTGAAAAATTAATATCATTACTCCATCATTGTCATCATTACTTATTATTCTTCAGATTACACATGATTCTAATTGTTCGATAACATTCTCACTTGATACAGGACCTTCTGACGAAGTAACGAATTGGTGGGGGGCAACAAAACGACTTTTACTACATAGATCATATGCACAGTACATCAGTGACTGCTCCTTCCATTCAGTAGTATAGAAGACTTGAACATCCTTCGTTATCTTCCTTACTATGTTACCTAATTTTTCATTACCCGAATTTAGTCGTGACTCATACATTCTTAGAAAGTATCACCGCTCCTCTTTTCATCCAGTTAATAAACGACATGACTCACCTTTTGCTTTGGTTCATAGTGATATTTCGGATCCTTTTTAAGTTTTCGAGTACGCATGGCTGTAAATATTTTACAACTTTTCTTGATAATCCGTCACGCATGACATGGTTATATCTTCGTTTTAGGTCTAATCTTTTGTATGCTTTTTAAATCTTTGTCGTTGAAATTTATAATCAATTTGATCTTTACATCAAGGTTTTTCGCTTTGATAATGTTGAGTAACTGAGCATGGAGTTTCAAGCATTTTGTCAGACTCGTGGTATAGTTCATCAGACTTCATTTCCGTATACTCCTCAAAAGAATGGTATTGCGATATGTAAGAATAAACACCTTTTGGAGGTAGTCCGCTCTCCTTCATATGAATGTTCCCATGAAATTATGAAATTTAGATGCTTGTTTTTTATATAAAGTATATGTCCTCTCATATCGTTGAGAACAAATCACATTTTTCTACTTTCTGCAGGGTAAACAATTTCTTGTCACACCAAAGTATTTTGTTTGTCTTTGTTATAGTTATAATCTTTGACCTCAGGTAGATAAACTTGATCCGCGAGCTACATGTATGATATTTATTGGTTATTCTCAGACACAAAAAGGCTATTTTATTTTGATCCCACTACTTCAAAAGTGGTCGTCTCTTGTGATGTTACTTTTCTCGAGGATCAGACATATTTCTCTTTCGATACACCCACTACATCTCCCGTATCCACAATTCTATTTACTCTTATTGTTTCCTTTGAACTTGATACACATGTTTCTCCCTCTCCTAGGTCTCGATCTTTTGTTCCCTTTTCCTAGGTGTATAGACGTCGAGACAAGGTTATTCCTCTACATACCACTATTTCTCTGGATATCATGATGATTCTTCTGCAGGTACTATAATGCCCCACTCCGTACGGTGCATTATGCTGAATCGTTGACTCGAAAAGCTAAGTTGACCAGAAGCGGAAAAGTATCGATGCGAATCGTTGCAAGTACTAAGTTGACCCAAAGAGATAAGTTTGATTCGAACAAATATTGATTTAGTTGGTTTCATGTGCAGGCTAAGCTTTTACGTTGAATTATAAGAGGTCAATCTTGTGCCTTATTTGCAACGGAGTCCACCGAGATCAAAACATCGCCTCGCAATGGACTAAGACATGGACACGGTAGGCCGAATCCATCGGATAGTTCAACGGAACACGAAGTGCTCGCGAATGGCACACGACTGAGTCATGCATCAAAGGCACAGGTTCGGAGAACATTGAATAACTATATCAAAGCGTGTATATGTGCACACGACTTATGAAATATTGTTTCGGATGCGAAGTGAACGATTGTGGCACAATTGCCACGAAACTGCTGATTATGCAAAGGAACTTAGTGCTCGGTGCGTTGAGACCTATGATCGCTGCTTTGAAATATTGAGTTGAGGCACGGTGCAACGGAACAATGAATCGAAGTATGGAAACATGAGATGGAAGATTAATAATGTGAGATGATATGACTTCTGAGTTTGTGTTTGTGTTGTTGAGTAAGACGCGAATTGCATGGTCACGGACAAAGTGGAATAGCCTGTGCACGGGTATGGATAGCTTTCCTTGAATGATATGCGTCGGGGTATCGGGATCGTTTCTTCCTAGGGGGGAAGTGGTGCTATTAAGCACGGTATTATGGGACCTTCAGTACGGCTTGCTACCCAGGCTGAAAGGGCGCGTCTTAATGTGGATGCTGCAGAACTTTCGCTGGACTTGCTATGCATGAGAAGGATAACGGCCCGTTGTATCGAGATAGTCCTTTATGGCTTGGAATGCTAGTGACCTTCATATAGATAGGGGCCGGTGGGCTGAATGATGCAGGTATACAGATCCTGCACAAGATCACTTATAACATGACAGAAAAGAATAGTAGGTATTCACCTTGCATCAGCGCAAGGGTGAGTGCCTAGTTGGTAAGATGTTGCCACGAAATGACACGAGATATATATGTTGTATATATGTTGCTTGTTTACTACGTGAATCAAATATAACATATTCGTATGAGTATATATTTTACTGCTTTCATTGCCATGTAATCGATCCTAAGGCAATAACAGAAAGACCACCTAATAAGATACATGATTCACAAGATTACTTAATATTGGTTTAGACGAGTGGGTTTCACCAGTACGCGAGAGGATTAGTACTGATCTCCTACTAAATTGTTTGCAAGATGCAGGAAATGATTTGCTCGCGACGGAGCTTCGCTTGGACGCGTTGAGGCATGGAACCGCATTGACGCTCGGACTTGCAACAGGATGATGCGACCGAGATATAGAAGACATGATGTATGGAACGATGAAATCCTTTGTGGGCTAGAGAGATCACAAGTGTTGTAAGCCAATCTGGCAGACTCATTTGAGCTATTGAAAGTCTTTATAATTCCATTGTGTATTCAGTAAAGAGAATTGTTTCGTATACTCCGTGTGACTTCAATATGACTGCTTTCTTCCGCTGTGAAATGTTGTGATTTGAGATAACCATTTAAAAAAGTTATTCTTGTCTTGTACGAGTGCAACTCCAGACTCGTAGGACATCACGTCCCAGCGAGGATGATCGATTCGGCTGAATCGATGCGAGGACGAACCATTCGGCGGGTCGGGGCGTGAAAGGTACTACAGTGCAACCTTATGTTCCTAGTCCTCCACCTCTACTGACTTCCGATGAAGGTCTCTCTTTCTATTTTTATGCAAGGGTAAGTGCTCTTGTACTACAGTCGATCATATTTCTCACTTCGTTTCTTATCATTGTTTAACCATATCTGGTTTTATTTTTCTTTGGTTGTCATCACTCCTTCCTCTATCCATCCGCGGTTCAGAAAACACTTCAACATTCAGGTTGGCATATTGTTATGGTTAAGGAACTTGATGCACTGTACTGTAATCATACTTGAACTTTGGTACCCTTGCCCTTAGGTAAAAGGTAGCCAGATGAAACTGTATATTTACGATTAAACAAAATCCAGATGGCTCGATTGATTGGCTCAAAGCATTTTTAGTGTCCAAGGGCTCAACTTCTTACAGATCTTGGAGTTACACCCTCTTCTTGAGTTGCTCTCTACTATGACAAGAAGGTTGCGATCCATATTGCTGAAAACTCAGTCTTTCACTAAAGGACTAAGCGCATCTAGATAGACTGCTACTTTATTCGAGAGAAAGTAACATAAACGAAAGTTGCCCTCCAACACGTATCTTATTTAGCTTAGCTGTCTGATACCCCTACCATATCACTGTATCGACCTTTGTTTGCTTGACTGTAGACCAAGCTATGAATGATTGATATCATGCTCCATCTTGTGGAGGAGTGTCAGTTAACTATTATTGTATTCCTCACTTTAGTCCCATATCTAAAGTAGAGTGTCATGACTGCTCCTATAAATGTACCAAGGCTTCTCATGTTTTATTCACATAATAAACTAAAAGTTACCTTTGAATTTCAGTTCCAAATGTGTAATTCAACATCATAAGGTGTAGTTATGATGTAGACTTTGAACATAAACATACAACATCACAGTTATAGTTCATGTAAGTATGCAACTTATATGACAACTTACCATTACTAGATGAACGAGATATTTATTTGCAGTATCCTAATAACACAACCAACTTGGTTGTAGGCATACTACTAACACAAAGGTGGATCCGCCCTTGAAGTAGAGGAATGGGGAAAATATAATTCTCCCAAATGGGAGACGCATGCAAATATAATACACTTACCAGAGGAGATGACCATTAGTCGTCTAGAACACCCAACAAATTTTGGATAAGAACTTAAGAATTGTTCTTGCGTTGGTCTAACTACTTATCAAAATAAGCACTATTTTTTGCTTACCACATAAGTCCTCAAATGACTTCTTTAAACCGTTAACTTTCTCTTCTGTCAAGGTCAGCCTAACACGGACCTTCTCTAATAGCAATTCCTTCCTTTGCATATCATCTTGCACTTGCTGAAAAACAAGAAATCACTACATTTTAATATGGGATAAATTTCAACGACGACGTTCAAAAGGCACTACACTTAAAAACATAACTTAGACAGACCAAAATTTCTTGAGAAAGTTCCTCAATATTAGATGTTGGTTCAGCATCAGTCTCTGCTGCAAAAGCATTCTTCATATCCCGCAATTTTAGTTGCTTCGACATCAAATTCCTTTCTTCAGTTGTTTTACGCCTCTGAGATGAGTAATTGAAGGAATAAGACAACGAAGAGATGTTACATACCAAAAGGGTTCCTTACCTTGACTCCCTGTAGTGTGGCTTCAAGATCCCGAAGTGCTATTTCAGCTTCTCGTTTCCTCCCTCTTTTTTCTCGAATAACTTCATGAACCCTAGAGGAGTCGTTCTCTAAACGGTAAATTTGATCGTCAACTGAGCTACATAGACGACCACTTCTAATCCTTCTGTTTGGAGGAAGGGTAGTCTGGACAGAGCCTCTAGAAAACCTGGAGAATCATGAAAAATGGTGGTTAAAACAATCTTCCAGATGGAATCAGAAAACTGAACCAAACAGATCATATGCATTTTTCACCCAAAAAAGTTATAATAGATGAATGCATACAATAGTATGTATGAAGTCAAACAATGTCAAATTTACTCTAACAGTATTATTTACTGATGTGCCAACTCCATTGCTATAAGTTCATGTCACTGCGCACCCTGCTTTTGCAGTGAGTGAAGTGCATTTAATATTATCAACCAAGCTTCTGAACATACTCCCTTTGCATGTTTAGAAACAAAATTGTAATTCCTAGATAATCTTCTTTAACAATACACCAAATTATACCTGATATTTTCAATATCTTAGTTTTCACAGTTCTCAAACACGAATATGTACTTAAGTGCAATTTTTCAAACAACTTATACAATTGGCTTAAAGATTTCAAACTTATCATTGATTCTTTATCGGTACCAAAGCATTTACAGCTCCATTCAAAGTAATCTAGCCCCTAGTGCTTAGCAAATTCTTGTGAGCCTTAAAACATGTAGTTAGAGAAAGTTGTGAAAGTGTAGACATTTCGGAAGATCCTTGTTCTCCTAACTAAAGAAAAACATGCTGGTTTAGATGGCAATGACCGTGCATCTTGAGAAACCATGAACACAGGTTAAGAAGAACACGAGCACTATTGTGCTCTCTGTTTATGAGAGAATAGTTAAAAGTTAAAGTCAAGGAACTGGCCAACAACCCCAAACCCTAAGTGGTTCCATTCTTCAAGGTATCATATACTTCATTTTAGAGTATGTTGCAATACTTCAAATTTCCATCAATGAGCACAATTAAGTTTATTTTTTTATCAAGGTAGTCCTCTGTTACTCACCACTTCAATCGTCATTCAGTTAAGGTTCTCGGGATCCACTTTTCCTTCAAAAAAGTAACCTATATCAAACAATATGCACAAACATCCTCATTAACGACTGCCATTTATGAGAAACCAACTCTAACTACTTATACATAGTGTTCTACATTACATTTTCTCCAGACAAGCATGTTATGGAGATACCTACCTTGTTAAATATCGGTACCATATCTGCCATGCTTTAAGGTCATAAAAGCCCCATATACTTTCAACTGACTTTCGTCTTAATTGCATTTAGAACCTCTAGTGATCCAAATCGTGATGATTTCTCAAAAACATGACAGACTGAGATGTGCTAAGAGAAAAGTCTAGGTTCGCAGTATCGGTATCGGACCATTCCTATGAGTATCGGTATCGACGATATCGGTAGTATCGGCGGTTTCGGATCGGAGTATCGGATTTTTTGGCATCAGAAACAAATAATTATTAATAAATTATTAACATTTAAAAAAAATATTATATACATTTAGGCATAATTTAAAGTATTTCTGGTGTTATTTCGTAGTAGTTTTGAACTTAAATGAAATATTATACCAATTGATTTACATGCAATAGATAAATTTCTTCTTTTACATGCTTTTACAACCTTATTATACCTTAAGCCATTGCTGATTTGTCTTATTCATTCAATTGTTTTGCCGAATTGACCAGAAAAGAGACCCCCAATGTCGACATCGGTCAATATCGGGTATCGGTAGGTATCAGATCAAGACATGCCAAACTGTATCAGTATCGGCCGTATGGCCCGTATCGGATCGGTAGATAGTGTAAACTATGAAAGATCAGTGTTCTGAATTTCGCTAGGCGGATTCGGTGTGGCGGAGGGCCACCTAGCGCCTAGGCAACCGAACAGAAAAAAAAAATTTTGAAATTGAAATTTAAAATCCAAACATAATCTAACTTCTAAACCCATAATACAATTCATAATTTTTTTTTGAAATTTCAATGTTCTAAAATCCAAATCCAATCTTAAAATCCAAACAACATATCCACAATACAACTAAGCATTAAAAAAAAAATCAAAAAATAACAAAAAATCGAAAAACGAACAGCCGCACAGGGCCGTCTAGGCGCCGAACGGGCACCTAGGACCGCCGAACATAGGGTTTTCAGTGCAGCCGCCTAGGACGATTTTTTAGAACACTGGAAAAGAGATTGGATAAAAAAATGTAGGGATTGTCATATCATAAAACGATTTATTGATCGTATGACATAATGGAAATTAGTTCCAGTGAAGTAAATCACTTTCCTTCCAAGGTTTCAACTATGGGATGTGGGATTCATATCGTATTGAGGCTTATCATCAATGAATACATCAGATACCCATATCAGACATGTAACATTCTAGATATACAACAAATACACATATAAAATGAATCTAGTCTCTACAAACTATTCATTTGACACAGACAACAAACAATTTCACAAGACTATCCCATTAATAATAGTTTGAACTTGTGTAAAGACTACTTCAATTAGTTAGTAGATAAACCATAAACTTCCATAAGGTACCTTAGGAAATGTAAGCACCTACGTTCATTGTTCGAATTTGAATCTCCTAACTATATAGATGGACTTCCACAAAACCCAGGAGAGGAGTTTTGACAGCTGTACAGATGACTTTGTGGCCATGTTGGCAGTCGCAATTCACAAGTTATTCATGAAATTTCCCGTCCATGAAAATTTAGAAGATGGCCAGACAAAAACACCTAGCAAGATGATCAACAGTTAATATTATATACTGTCCAACGAAAACAACTTCTTTTCCACTTTTTCTCGGCATGTGAAATCAAGACAGGTACCACGCTGCCTTCAACAAAATATTTCCATATCGAAGGATACATAATCAACACCACAGAGTTTTCTATCCTTCGATTTTGGACTATTAAGTTTTGCTCTAGTTCTTTTACCATTCATGCTCTTGTATAGGAAAGTGTCCCTCCCCACTTGCCAACATTTAGCTGATAGTTCGCACAATTCTGGTCAATGATGGAGTCATATCAACTGGAATCAATGACCTAACTAATTCTTAAACAGCCAAAGCTTTCACCTTTTTGCCAAATTAAACTTTAACATTAGACATACATGTTCTCCTACAAAGAAGATTATATTTATCTATCATGTGTAATCGAACCCAAAGGATCTGGTAAATTTGGTGAGATTCACAACCAGAAATATTGCAGAAACATAGACCTGCAATCATTCGGCAACGCCTGTAGAACCTTGTTCCAAGATCACTTATCCTAACAGATGCAATAAATTTGCAAGGTTCGCAGTATCGTATCAAAATCGGTATCGGAGCATTCCTATGAGTATCGGTATCGGCGATAACAGCAGTATTGACTCTTCTGGATCGGAGTATCGGATTTTTGGTATCGTGAAAACAAACAACTATAAATAAATTATTAAAATTTTAGAAAAAAAATATATTTTTTACATTTAAGTATAATTTTAAGTATTTTCTATGATGTTTCTTAGTAGTTTTGAAATTAAATTAAATAATAGTCACATTGCCGATTGGTTTACTACCTTACTATGCTTTTACACCCTTACTAATTGGTCTTTTTCGTTCATTTTTCTTTGCCGAATTGACTGAAAAGAGAACCCCAATGTCGATACTGATCAATATCGGTATTGGTCGATGTCGGATCGGGACATGCCAAACAGTATGGCTATCGCGACTGTATCGGACCGGTATCAGCCGTATCGGATTGGTATCGGCCTATACTACAAACTACGCAAATTTGACAAGCATGGTTGCACAAGTTGATGGGAAGGATAAGAAAAGGCCCAATTCAGATACTGAAAAGGTAGGGTTCGAACATGTTGAGGTTCAGGGGGATATAACGGATGAGCGTTTGTGCATCCAAAGAAAGGGAGTTGAAGCCTCACTACAGAAATGACTGCTTCTCAAAATCGTCAAAGCATCATCACCACTGTCTTGACTGTTATGTTGTAGCGGCTGCCGATTCCTAGTGGGGATATGCCCCTTTGTGCTTTTACATGGGTGAATTTTCTGATCAGAGTTTGGATGGAGAAGCATTATATAATATGATTGACGGAACACCTGACCAGGACTTGATGTCATATTACGATAAGACCAACATCTTACTTGGATGTTCATAACTATAAGATTGGCGGATTGACCATGCTCAAGTTTTGGTCCCTGGCCCTTGTGAATCACAGCCATACAGACCAACTTAGACAGGTACAAAGCCCTCAAGGCTGATAAAGAGTCAAGTTCAGTTCAGCTTCAGGCTAGTCCAGCCACGTGTATGTATTAGCTTACCATACAGACTTGAAAAGAATGAACTCTGAAGGCATTGTAGTATCGGGCTGCAAGATATGACTTTTGATTAGGGTTTCCTTTTTAAGTTTTTAGTTATAAGACATCATCCATCCCAATAGGTGTAGGCGGTCTCTTTCAAGTTATTTTGAAGTCCTTAAAATTTCGCCTTCAACGAGTTCGAGTGATTCATAAATCAAGTGTTAGGGTCTGAGAGAAGCCTACTTTGAAGTGCAAGTTTTCCTTGTAAAGTTTCAATCAAGTCATGATCTTCCTCCTTCATTGACCGTCATTCCTGGTTTGCGTTATATTTTGACATCATGAAAGCGCATGTCAAGAATTAAGACCTAATCTGGGGCGATTCAAAAAGAAAACCTAATTATTTAGGATCATATATGGCTCTCTTAATATACTAATGTGGTCAATGGATAATATTAACAAAAAATACACATTATTCCTTCTTTAATATCGAATTATTCATATCCACTACCCACATTCCATGATATTGTACATCATAAATAGGATCTAATGAATAGACCCGTGATCCCATACAAGACATCATGATCACTTGTGGAAAAAGAATGATTTGCTTAGGATGGAAATCCTGATATCAGATTCCCACCAAGACAACTCGAACTTCCGACCATTAAAAATTCTAGTGAATTTAAGGTTCAGTTATAGAAGGTGCTTCATATCAATGTATACTATTCAAAAAACAGCTATAAAATAGTGTAGTGTCCTGTTCTGCCCAAATATCAAAACAAACCACAATCAATGACCATAAAAGTCGAGCTATAAAATATCTGTCTTACAACTTCGGTCCATACAACTCAATGTCTTTTTATCCTTATACATCCTCACTTTTTTTTTGCATGGCCAAACAGTCACAAAGTAGTCATCATTCATCACCTTTGGCTCTCAAGTCATCTTTCCCAATTTATTATATATCCATTTTAGAATTTTCATATCCTGAATACCCTCCCATCTTTTAAATCCCAATAACTGTCCAAACTCTGAACTGTAAGAATGCATATTTCTCAAAGGCATTAAAAAACAATTGAATTTTAAGTCAATGAAATCAAGTGTCACGGATAACCCTCCAAAAAATTGCATCATTCCCTCTACCCTGCTCTAATTATTATTATTATTTGAAATGATAATTTTTATTACAATTTTTGGCCACCTAATGGCCCACAACCCGGCACGGAGGCCTACAAACGCGGCCAGGAGACCGACAATCCGGTCCAAGGTCCACAAATCCGGCCCGAAGGCCCAATCTCGGCCCGCACCAGGCAACCCACTTTAATTCCCCACCACTTGAAATTAAAGTGATTCCCCAAGTGTTGAACCCAAAACCACATGGGGAGGGCCTCCTACCTTAGCTAGAGGTGCTTGGCTTCTCTCTCTCTCTCTCTCTCTATCTATATATAAAATATATATGTGTGTGTGTGTTGGGGGGGGGGGGGGGGGGGGGGGGGGGGGGGGGGGTGGTTAACAACAACAACAAAGATTTATATTCCTAATTTTTGGGTCAGCTATATAGATTATTTAACCATGTTACCTATAACGTTAACAAAACTGATATCTTTATTTACAGCCTCATTCCAAGCTTGTTTAGAACTATCCCTAGTGCTAGGAGCTCTTGGTTCAACATGTCCAAACAACTTTACATATTTTCTCTAATCTTATACACAATTTGTATCGTACCAATTTTTCACGAATACATAGAATACACTCATTTCTTATCTCATCTTTCAACATCGCATACATATTATTTTTCTATTTCAGTTACACTCATCTTTTGGACATTTTTTGTCTTAATTGACCAACACCTCAATCCATAAAGCATAGATGATCTTATAGTTTTACATGTTTATCTTTCAATGTCAAGGGCATCATGCAATCACAAATTACTCCAAAGGTAGTCAATTTCAACCATCCTAATCCAATTCAATGTAAAACATCATTTTCAATCTCTCTATCACGATGAATGGTTGATCCCAATCGAACTCACTTGGAGTTATCTATTGTCATCAACATAGACTACTTTCTCTCTTTTTTTCATTTATTTTTATTGCAGTTAAATTTCATGTACTTTGTTTAAACTTTACTAATTTAAAAATCCTTAAATTTGAAGTTTCTCCCCACAATTCTATTTTACAATCTAATCATACTCTACTCTCACCAAGTAACAAAATATCATCAATAAACATCATACAGTAGGGAATGATTGGAACCTCATCCTGAGTATGCTTAGTAAATTCATCTATAACCAGCACAAAGAGGTAAGGATTCAATGATCTTTCATTTAAGCCAACAGTGACGAAAAATGGTATGGTACCTCCTCCAATTTGTGCGCACAATAGTTGTAACTCTTTCATACAAATCATTTATAATCCCAATATTGCTACGAAAGACTTGTTTCTTCTCCAAAATCATAATATATAGTAGGTGCTCTAATACTATGTACTCTATATTAAGCTTTCCTTAGATCAACAAAAACCAAATTTAGATCCCGCTTCTTTCGAAAATCTTCCATGTATCCCAACATTGGAAGTATGCATAGACAACTCGAGAAAGATTATTATCAGGAATTATTCTTAAACAATTTATTCTCTTTAATATCACAAAATCATCCCGAGATAATAAGCAAGAAGATCGGTAAAAGGGAGACCACAAAGGAGGCAGTAAAAACAAAACGGGTGACGACAGAAAGCTTAGAAGCCAGAAACTCCTAGGGGGTCAATGAATCTCAGTAAGAACCTCAATTAGGCATTTGGGAGCTCGTTTCTCCGGCGACGGTAGCTCGTTTTCCTAGCACAGAAGCTCATTTTCCGGTGACGTGAGCAAGTTTTTCCGACAACATAAGCGTTTCCCATAACATGACCATAATTTTCAAAGATGACAATTTTAGAAAGAAAGTTGAAGAATTTTTAATACGCTTCCATCAAAGTAATAAGAAACTAAATATTACTTACATTGACATCATAAAATTACCATGCAAATGATCTCAATGTAACTTTGAACTGAACTTTATAAATTTTAATAAATATTAAGATATCTATAAATTTTGATAACAATAATTAATAAACATAAAAAAAATAAGAAATAAGAAACTAAGTAGTCGCGCTCCATCAAAGTAATAAGAAACTAATACGCTTCCATCAAAGTAATAAGAAACTAAGTAGTCGTGCTCCTCCGCTCTCGCTCCCGGCCTCTAAATAACATAGGATATCATGGACAAATAGAGAATACGCATTTCCACTAGACATTTCGGTGTGTATGTAGATAAATCAAGCTCTTTTCCTGATCCTTTGCTTGCTTGATCTTCTATGCGTTGCCTAACCATTTTGCTTATAATGTCCAAAATATCAATAATAAGATTTGACAAAATTCAACAAAACCATCTAGAATCAAATTTGAATTCAGAACCCGAATTAGATTAGTGATCCAATAAAAGTGTTGAGCGTTAGAAAAGTAATGTGATTTTGAATGCTACATACTTAAATTTTAAATTGAAACATCTGTTTGTCAGCAGATTAAGTTTTTTGGGCTATGATTCAGCTACAATAAAGTGGTTTTGAGAGACCCCTCAATGTTTTGCAAGTGCAAGAACTTGATTATCAACCTCCACCAAATTTCTATATATTATCTAAATTGTGCTTTAGCTCCTTGCTTATAACATTCTCCACTTGAGCATTTATGGATAAGGTCATCTCATCCGTGGACACATGGACATCTCAAAAGTTAGCAGATATCACAACACCCATGGTTAAATAATCTAATCTTGCTATTCTCGATCAGGTTGGCTACAAATAAGGTAAGAAGATGAAAGAACATGGTACCAGATATTTTACTACAAAAGTGATGTCAAATGGGATTATAGTCTATAGGCCTAATAAAAAAGGGGATATCTTGCATGATGCAGATGTCACATGTGAAGTAGAGAAAGAGGAATGATCATGCAAAACAAGAAATGTTCAAATTGAACATATACGAGACACGAAAATATTGATGGAACCTTTGTGAAATAGTTAGTTCTCCTTCATGAAAAACAAATTGCATCTCCTATTCGGAAGCGATACAAATTCGATCCATAGGAAACATGTCTCCTAGAGTGTACACCACGCAATAAAGTACATCCGTCTAGTGATTTTTCTAAAGATCCCGTTCATAGTTAATGTGAGAACTTTCGGTGTATAATTAAGCTATTTCCACGAAATAAAATCTCACAAAGTAGCCTTCTATCAAATAATGCTAATGAAATCTATGTTCCTACTCCATCCATCGGGATTGACGGCCAATAAAAAGGGAAGCATAAAATCAAGGAGATGCCATATAGGTATCATCTTACATCCTATATTGTATCATCTTACATTCTATATCCATCAGACGTGTAGACCTCCTTCAGATTTTGAATTCTCTGCTCAAAGGCGACAGATTTTCCCGTCTCATAGTCTTTAACAAGCACTTGCCTCTCAGCACTACCCTGCAGCAGATACAAGGAAACAATAGTGAAAAAAATGAGAAATTTGAAAAAGTAAATATGTACTCGAATAGACGAGATTACTCAGATTAACTTCTACCATATAGGATATCACCTACCGAGAACGAGTTGTGATTGATTTTGTAGTGCTACTATAACAGTGCTTAAAGAAATTAAAAAGGATTCAACTATACTCCAAGAAAAGGGTTTATATACATCTTATAAACACCTCTTGTCATCATCTTCTAACTTATTACAATCCTTGAGATGTATGTGGAATTATACCGAAAAATATTGTTGAGATTCAGAAGGCCCAGTAGGCATCAGTGTTCTAAATGGCACCCACCTAGGCGGTAGGCGGTCCCTCTCCGCACCGCTTTTCGGTAGGCGGTATAGTAGGCTGCCAACGGAGGTTGACGACATAGGCAGAGGTGAGGCGGGGTAGGCGGGCACCTAGGTGGAACAATACTTAACAAAGTTTTTTTGGTCAAAAAGGTTTTTTAAGCATTATGGGCCTATGTTTCACTTTTACAAAACTAAAACTTATAAATCTTCGTTAAACAACTTAGTTATGCACGGAACACCATTAAAATATGCATATTATGCAAAAAAAAAAAAAAAAAAAAAGTGGTAAAATAATAAAAAATGTTCAATATAGAATGGGTGGAGGAAGATAAGGGATGGTGGTAACCTAAGTTGGAGACAAATAATATTTGTCGAATAACCAATATATTCACCATAAGAGAAGCTTCTTACTATTTACAATGATGAAGAAACAATGATAGACTCAATATAGAATGAGTTCAATAATTTAAGAATACAAACATAGACATGGACTCAATATGTAATCTCAATATAAAAAGGTGGACATTTGACTTGTTCAATAAATATAGAATGAACCGCTGACTAAATCTAATAGACCAAAATTACTGACAAATCCTAGAAAGAACTAAAATATATTATATTCTTCTACATTGCCTATCAAGTTTAATATGTTGGACAGCATGTGCAACTTGCAAACAAAAGAAAGAAAAGGAGTTGCTATCACCGTTGTCGACGACGTGAAAGATTGAGGGAGAAATTGTCGTACAGGAATGGCGACCGGATGACAGTTGAGATCGCTCTATATGTAAGACAAGAGTTTACCATGAAGAGACAGGATGAATTAAAAGATATAAACGTCCAAACAAGTTGTCAACTTCTACTTCTATGGGGCAACTTCCAGCAAACAATTGTCAATAATGCAACAACAACAAAAACCTTTATCGTAGGTTTCTGGGTCGGTAGCTCAAATCATTTTCTTCCATTCAGCTCTATCTATTAAGGGTCGCGCCCTCACTAACAAAAAATATACCTTTCTTTCAAAGATTAATCCATGTTTGTTTATGCCTACCTTTAGTCCTAGCTGCTTCTTTATCGAAAACGCCATTAATTCAACGCAACCAAAAATTCACTAAATATATGGTTGAAAAGATCTGGAAGTCAGTTTCCAGGGTCATATGCATACAAGTTTCCCTACTACTTGTTTTTGTCTCTTTGTTTTTCATGTCAAAGTTATAAATTTCAAGGTTCTTCATTATTCTAGAATTATATAGTATTTATCACATATGCTTGGAGAGTAACTCCAAGAAGTGCTATAAATACCCATAGCTATGTAACAAGAAGCATATTTACCTCATAAAAACTTCTACAAGTATTGGGCTTCCTTTTAAGTTACTTACTTCTTTGGATAATTCCTTATTATTGGTTTCTGCATCTCCTTGGTAGATTCTCAAGGGTTGCTCCAAGAAGTATTATAAATACCCATGGCTACGTAATATGAAGCATATCTACCTCATAAATTTCTATAAGTATTGGGCTTCCTTTTAAGTTCTTTACCTAATTTTCTATTACGTAGTTTCTACATCTCTTTGGTAGATTCCATGAGTGTTAGCCACTTTCTGTTGTGTACGCCTTGTAGGATTCTATGGGGCATTGGACGGACCTATCAATTCACTTATCATTTCTTGCACTTTCATTTGTTCCTATTTCTATTCCTTTAATCCGATATCAATAAGCAAAGGCAAGACAACCAACTTAGTAATGACAAAGAAACCAAGCTTAACAACGAGAGAGGTAGTCCCCACAGCGATGAGGCACTTGGCGGCAAGCGAGGTGACTTGGGTCAGAGTTGGAGAAGGTCAGTGCATTATACAACCTGGACCATAGGTGGTGATAGCCAGTGTTGCATACAATCTAAATAGAAGTAGGAGGTGGTCGATTTTGGAGGGGGTCTAAGCTAAAGAGTTAGAGGTAACTAATGCTAAAGAGGGGCAGGGTTGAGGTGGTTGGAGTTATATGCTACCTAGATGGAGTTGGATATGGGGACTTGAATTGCAAGAACGACTACATTTTTGTTTTTGTTTTTGTTTTTATTTTCTTTTCTATATCCATCTCTATTTAAAGTTTTAAACAATCCATTTTTATTGTATATCTTATTTATCCTCAATCTCTTGCCTACTCGTCAGAGAAGAACGATAACAACTATAACACTATACTTCAGAAGAAAAGTCCAAAGTGGGTGGTCTCATCGTCTCCTTATAGAATACTATGATATATGTTGAGATTTGGGTGGTAGGCATGACAGATGGAGGAAGAGAAGGAATAGTAATTTGGTGGGAAGATTGTGGGATAGCCATTGTCGGTATGTTGAGTCCTTATCAGCTGAGGAACCCGCAGAAGAAATAGAAAGGGAGAATGTAATACATAGTTGCATACATCTAAATGAATATTAATTCTCCAATAAATATTAGATGCAAAGCCCCGCAGCTCATTAAGATCATATTGGCATACTCTCCCAAATGAAAAGAGCATACCCTATAGTCTCTACCTTAGTCTTCGAGACACATCTCTTGGCTGAGAGGAATTTTATTCTATAGGTCTCGAAGTTGCATGTCGGAAGTTGGATTATATAGCTTTGGAGTTGTTTAGCAAGTTTGGGTTGTCTTGATATATAATTTGTTATTATGTGTAATCGGTAGTGAAGATACATAAAAACGACAAGACTCAAAAGGCAGATGAGACAACCTTTTTAAGTGGAAACCCTAATCGAGAAAAACCAAAAACCAAGGCAGCAACCGACTCTTTTCTTCTTCCACTATTTTCGCATGATTCCTTATACAAGTTGACCAAACGGCGGCTACTTATAAGCCTTCTAGAAACCCTAAACTAGTTATTACAAGTAATAGACAAATTCTCAACATACCCTCAACTAATTTCAGATAAAATACAATATACACCCAAAAACCATAGCATTCTAAAAGGGTCCTTCTGCCGGTGTAGTTGAACCTACTCTGGACCAAACAATTTATTAGAATTCAAGACAGCCCAACATTATGCTCCTACTTCATTAGATGGAAACAACAAAGACCAAGATATTATATAAGAACAAGAAACTCAACCATATTAGTGTTGTTTCCCTAGTCAATATCACCGTATGATTTTTTCTCTCTAGTTCACCAAGTAGTTAATGAACTTCTTATCCAGACCTATAAACTTCATAAGAGCTATATTCACATTCAATTTCAACTCACCAATCTACTCATAATCGTCCAAAATTAAAGAACGATGTGAGATATCTAAAGTGTATTACTAAATTGTGTATTTTATACCATTTAAGTATTCATCTTAAAAATAAGTAGTCAATAAAGCATTGGTTGGGGATGTCACTTCATATCCAAATCCAAAGCCAACTATGACCCTAATTTCGGTTTGGGTTATATAAGTTCAAGTTCGAAAGACAGATATAAAAACCTTATCAGTAAAATACATTCCCTGCTCTGCCTATACTGCAACATGCAACGAACTCGCCTTGATAAAGCCTTCCTCTTCTCATTTGTTACAGCCTTGAGACTATCAAATCGCTACTATCCTCAGAAATTCTCAATGGAACAAATTTAAAAATCATGAAATACAGTTGACATCGACCTAATCATCTAAGTACAGCGGTACATTGGTAATTTGGTAATCATCTTACAACAATACACGATATACGATATACTACCATTTCGTTACGTATTGGTTGATACGATACATATAGGTTGAAGGTAGGATAGGTTTTTTTTACTCGAGTCATGTAATGTATACTTGAGAATTTGGATTCTCAACTAGATAGACTTGTGAAGATGAAACAAACAAAAGAATTATGAGAAAATTATATTAGATCATGTTCCAATATGGATTGAAAAGTTTAGACCTAAACTCCTAGAGGTATTGTATCATACGATAATAGATACGATACATGATACGCAAGCAAAACGATACAAGATACAATCTACGAGTTGGCAACCTAGATACAAAGGTTAAGAAAGGCTGCACGCTCATCGTTAGTAAGTTACGTTACTCTGTCATTACCATCTACTATAACATATTATATTTTACTATCATACCAACATCTTTTTTACCTTTGGATGGTATTCTCAATAACCAAATTGATACACGATACTGAGAGTTGACAACCTAGGCACAGAGGTCAGAAAGGTTGCACGCCTAGCATTAGTAAGTTATATTACTCTATCGTTATTCGTTATCATCTACTATAACATATTATATTTCAATGTGATACCAACATCTTTTCCTACCTTCGGATGCTATTCTCGACATCCAAAGTGAAGAAATCTCGACATGGTACAAAGACTATATAGTCTTAGATAAACATTATTCTGGAAACAGTTGACAGCAGAAACTTTCCATATAAAACACTAAACAAGAAAAAACCGTAACGGCAACTCCTAGCAAATCTAAAGAGCGTCTTTATAAGACTGTAAACAGGAAATATTATACACACACACACACACTAACCGAATCAACCAAAACATTCAACACTGTACGATTTTCAGAATGTATCACAGAGAGAGCAGTCGGATGATTTGTTGAAGGGAGCAAATGGTTTGGTATAGTCAACCTGCAAAAAACATGATACAAGGGAAATGCTTATTTCCAGAGATTCACCATGTTGCAAGAAAAAATCATCATAGCTGCCCGATACATGAATAAAAATCTAACCGGGGTCTAGCAAATCATGTATAATTATCGGAACATTTTGGTACTTTGCTTCTCTGGCACAAGCTCGTAAAACAAGTGAATCCTTGTGGTTAGTAACAATAAAAGCATCAAACAGCCTCCCGATAGCAGATTCAACTGCAAGAGCCCAGAAGTCACCATCGACCAACATCTGCATCACCATAATAATTTCACTGGTCTGTAAGGTATAGATAGATTACTAGAAATCAAGAGTGCATTTTACTGATACAAAAAAGTTGAATTCTAATCCTACATAATGCCACAAAATGGTTTTTAATCTACAGCTATTGAGACCATACTTATGCAGTATTCTTACAAATTACTTCATAGTATTTCATTAAGAGAGACAATCCAAGTATTTCATAAACAAATTCCAATATAGAACGTCAAGCAGGTTGCAAAAGAACATTTAGAAATAAAAACAGACCTACAGATATTTACTGATACCAACAACTCGCTAACATCTGTCTTCACAGCAAAAGTAAATGGAAAAAATATCATGCAATTCTCTCATAATATGAACATACAAACTTTTGAAAAATATGGAACAATTGTATCACGTGTCTGAAATCAGAAGTTTGGAGGCATTTAAGAAAAATGCATTCTTAGGCTAATTCTTACGTAAGGACATCCAAGATGTGAGATGTGAAAAGTAAAGCAGCTTCAACTGGCTCAAGGACAGTAAAACGTGTGCCAAGAAGCAAGCAGCTCAAACTGGCTCATGGACAACAGAATGCATATATGCAAGGAGTTATGTATCTATACTGTCCTAGTCAAGGCTATCACTGTATGTACATCCTCACATTTCCCTTCTAGACTAATATATCCTCAAATTATCTAGTACATGTTGGTCCATACTCCAAGCCATATACCAACCTATAACCTTGATAATCATTGCTAAACATAAGAATATTTATCTAGTACATCTTGGTCCATATTCCAAGGTGTACAAATTATATGATATTGCACAGCAAGTATCAGAAAGGTTTAGTTGTTCATAGCAAGTTTTGCAGTATCGGAATCGGACCCCTTCTATGAGTATCGGGATCGGCACTATAAGCAATATCAGCGGTTTCGGATCGGAGCATATATTTTTTTGGTATCGAAAAGCAAATAATTATTAAATATAAAATATATATATATATACATTTAGGCATAATTTTAAGTATTTTTTGAGTTATTTCTTAGTAGTTTTGAAATTGAATGAAATAGTAGTCACCCGTGCCGATTGGTTTACCTAAAGATAGATAAGTTTGCTTCTTTTACATGCTTTTCCAAGCTTACTATGCTTTTACACGCTTGCTGATTGGTACTTTTCGTTCAATTTTCTTTACCGAATTGACAAAAAAAGAGACCCCCAATGTCGGGTAGCGGTCAGTATCGGTATCGCCAGTATCGGATCGGGATATGCCAAAAGTATCGGTATCAGCCGTATCGGATCGGTATCGGCCTATACCACAAACTATAAAAACGCATAGAAAGTACGAACTAGCACAAGAAATACATTTACTTCCCTAGTTGTGCTAGATTTACAGGTTTAAGAGATCACGTAGTGAACTTTATGTTAAATGTTGATTATACAAAACACGATAGACACAAAAGACAGTCATCTTATAGCATTATCCTGTGAGTCCTTTAAATCACAGAGGAAGCTAGTAACCACATCTGCAAAAAAGCACATATAGTAAACAAGCATCTAATAAGAAAATTTGAGATAATAGAGAGAGCAAGCAAATACATACTAAGTGAGCTCCAATTGGACCAATGGGTGGGTTCTTAAATTCTCGGCAGTGTCCCTCAATAGCTCGTAATAGACTAAGCACCTTCTCTCCTCCAAATGCTGTTATCTAAATTGATGAGAAAAATATAAAGACAAGTTCTTTAATTCCTGAATAAACATATATCAAGGCCATACATGTCATCGCTAAAAGTAGCTGAAATATGATAGCACCACTAGTCAAAGAAACCAAACCTTGTTTCTTTGGTGTTGTTGAAGCTCACGGATATGAGACTGCAGTTCACGATATTTCCTATCATTCTCGTCAACCTACAAAAATCAGTTTCTTGTTAGGCTACACTATCTGATACATTTGCGAAGCAAGTCAGGCGAATCAACGATAGCTGAATAGCAAGAATGGCACTGAGATAGTATGTATGTCTTGATACTCATAGGGATAGCATCACAATAGGCAACTTCTTATCAAATAAACTATGCCTGGCAAGACAACAGTTCAAAATAAAAAATATCAAGCAGTACAATTCTAACTGTATAGTTACATGCAACAAACAGTGAGTACTATGCATACTATTGGTCCACCTTCGATTAAGTTGTTGGGACCATAGTGTTCCCACTAACCCTAGGAATTTCGTTCGCAACGCAGCAGGTTACCAGTCCAGTTAACTAAAAATGGTGAGCAAGGTGAACAGTATCTAAAAAGTATATTTCAACAAAGATATCAATCAAATGGTAATGAAAAATAAAATAAAATCAATTACTTGCCAAAATGAAGCATATACTCTAGAGTAGCAAGTCATTGTAGGATTCGGTATGAATTATTCCCTACCAATTGCATATATACGCACATAAACAAAATGCTTTTAAGTGAACACAACAGCTATGGTTGGGAGGATTGGAACTAGTAGGATAGGAACAACTCCTAGTATTGTACTGGTTAAGCCTACCTCCACCCCTCTTATCGTGTACAGGGGAAAGTAGGTTACCAAGTACCCATAATTGTACTGTGTAAGAAGCTGACCGCGACCCAGGAAACTATGGTTGGGGAGGATTGGAACTAGTACACCATTCCAAGAACAAACACGAGATGGGAGGTGAAGATGTATAATTGTCACATTTGTGTCACATGGAACTACATTACTCTTATCATCATCATCTGAAACTTTCCTGTAAAACATAGGATCACCTGTGAAGCTCTCTTGCAAACTAGAAACTCACCTTGAAAGACTAACTCATATGTAATACATTAATGAGGCTGAGTTAGGTTTGTTCTAGTCATGCAAGTAACAACTCTCCAAATTCCATATCCCATTGAAGAGTCTAAATAAGGGAGAAGAATAAAGTAGGTGGCAACATTACTGTTGGACACAATGCTCCAGTATGGAGTGAGCAAACAATGATTTGTGGAGTATGTACATGTTCTTGGAAATGTGTTTGAATGTTCAAATATATTCTAAGGAGTTATCAGAAAGAACAGTATAAAATAACATGAAATTGAGTTTGATTTCAAAACGAAAGATCTTAATAGAGAGTTAACTCTGATTTTTCAGCCATTAAATAAAGAAACTCGTCAGGAATAATCATCAAGAAAAACTATATGATTGTGTGTGCCCACAGTATATTGAAAGCATGAACCAAAATCATCCGTATGAAAAACACGGAAGGATATGATGCCCTACGGTGCAAATGGGGAAGAAAACTAACTCAATGATGCAAATTTAACATCTTTTGTCACGCCCCGAGTCGACAAACCGTTCGTCCCTGGTAGTATTATGCCGAATCGATCGTCCTCGCTAAGGCGTGATACCGTACGAGTCTGGAATTGCACTCGTACAAGGCAAGAACGTTACGTTTGATCATTATATTGAAACACCAAGTTAAAACTTCACAAATCACATCAGAATTGAACACGCAGTTTAGGAAGATAGAAATATGCTTTCATTCATAGCTTGCAACGAAGTGCAAGTCGTAATTACATTGGATGCCGTTGCGGCTACATTGATTGAAACAAAAGAAATATACTCGACAAGCTACCTGAACTAATACTTATCGTTCCATACATTCGTCCCTTTATACATAAGCCTTCGATGAATTGGCTTCAAAATACTTCAAAATAGGAAGAGCTTCAAAATGCCTCTCCGCACTTCAACTTCAGTTTAGAGCTCTCGCCGCACCTGGAGAGTTGGGGAGGGGGTTAGCACACTTGCTAAGTGGACGAGACGAACTCACTCGTCTAAACCGACTCTGATTGTTAAGGTAGGCATGCTTTAGAGTTTTCTTTCTATTAGAACTAAATGAATTCAGTTCATATCGATAGCCATCTTTGAAATAATAAGCATACATGAAACATAACGATTTATCACAATTCTTACCACGGTCGTGCTCGTCCCTGCATAAAACAGAGATAGTAATTATACCTGCATAAGACAATAGGTGAGCATGCTACTATCTTACATGTGGTCATTGGTGTTACACACCACTTGGGACTTAATCGAATTTGGCATGCGACGCTACCCTTTCAGCCTAGGTTGCAAGCCTTACTGAACGTCCCGCATGCCTCGCGCCAAAGCACGATAAATTATTCCCCTAGAACGATTCGGTTCCGATGTCCCGGATATCGTTTCGAGGAAAACGAACTTGTGCACGAGTTGTCCATGACCATGCCAATGAATGAATATATGAGACCATTGTATAGTGCGGACAGTATTAAGTAACATTATCATTTGGACTCATGCGAGAGTTCGTTTCCTCAAAGCCGTACGTTCTGATTTAGCGTCCCTTAGGCATCAAATTGCCCGAGGCATCATAAGCCACCATCGATGTTTCATATTTTTGCAGCACGTGAAATAGTCTATCTTTTTACTAGAACCTTAAACTTTCCGATTTTGGTGAGAAACTTATATTTTAGAGTAGATTTCTCTAAATCGATACGTTTTTCCGAGTTCTTGATCTTAGTGGATTGGCATGCATTTAACTTGGCATCGTCGATTTGAATAAGTTCGAGGCAAAAGAATTTCGTTTGCGGGATAGAGTAGAAAAGAAGGGGCCAACCACCCACCAAGTACTTTGATCGTACCGACCGTCGAAGCGCTTCGCAACGTACAAGCTTTAGTTACGCAAGCTCCTGCAATGGCACCAACATTTAGTTAGAATTCCTTCTTTATTCCTTCGCTTCGAAATTCGTAGATTGCATTCAGAAAACGACACGAAAGCACTTTCATCAAAACCAAGCGGCAAAAGCTCCAAGAAAATCATACAGCAGTCCGATCCCGTCGAATGGACTCTTATATAGAGCTCACTCGCCGAGACGCAGTCCACTGCATCTAAGACTTATTCCAACAGAAGTCGTTCCATTAGTTATCGATTCTCGTAACATTCGTCCAAATCGATTTGATCAATGCCGCAAGGTGTTATCGTTTACCAAGCTCAGCAATCGAGTCAGATGGCCATCTAAGTTTCCGACCGATCTGACTCGACGCAAGCATATTACGGAGTCCGCCGCCTATCGGAAGCGGGACACTACATAATATACCACTAAGAAAAAGTTTCGTCGAAACTTAAGAACAAGGGTCTGACTTTAAATTAGGCAAACAACGAAAGGTACTTCTCCTTCATCTCCGCCTCCATTTCCCACGTCGACTCTTCAACTGAATGGTTCCGCCAAAGCACGCGGACATGCCTCGCATGTGAACAGAGTACTGATTGCAAGTATCAATGATAGAGAACAAGTCAAAATTCAAATGAAAGCCAAATATAATATTAAAATCTAACTCTAAGAGCAAACAAAAGGCTCAACTCTGAATACAAATATGACCAACGCAGCTACGTATTTAGCATTAATAGAGAAAGAGGTTTCCCATTTCCTACCAACCTACAAATGTAGCATGTAATTATCTCATATTTTACCAAACTTTAGCACTACGATGTGACGTCAGAATTACTGTGTGTTAATCTCATGACATACATGATAAGCAAAAATGTGGTTAGCTGAATACATATTAGATATGCAAATAATTCAATGCTGAACGCAACATGTCTGGCATACAATGTCAGTTTCCTCAAAATTATACAAGGAGCTCTCTCCAAGTTCTCCAAGACTATAAAGAATCTAGAAGAAGAGGTAAGATAATATAATTTGCTATAGGAAATTGCACTCATCTCTATGTTTCACTTCCCGTTCCAATTTTTCGTATTTCTACGGTTATTTTATCTCATATCTTCTACATTTGTATTTTCATGTATTCAATACTGATATGGTATCTTGTACTTGCATTGCTAGTACCCGTATCCGATACTGGACCCATGTATCTTAATATTGATTTCCAGTGAGACTCTCGAGAACCGTATGTACAGATCGTCCGTAAGGCATTCGACAAGTCTAAAAATGATTAACCAACTGATTTCTGCTTTTTGGCAATATAAACATGGGAGACCACTCTAACCCCTAGATAAACTATTGACATTGCCATAAACATGTAATAAGCCCCGTACATAGACTGATGTACCCAAAAAAATCCCAAACACAGGAAATTTCCATGTAGTCAGTGTATCAACGGTATATCACCGGTATTACCGCTAGGGGGTTGTTGGCAAAGTCAGCAGTAAAGACTGGGGTATCCTTTTAAACATTGGTCCAATGGTTTTCTTTTAAGGGCTGTGATTGGTGGAAAGTCATATATCCATGACTGGCTATCACTTTAAACATTGGTCTAACCCTAGGAGCTGCTTTTGAGCTGGAAGCTGGTCTTCAGGCCAAGGTTGAGGTATCTAGACCCACTTAGGAGGAGTAGAAGACCTATAGCTAGGGGATTTCTTGAATTGAGACAAGTACACCCTGCACTTGTTGAATAATTGAATTTTCATAAAAACTTTCTCTTGTTTACTATTGTTGCTTCATTGTTTTGCTATGGATTGTGATCGGTATCATTGATTTGATTTGGACTTTATTTGATTTGGGGCTTGGGATACCCATTTAGGATAAATGTGAGAATTCTAGGGATAAATTATGGATTTGATGTTGATACGTGTTTTGATTCCAACTTTAGGTCCTAGAATGTTGTAGGAACCCCTCCATAGCTTTCCTAGTTGATGGAATTTCATTTGGTAGCATTTTGGTAAATTTTGGACACTTAGAACCCAAATTCCGAGCATGTTGTATGTACTTTATCAGTGCAGACGGTATACTGCATGTAGACTGTTGAAGCATGCATTCCTTCCAGCAAGTCCAGTACTTGTTCTGATGCAGAATAGTGTATCAACGGTATATTGTCGGTATACCGTTGGCATGTTATTTGTTCAGGATAGCTCCTGATTTTGAACGTAGTTTCGTCGCATGGACATTTAGCCTTCTCCGAAACATCTTCTAGTGCCTACTCATTGTCCCTTAGTTCCGGTATCCAAAAGTTTGATTAGCTTTCGGGGACTTTGCCACCAAATCCC
>JANAVB010040817.1:1350315-1573482 GCA_029216955.1 Iris pallida | reverse complement strand
CGAAGTATGGAAACATGAGATGGAAGATTAATAATGTTGATATATGACTTCTGAGTTTTGTGTTTTGTTGTTGAGTAAGACGCGAATTGCATGGTCACGGACAAAGTGGAATAGCCTGTGCACGGGTATGGATAGCTTTCCTTGAATGATATGCGCGGGGTATCGGATCGTTTCTTCCTAGGGGGGAAGTGGTGCTATTAAGCACGGTATTATGGGACCTTCAGTACGGCTTGCTACCCAGGCTGAAAGGGCGCGTCTTAATGTGGATGCTGCAGAACTTTCGCTGGACTTGCTATGCATGAGAAGGATAACGGCCCGTTGTATCGAGATAGTCCTTTATGGCTTGGAATGCTAGTGACCTTCATATAGATAGGGGCCGGTGGGCTGAATGATGCAGGTATACAGATCCTGCACAAGATCACTTATAACATGACAGAAAAGAATAGTAGGTATTCACCTTGCATCAGCGCAAGGGTGAGTGCCTAGTTGGTAAGATGTTGCCACGAAATGACACGAGATATATATGTTGTATATATGTTGCTTGTTTACTACGTGAATCAAATATAACATATTCGTATGAGTTATATTTTACTGCTTTCATTGCCATGTAATCGATCCTAAGGCAATAACAGAAAGACCACCTAATATACATGATTCACAAGATTACTTAATATTGGTTTAGACGAGTGGGTTTCACCAGTACGCGAGAGGATTAGTACTGATCTCCTACTAAATTGTTTGCAAGATGCAGGAAATGATTTGCTCGCGACGGAGCTTCGCTTGGACGCGTTGAGGCATGGAACCGCATTGACGCTCGGACTTGCAACAGGATGATGCGACCGAGATATAGAAGACATGATGTATGGAACGATGAAATCCTTTGTGGGCTAGAGAGATCACAAGTGTTGTAAGCCAATCTGGCAGACTCATTTGAGCTATTGAAAGTCTTTATAATTCCATTGTGTATTCAGTAAAGAGAATTGTTTCGTATACTCCGTGTGACTTCAATATGACTGCTTTCTTCCGCTGTGAAATGTTGTGATTTGAGATAACCATTTAAAAAAATTATTCTTGTCTTGTACGAGTGCAACTCCAGACTCGTAGGACATCACGTCCCAGCGAGGATGATCGATTCGGCTGAATCGATGCGAGGACGAACCATTCGGCGGGTCGGGGCGTGAAAGGTACTACGTGCAACCTTATGTTCCTAGTCCTCGACCTCTACTGACTTCCGATGAAGGTCTCTCTTTCTATTTTTATGCAAGGGTAAGTGCTCTTGTACTACAGTCGATCATATTTCTCACTTCGTTTCTTATCATTGTTTAACCATATCTGGTTTTATTTTTCTTTGGTTGTCATCACTCCTTCCTCTATCCATCCGCGGTTCAGAAAACACTTCAACATTCAGGTTGGCATATTGTTATGGTTAAGGAACTTGATGCACTGTACTGTAATCATACTTGAACTTTGGTACCCTTGCCCTTAGGTAAAAGGTAGCCAGATGAAACTGTATATTTACGATTAAACAAAATCCAGATGGCTCGATTGATTGGCTCAAAGCATTTTTAGTGTCCAAGGGCTCAACTTCTTACAGATCTTGGAGTTACACCCTCTTCTTGAGTTGCTCTCTACTATGACAAGAAGGTTGCGATCCATATTGCTGAAAACTCAGTCTTTCACTAAAGGACTAAGCGCATCTAGATAGACTGCTACTTTATTCGAGAGAAAGTAACATAAACGAAAGTTGCCCTCCAACACGTATCTTATTTAGCTTAGCTGTCTGATACCCCTACCATATCACTGTATCGACCTTTGTTTGCTTGACTGTAGACCAAGCTATGAATGATTGATATCATGCTCCATCTTGTGGAGGAGTGTCAGTTAACTATATTGTATTCCTCACTTTAGTCCCATATCTAAAGTAGAGTGTCATGACTGCTCCTATAAATGTACCAAGGCTTCTCATGTTTTATTCACATAATAAACTAAAAGTTACCTTTGAATTTCAGTTCCAAATGTGTAATTCAACATCATAAGGTGTAGTTATGATGTAGACTTTGAACATAAACATACAACATCACAGTTATAGTTCATGTAAGTATGCAACTTATATGACAACTTACCATTACTAGATGAACGAGATATTTATTTGCAGTATCCTAATAACACAACCAACTTGGTTGTAGGCATACTACTAACACAAAGGTGGATCCGCCCTTGAAGTAGAGGAATGGGGAAAATATAATTCTCCCAAATGGGAGACGCATGCAAATATAATACACTTACAGAGGAGATGACCATTAGTCGTCTAGAACACCCAACAAATTTTGGATAAGAACTTAAGAATTGTTCTTGCGTTGGTCTAACTACTTATCAAAATAAGCACTATTTTTTGCTTACCACATAAGTCCTCAAATGACTTCTTTAAACCGTTAACTTTCTCTTCTGTCAAGGTCAGCCTAACACGGACCTTCTCTAATAGCAATTCCTTCCTTTGCATATCATCTTGCACTTGCTGAAAAACAAGAAATCACTACATTTTAATATGGGATAAATTTCAACGACGACGTTCAAAAGGCACTACACTTAAAAACATAACTTAGACAGACCAAAATTTCTTGAGAAAGTTCCTCAATATTAGATGTTGGTTCAGCATCAGTCTCTGCTGCAAAAGCATTCTTCATATCCCGCAATTTTAGTTGCTTCGACATCAAATTCCTTTCTTCAGTTGTTTTACGCCTCTGAGATGAGTAATTGAAGGAATAAGACAACGAAGAGATGTTACATACCAAAAGGGTTCCTTACCTTGACTCCCTGTAGTGTGGCTTCAAGATCCCGAAGTGCTATTTCAGCTTCTCGTTTCCTCCCTCTTTTTTCTCGAATAACTTCATGAACCCTAGAGGAGTCGTTCTCTAAACGGTAAATTTGATCGTCAACTGAGCTACATAGACGACCACTTCTAATCCTTCTGTTTGGAGGAAGGGTAGTCTGGACAGAGCCTCTAGAAAACCTGGAGAATCATGAAAAATGGTGGTTAAAACAATCTTCCAGATGGAATCAGAAAACTGAACCAAACAGATCATATGCATTTTTCACCCAAAAAAGTTATAATAGATGAATGCATACAATAGTATGTATGAAGTCAAACAATGTCAAATTTACTCTAACAGTATTATTTACTGATGTGCCAACTCCATTGCTATAAGTTCATGTCACTGCGCACCCTGCTTTTGCAGTGAGTGAAGTGCATTTAATATTATCAACCAAGCTTCTGAACATACTCCCTTTGCATGTTTAGAAACAAAATTGTAATTCCTAGATAATCTTCTTTAACAATACACCAAATTATACCTGATATTTTCAATATCTTAGTTTTCACAGTTCTCAAACACGAATATGTACTTAAGTGCAATTTTTCAAACAACTTATACAATTGGCTTAAAGATTTCAAACTTATCATTGATTCTTTATCGGTACCAAAGCATTTACAGCTCCATTCAAAGTAATCTAGCCCCTAGTGCTTAGCAAATTCTTGTGAGCCTTAAAACATGTAGTTAGAGAAAGTTGTGAAAGTGTAGACATTTCGGAAGATCCTTGTTCTCCTAACTAAAGAAAAACATGCTGGTTTAGATGGCAATGACGTGCATCTTGAGAAACCATGAACACAGGTTAAGAAGAACACGAGCACTATTGTGCTCTCTGTTTATGAGAGAATAGTTAAAAGTTAAAGTCAAGGAACTGGCCAACAACCCCAAACCCTAAGTGGTTCCATTCTTCAAGGTATCATACTTCATTTTAGAGTATGTTGCAATACTTCAAATTTCCATCAATGAGCACAATTAAGTTTATTTTTTATCAAGGTAGTCCTCTGTTACTCACCACTTCAATCGTCATTCAGTTAAGGTTCTCGGGATCCACTTTTCCTTCAAAAAAGTAACCTATATCAAACAATATGCACAAACATCCTCATTAACGACTGCCATTTATGAGAAACCAACTCTAACTACTTATACATAGTGTTCTACATTATTTTCTCCAGACAAGCATGTTATGGAGATACCTACCTTGTTAAATATCGGTACCATATCTGCCATGCTTTAAGGTCATAAAAGCCCCATATACTTTCAACTGACTTTCGTCTTAATTGCATTTAGAACCTCTAGTGATCCAAATCGTGATGATTTCTCAAAAACATGACAGACTGAGATGTGCTAAGAGAAAAGTCTAGGTTCGCAGTATCGGTATCGGACCATTCCTATGAGTATCGGTATCGACGATATCGGTAGTATCGGCGGTTTCGGATCGGAGTATCGGATTTTTTGGCATCAGAAACAAATAATTATTAATAAATTATTAACATTTAAAAAATATATTACATTTAGGCATAATTTAAAGTATTTCTGGTGTTATTTCGTAGTAGTTTTGAACTTAAATGAAATATTATACCAATTGATTTACATGCAATAGATAAATTTCTTCTTTTACATGCTTTTACAACCTTATTATACCTTAAGCCATTGCTGATTTGTCTTATTCATTCAATTGTTTTGCCGAATTGACCAGAAAAGAGACCCCCAATGTCGACATCGGTCAATATCGGGTATCGGTAGGTATCAGATCAGACATGCCAAACTGTATCAGTATCGGCCGTATGGCCCGTATCGGATCGGTAGATAGTGTAAACTATGAAAGATCAGTGTTCTGAATTTCGCTAGGCGGATTCGGTGTGGCGGAGGGCCACCTAGCGCCTAGGCAACCGAACAGAAAAAAAAAATTTTGAAATTGAAATTTAAAATCCAAACATAATCTAACTTCTAAACCCATAATACAATTCATAATTTTTTTTGAAATTTCAATGTTCTAAAATCCAAATCCAATCTTAAAATCCAAACAACATATCCACAATACAACTAAGCAAAAAAAAAAAAATCAAAAAATAACAAAAAATCGAAAAACGAACAGCCGCACAGGGCCGTCTAGGCGCCGAACGGGCACCTAGGACCGCCGAACATAGGGTTTTCAGTGCAGCCGCCTAGGACGATTTTTTAGAACACTGGAAAAGAGATTGGATAAAAAATGTAGGGATTGTCATATCATAAAACGATTTATTGATCGTATGACATAATGGAAATTAGTTCCAGTGAAGTAAATCACTTTCCTTCCAAGGTTTCAACTATGGGATGTGGGATTCATATCGTATTGAGGCTTATCATCAATGAATACATCAGATACCCATATCAGACATGTAACATTCTAGATATACAACAAATACACATAAAATGAATCTAGTCTCTACAAACTATTCATTTGACACACAACAAACAATTTCACAAGACTATCCCATTAATAATAGTTTGAACTTGTGTAAAGACTACTTCAATTAGTTAGTAGATAAACCATAAACTTCCATAAGGTACCTTAGGAAATGTAAGCACCTACGTTCATTGTTCGAATTTGAATCTCCTAACTATATAGATGGACTTCCACAAAACCCAGGAGAGGAGTTTTGACAGCTGTACAGATGACTTTGTGGCCATGTTGGCAGTCGCAATTCACAAGTTATTCATGAAATTTCCCGTCCATGAAAATTTAGAAGATGGCCAGACAAAAACACCTAGCAAGATGATCAACAGTTAATATTATATACTGTCCAACGAAAACAACTTCTTTTCCACTTTTTCTCGGCATGTGAAATCAAGACAGGTACCACGCTGCCTTCAACAAAATATTTCCATATCGAAGGATACATAATCAACACCACAGAGTTTTCTATCCTTCGATTTTGGACTATTAAGTTTTGCTCTAGTTCTTTTACCATTCATGCTCTTGTATAGGAAAGTGTCCCTCCCCACTTGCCAACATTTAGCTGATAGTTCGCACAATTCTGGTCAATGATGGAGTCATATCAACTGGAATCAATGACCTAACTAATTCTTAAACAGCCAAAGCTTTCACCTTTTTGCCAAATTAAACTTTAACATTAGACATACATGTTCTCCTACAAAGAAGATTATATTTATCTATCATGTGTAATCGAACCCAAAGGATCTGGTAAATTTGGTGAGATTCACAACCAGAAATATTGCAGAAACATAGACCTGCAATCATTCGGCAACGCCTGTAGAACCTTGTTCCAAGATCACTTATCCTAACAGATGCAATAAATTTGCAAGGTTCGCAGTATCGTATCAAAATCGGTATCGGAGCATTCCTATGAGTATCGGTATCGGCGATAACAGCAGTATTGACTCTTCTGGATCGGAGTATCGGATTTTTGGTATCGTGAAAACAAACAACTATAAATAAATTATTAAAATTTTAGAAAAAAAATATATTTTTTACATTTAAGTATAATTTTAAGTATTTTCTATGATGTTTCTTAGTAGTTTTGAAATTAAATTAAATAATAGTCACATTGCCGATTGGTTTACTACCTTACTATGCTTTTACACCCTTACTAATTGGTCTTTTTCGTTCATTTTTCTTTGCCGAATTGACTGAAAAGAGAACCCCAATGTCGATACTGATCAATATCGGTATTGGTCGATGTCGGATCGGGACATGCCAAACAGTATGGCTATCGCGACTGTATCGGACCGGTATCAGCCGTATCGGATTGGTATCGGCCTATACTACAAACTACGCAAATTTGACAAGCATGGTTGCACAAGTTGATGGGAAGGATAAGAAAAGGCCCAATTCAGATACTGAAAAGGTAGGGTTCGAACATGTTGAGGTTCAGGGGGATATAACGGATGAGCGTTTGTGCATCCAAAGAAAGGGAGTTGAAGCCTCACTACAGAAATGACTGCTTCTCAAAATCGTCAAAGCATCATCACCACTGTCTTGACTGTTATGTTGTAGCGGCTGCCGATTCCTAGTGGGGATATGCCCCTTTGTGCTTTTACATGGGTGAATTTTCTGATCAGAGTTTGGATGGAGAAGCATTATATAATATGATTGACGGAACACCTGACCAGGACTTGATGTCATATTACGATAAGACCAACATCTTACTTGGATGTTCATAACTATAAGATTGGCGGATTGACCATGCTCAAGTTTTGGTCCCTGGCCCTTGTGAATCACAGCCATACAGACCAACTTAGACAGGTACAAAGCCCTCAAGGCTGATAAAGAGTCAAGTTCAGTTCAGCTTCAGGCTAGTCCAGCCACGTGTATGTATTAGCTTACCATACAGACTTGAAAAGAATGAACTCTGAAGGCATTGTAGTATCGGGCTGCAAGATATGACTTTTGATTAGGGTTTCCTTTTTAAGTTTTTAGTTATAAGACATCATCCATCCCAATAGGTGTAGGCGGTCTCTTTCAAGTTATTTTGAAGTCCTTAAAATTTCGCCTTCAACGAGTTCGAGTGATTCATAAATCAAGTGTTAGGGTCTGAGAGAAGCCTACTTTGAAGTGCAAGTTTTCCTTGTAAAGTTTCAATCAAGTCATGATCTTCCTCCTTCATTGACCGTCATTCCTGGTTTGCGTTATATTTTGACATCATGAAAGCGCATGTCAAGAATTAAGACCTAATCTGGGGCGATTCAAAAAGAAAACCTAATTATTTAGGATCATATATGGCTCTCTTAATATACTAATGTGGTCAATGGATAATATTAACAAAAAATACACATTATTCCTTCTTTAATATCGAATTATTCATATCCACTACCCACATTCCATGATATTGTACATCATAAATAGGATCTAATGAATAGACCCGTGATCCCATACAAGACATCATGATCACTTGTGGAAAAAGAATGATTTGCTTAGGATGGAAATCCTGATATCAGATTCCCACCAAGACAACTCGAACTTCCGACCATTAAAAATTCTAGTGAATTTAAGGTTCAATATAGAAGGTGCTTCATATCAATGTATACTATTCAAAAAACAGCTATAAAATAGTGTAGTGTCCTGTTCTGCCCAAATATCAAAACAAACCACAATCAATGACCATAAAAGTCGAGCTATAAAATATCTGTCTTACAACTTCGGTCCATACAACTCAATGTCTTTTATCCTTATACATCCTCACTTTTTTTTGCATGGCCAAACAGTCACAAAGTAGTCATCATTCATCACCTTTGGCTCTCAAGTCATCTTTCCCAATTTATTATATATCCATTTTAGAATTTTCATATCCTGAATACCCTCCCATCTTTTAAATCCCAATAACTGTCCAAACTCTGAACTGTAAGAATGCATATTTCTCAAAGGCATTAAAAAACAATTGAATTTTAAGTCAATGAAATCAAGTGTCACGGATAACCCTCCAAAAAATTGCATCATTCCCTCTACCCTGCTCTAATTATTATTATTATTTGAAATGATAATTTTATTACAATTTTTGGCCACCTAATGGCCCACAACCCGGCACGGAGGCCTACAAACGCGGCCAGGAGACCGACAATCCGGTCCAAGGTCCACAAATCCGGCCCGAAGGCCCAATCCGGCCCGCACCAGGCACCCACTTTAATTCCCCACCACTTGAAATTAAAGTGATTCCCCAAGTGTTGAACCCAAAACCACATGGGGAGGGCCTCCTACCTTAGCTAGAGGTGCTTGGCTTCTCTCTCTCTCTCTCTCTCTCTATCATATAAAATATATATGTGTGTGTGTGTTGGGGGGGGGGGGGGGGGGGGGGGGGGGGGGGGGGTGGTTAACAACAACAACAAAGATTATATTCCTAATTTTTGGGTCAGCTATATAGATTATTTAACCATGTTACCTATAACGTTAACAAAACTGATATCTTTATTTACAGCCTCATTCCAAGCTTGTTTAGAACTATCCCTAGTGCTAGGAGCTCTTGGTTCAACATGTCCAAACAACTTTACATATTTTCTCTAATCTTATACACAATTTGTATCGTACCAATTTTTCACGAATACATAGAATACACTCATTTCTTATCTCATCTTTCAACATCGCATACATATTATTTTTCTATTTCAGTTACACTCATCTTTTGGACATTTTTTGTCTTAATTGACCAACACCTCAATCCATAAAGCATAGATGATCTTATAGTTTTACATGTTTATCTTTCAATGTCAAGGGCATCATGCAATCACAAATTACTCCAAAGGTAGTCAATTTCAACCATCCTAATCCAATTCAATGTAAAACATCATTTTCAATCTCTCTATCACGATGAATGGTTGATCCCAATCGAACTCACTTGGAGTTATCTATTGTCATCAACATAGACTACTTTCTCTCTTTTTTTCATTTATTTTTATTGCAGTTAAATTTCATGTACTTTGTTTAAACTTTACTAATTTAAAAATCCTTAAATTTGAAGTTTCTCCCCACAATTCTATTTTACAATCTAATCATACTCTACTCTCACCAAGTAACAAAATATCATCAATAAACATCATACAGTAGGGAATGATTGGAACCTCATCCTGAGTATGCTTAGTAAATTCATCTATAACCAGCACAAAGAGGTAAGGATTCAATGATCTTTCATTTAAGCCAACAGTGACGAAAAATGGTATGGTACCTCCTCCAATTTGTGCGCACAATAGTTGTAACTCTTTCATACAAATCATTTATAATCCCAATATTGCTACGAAAGACTTGTTTCTTCTCCAAAATCATAATATATAGTAGGTGCTCTAATACTATGTACTCTATATTAAGCTTTCCTTAGATCAACAAAAACCAAATTTAGATCCCGCTTCTTTCGAAAATCTTCCATGTATCCCAACATTGGAAGTATGCATAGACAACTCGAGAAAGATTATTATCAGGAATTATTCTTAAACAATTTATTCTCTTTAATATCACAAAATCATCCCGAGATAATAAGCAAGAAGATCGGTAAAAGGGAGACCACAAAGGAGGCAGTAAAAACAAAACGGGTGACGACAGAAAGCTTAGAAGCCAGAAACTCCTAGGGGGTCAATGAATCTCAGTAAGAACCTCAATTAGGCATTTGGGAGCTCGTTTCTCCGGCGACGGTAGCTCGTTTTCCTAGCACAGAAGCTCATTTTCCGGTGACGTGAGCAAGTTTTTCCGACAACATAAGCGTTTCCCATAACATGACCATAATTTTCAAAGATGACAATTTTAGAAAGAAAGTTGAAGAATTTTTAATACGCTTCCATCAAAGTAATAAGAAACTAAATATTACTTACATGACATCATAAAATTACCATGCAAATGATCTCAATGTAACTTTGAACTGAACTTTATAAATTTTAATATTAAGATATCTATAAATTTTGATAACAATAATTAATAAACATAAAAAAAATAAGAAATAAGAAACTAAGTAGTCGCGCTCCATCAAAGTAATAAGAAACTAATACGCTTCCATCAAAGTAATAAGAAACTAAGTAGTCGTGCTCCTCCGCTCTCGCTCCCGGCCTCTAAATAACATAGGATATCATGGACAAATAGAGAATACGCATTTCCACTAGACATTTCGGTGTGTATGTAGATAAATCAAGCTCTTTTCCTGATCCTTTGCTTGCTTGATCTTCTATGCGTTGCCTAACCATTTTGCTTATAATGTCCAAAATATCAATAATAAGATTTGACAAAATTCAACAAAACCATCTAGAATCAAATTTGAATTCAGAACCCGAATTAGATTAGTGATCCAATAAAAGTGTTGAGCGTTAGAAAAGTAATGTGATTTTGAATGCTACATACTTAAATTTTAAATTGAAACATCTGTTGTCAGCAGATTAAGTTTTTTGGGCTATGATTCAGCTACAATAAAGTGGTTTTGAGAGACCCCTCAATGTTTTGCAAGTGCAAGAACTTGATTATCAACCTCACCAAATTTCTATATATTATCTAAATTGTGCTTTAGCTCCTTGCTTATAACATTCTCCACTTGAGCATTTATGGATAAGGTCATCTCATCCGTGGACACATGGACATCTCAAAAGTTAGCAGATATCACAACACCCATGGTTAAATAATCTAATCTTGCTATTCTCGATCAGGTTGGCTACAAATAAGGTAAGAAGATGAAAGAACATGGTACCAGATATTTTACTACAAAAGTGATGTCAAATGGGATTATAGTCTATAGGCCTAATAAAAAAGGGGATATCTTGCATGATGCAGATGTCACATGTGAAGTAGAGAAAGAGGAATGATCATGCAAAACAAGAAATGTTCAAATTGAACATATACGAGACACGAAAATATTGATGGAACCTTTGTGAAATAGTTAGTTCTCCTTCATGAAAAACAAATTGCATCTCCTATTCGGAAGCGATACAAATTCGATCCATAGGAAACATGTCTCCTAGAGTGTACACCACGCAATAAAGTACATCCGTCTAGTGATTTTTCTAAAGATCCCGTTCATAGTTAATGTGAGAACTTTCGGTGTATAATTAAGCTATTTCCACGAAATAAAATCTCACAAAGTAGCCTTCTATCAAATAATGCTAATGAAATCTATGTTCCTACTCCATCCATCGGGATTGACGGCCAATAAAAAGGGAAGCATAAAATCAAGGAGATGCCATATAGGTATCATCTTACATCCTATATTGTATCATCTTACATTCTATATCCATCAGACGTGTAGACCTCCTTCAGATTTTGAATTCTCTGCTCAAAGGCGACAGATTTTCCCGTCTCATAGTCTTTAACAAGCACTTGCCTCTCAGCACTACCCTGCAGCAGATACAAGGAAACAATAGTGAAAAAAATGAGAAATTTGAAAAAGTAAATATGTACTCGAATAGACGAGATTACTCAGATTAACTTCTACCATATAGGATATCACCTACCGAGAACGAGTTGTGATTGATTTTGTAGTGCTACTATAACAGTGCTTAAAGAAATTAAAAAGGATTCAACTATACTCCAAGAAAAGGGTTTATATACATCTTATAAACACCTCTTGTCATCATCTTCTAACTTATTACAATCCTTGAGATGTATGTGGAATTATACCGAAAAATATTGTTGAGATTCAGAAGGCCCAGTAGGCATCAGTGTTCTAAATGGCACCCACCTAGGCGGTAGGCGGTCCCTCTCCGCACCGCTTTTCGGTAGGCGGTATAGGCTGCCAACGGAGGTTGACGACATAGGCAGAGGTGAGGCGGGGTAGGCGGGCACCTAGGTGGAACAATACTTAACAAAGTTTTTTTGGTCAAAAAGGTTTTTTAAGCATTATGGGCCTATGTTTCACTTTTACAAAACTAAAACTTATAAATCTTCGTTAAACAACTTAGTTATGCACGGAACACCATTAAAATATGCATATTATGCAAAAAAAAAAAAAAAAAAAAAAAGTGGTAAAATAATAAAAATGTTCAATATAGAATGGGTGGAGGAAGATAAGGGATGGTGGTAACCTAAGTTGGAGACAAATATATTTGTCGAATAACCAATATATTCACCATAAGAGAAGCTTCTTACTATTTACAATGATGAAGAAACAATGATAGACTCAATATAGAATGAGTTCAATAATTTAAGAATACAAACATAGACATGGACTCAATATGTAATCTCAATATAAAAAGGTGGACATTTGACTTGTTCAATAAATATAGAATGAACCGCTGACTAAATCTAATAGACCAAAATTACTGACAAATCCTAGAAAGAACTAAAATATATTATATTCTTCTACATTGCCTATCAAGTTTAATATGTTGGACAGCATGTGCAACTTGCAAACAAAAGAAAGAAAAGGAGTTGCTATCACCGTTGTCGACGACGTGAAAGATTGAGGGAAAATTGTCGTACAGGAATGGCGACCGGATGACAGTTGAGATCGCTCTATATGTAAGACAAGAGTTTACCATGAAGAGACAGGATGAATTAAAAGATATAAACGTCCAAACAAGTTGTCAACTTCTACTTCTATGGGGCAACTTCCAGCAAACAATTGTCAATAATGCAACAACAACAAAAACCTTTATCGTAGGTTTCTGGGTCGGTAGCTCAAATCATTTTCTTCCATTCAGCTCTATCTATTAAGGGCGCCCTCACTAACAAAAATATACCTTTCTTTCAAAGATTAATCCATGTTTGTTTATGCCTACCTTTAGTCCTAGCTGCTTCTTTATCGAAAACGCCATTAATTCAACGCAACCAAAAATTCACTAAATATATGGTTGAAAAGATCTGGAAGTCAGTTTCCAGGGTCATATGCATACAAGTTTCCCTACTACTTGTTTTTGTCTCTTTGTTTTTCATGTCAAAGTTATAAATTTCAAGGTTCTTCATTTTCTAGAATTATATAGTATTTATCACATATGCTTGGAGAGTAACTCCAAGAAGTGCTATAAATACCCATAGCTATGTAACAAGAAGCATATTTACCTCATAAAAACTTCTACAAGTATTGGGCTTCCTTTTAAGTTACTTCTTTGGATAATTCCTTATTATTGGTTTCTGCATCTCCTTGGTAGATTCTCAAGGTTGCTCCAAGAAGTATTATAAATACCCATGGCTACGTAATATGAAGCATATCTACCTCATAAATTTCTATAAGTATTGGGCTTCCTTTTAAGTTCTTTACCTAATTTTCTATTACGTAGTTTCTACATCTCTTTGGTAGATTCCATGAGTGTTAGCCACTTTCTGTTGTGTACGCCTTGTAGGATTCTATGGGGCATTGGACGGACCTATCAATTCACTTATCATTTCTTGCACTTTCATTTGTTCCTATTTCTATTCCTTTAATCCGATATCAATAAGCAAAGGCAAGACAACCAACTTAGTAATGACAAAGAAACCAAGCTTAACAACGAGAGAGGTAGTCCCCCAGCGATGAGGCACTTGGCGGCAAGCGAGGTGACTTGGGTCAGAGTTGGAGAAGGTCAGTGCATTATACAACCTGGACCATAGGTGGTGATAGCCAGTGTTGCATACAATCTAAATAGAAGTAGGAGGTGGTCGATTTTGGAGGGGGTCTAAGCTAAAGAGTTAGAGGTAACTAATGCTAAAGAGGGGCAGGGTTGAGGTGGTTGGAGTTATGCTACCTAGATGGAGTTGGATATGGGGACTTGAATTGCAAGAACGACTACATTTTTGTTTTTGTTTTTGTTTTTATTTTCTTTTCTATATCCATCTCTATTTAAAGTTTTAAACAATCCATTTTTATTGTATATCTTATTTATCCTCAATCTCTTGCCTACTCGTCAGAGAAGAACGATAACAACTATAACACTATACTTCAGAAGAAAAGTCCAAAGTGGGTGGTCTCATCGTCTCCTTATAGAATACCATGATATATGTTGAGATTTGGGTGGTAGGCATGACAGATGGAGGAAGAGAAGGAATAGTAATTTGGTGGGAAGATTGTGGGATAGCCATTGTCGGTATGTTGAGTCCTTATCAGCTGAGGAACCCGCAGAAGAAATAGAAAGGGAGAATGTAATACATAGTTGCATACATCTAAATGAATATTAATTCTCCAATAAATATTAGATGCAAAGCCCCGCAGCTCATTAAGATCATATTGGCATACTCTCCCAAATGAAAAGAGCATACCCTATAGTCTCTACCTTAGTCTTCGAGACACATCTCTTGGCTGAGAGGAATTTTATTCTATAGGTCTCGAAGTTGCATGTCGGAAGTTGGATTATATAGCTTTGGAGTTGTTTAGCAAGTTTGGGTTGTCTTGATATATAATTTGTTATTATGTGTAATCGGTAGTGAAGATACATAAAAACGACAAGACTCAAAAGGCAGATGAGACAACCTTTTTAAGTGGAAACCCTAATCGAGAAAAACCAAAAACCAAGGCAGCAACCGACTCTTTTCTTCTTCCACTATTTTCGCATGATTCCTTATACAAGTTGACCAAACGGCGGCTACTTATAAGCCTTCTAGAAACCCTAAACTAGTTATTACAAGTAATAGACAAATTCTCAACATACCCTCAACTAATTTCAGATAAAATACAATATACACCCAAAAACCATAGCATTCTAAAAGGGTCCTTCTGCCGGTGTAGTTGAACCTACTCTGGACCAAACAATTTATTAGAATTCAAGACAGCCCAACATTATGCTCCTACTTCATTAGATGGAAACAACAAAGACCAGATATTATATAAGAACAAGAAACTCAACCATATTAGTGTTGTTTCCCTAGTCAATATCACCGTATGATTTTTCTCTCTAGTTCACCAAGTAGTTAATGAACTTCTTATCCAGACCTATAAACTTCATAAGAGCTATATTCACATTCAATTTCAACTCACCAATCTACTCATAATCGTCCAAAATTAAAGAACGATGTGAGATATCTAAAGTGTATTACTAAATTGTGTATTTTATACCATTTAAGTATTCATCTTAAAAATAAGTAGTCAATAAAGCATTGGTTGGGGATGTCACTTCATATCCAAATCCAAAGCCAACTATGACCCTAATTTCGGTTTGGGTTATATAAGTTCAAGTTCGAAAGACAGATATAAAAACCTTATCAGTAAAATACATTCCCTGCTCTGCCTATACTGCAACATGCAACGAACTCGCCTTGATAAAGCCTTCCTCTTCTCATTTGTTACAGCCTTGAGACTATCAAATCGCTACTATCCTCAGAAATTCTCAATGGAACAAATTTAAAAATCATGAAATACAGTTGACATCGACCTAATCATCTAAGTACAGCGGTACATTGGTAATTTGGTAATCATCTTACAACAATACACGATATACGATATACTACCATTTCGTTACGTATTGGTTGATACGATACATATAGGTTGAAGGTAGGATAGGTTTTTTTTACTCGAGTCATGTAATGTATACTTGAGAATTTGGATTCTCAACTAGATAGACTTGTGAAGATGAAACAAACAAAAGAATTATGAGAAAATTATATTAGATCATGTTCCAATATGGATTGAAAAGTTAGACCTAAACTCCTAGAGGTATTGTATCATACGATAGATACGATACATGATACGCAAGCAAAACGATACAAGATACAATCTACGAGTTGGCAACCTAGATACAAAGGTTAAGAAAGGCTGCACGCTCATCGTTAGTAAGTTACGTTACTCTGTCATTACCATCTACTATAACATATTATATTTTACTATCATACCAACATCTTTTTTACCTTTGGATGGTATTCTCAATAACCAAATTGATACACGATACTGAGAGTTGACAACCTAGGCACAGAGGTCAGAAAGGTTGCACGCCTAGCATTAGTAAGTTATATTACTCTATCGTTATTCGTTATCATCTACTATAACATATATTTCAATGTGATACCAACATCTTTTCCTACCTTCGGATGCTATTCTCGACATCCAAAGTGAAGAAATCTCGACATGGTACAAAGACTATATAGTCTTAGATAAACATTATTCTGGAAACAGTTGACAGCAGAAACTTTCCATATAAAACACTAAACAAGAAAAAACCGTAACGGCAACTCCTAGCAAATCTAAAGAGCGTCTTTATAAGACTGTAAACAGGAAATATTATACACACACACACACTAACCGAATCAACCAAAACATTCAACACTGTACGATTTTCAGAATGTATCACAGAGAGAGCAGTCGGATGATTTGTTGAAGGGAGCAAATGGTTTGGTATAGTCAACCTGCAAAAAACATGATACAAGGGAAATGCTTATTTCCAGAGATTCACCATGTTGCAAGAAAAAATCATCATAGCTGCCCGATACATGAATAAAAATCTAACCGGGGTCTAGCAAAATCATGTATAATTATCGGAACATTTTGGTACTTTGCTTCTCTGGCACAAGCTCGTAAAACAAGTGAATCCTTGTGGTTAGTAACAATAAAAGCATCAAACAGCCTCCCGATAGCAGATTCAACTGCAAGAGCCCAGAAGTCACCATCGACCAACATCTGCATCACCAATAATAATTTCACTGGTCTGTAAGGTATAGATAGATTACTAGAAATCAAGAGTGCATTTTACTGATACAAAAAAGTTGAATTCTAATCCTACATAATGCCACAAAATGGTTTTTAATCTACAGCTATTGAGACCATACTTATGCAGTATTCTTACAAATTACTTCATAGTATTTCATTAAGAGAGACAATCCAAGTATTTCATAAACAAATTCCAATATAGAACGTCAAGCAGGTTGCAAAAGAACATTTAGAAATAAAAACAGACCTACAGATATTTACTGATACCAACAACTCGCTAACATCTGTCTTCACAGCAAAAGTAAATGGAAAAAAATATCATGCAATTCTCTCATAATATGAACATACAAACTTTGAAAAATATGGAACAATTGTATCACGTGTCTGAAATCAGAAGTTTGGAGGCATTTAAGAAAAATGCATTCTTAGGCTAATTCTTACGTAAGGACATCCAAGATGTGAGATGTGAAAAGTAAAGCAGCTTCAACTGGCTCAAGGACAGTAAAACGTGTGCCAAGAAGCAAGCAGCTCAAACTGGCTCATGGACAACAGAATGCATATATGCAAGGAGTTATGTATCTATACTGTCCTAGTCAAGGCTATCACTGTATGTACATCCTCACATTTCCCTTCTAGACTAATATATCCTCAAATTATCTAGTACATGTTGGTCCATACTCCAAGCCATATACCAACCTATAACCTTGATAATCATTGCTAAACATAAGAATATTTATCTAGTACATCTTGGTCCATATTCCAAGGTGTACAAATTATATGATATTGCACAGCAAGTATCAGAAAGGTTTAGTTGTTCATAGCAAGTTTTGCAGTATCGGAATCGGACCCCTTCTATGAGTATCGGGATCGGCACTATAAGCAATATCAGCGGTTTCGGATCGGAGCATATATTTTTTTGGTATCGAAAAGCAAATAATTATTAAAATATAAAATATATATATATACATTTAGGCATAATTTTAAGTATTTTTTGAGTTATTTCTTAGTAGTTTTGAAATTGAATGAAATAGTAGTCACCCGTGCCGATTGGTTTACCTAAAGATAGATAAGTTTGCTTCTTTTACATGCTTTTCCAAGCTTACTATGCTTTTACACGCTTGCTGATTGGTACTTTTCGTTCAATTTTCTTTACCGAATTGACAAAAAAAGAGACCCCCAATGTCGGTAGCGGTCAGTATCGGTATCGCCAGTATCGGATCGGGATATGCCAAAAAGTATCGGTATCAGCCGTATCGGATCGGTATCGGCCTATACCACAAACTATAAAAACGCATAGAAAGTACGAACTAGCACAAGAAATACATTTACTTCCCTAGTTGTGCTAGATTTACAGGTTTAAGAGATCACGTAGTGAACTTTATGTTAAATGTTGATTATACAAAACACGATAGACACAAAAGACAGTCATCTTATAGCATTATCCTGTGAGTCCTTTAAATCACAGAGGAAGCTAGTAACCACATCTGCAAAAAAGCACATATAGTAAACAAGCATCTAATAAGAAAATTTGAGATAATAGAGAGAGCAAGCAAATACATACTAAGTGAGCTCCAATTGGACCAATGGGTGGGTTCTTAAATTCTCGGCAGTGTCCCTCAATAGCTCGTAATAGACTAAGCACCTTCTCTCCTCCAAATGCTGTTATCTAAATTGATGAGAAAAATATAAAGACAAGTTCTTTAATTCCTGAATAAACATATATCAAGGCCATACATGTCATCGCTAAAAGTAGCTGAAATATGATAGCACCACTAGTCAAAGAAAACCAAACCTTGTTTCTTTGGTGTTGTTGAAGCTCACGGATATGAGACTGCAGTTCACGATATTTCCTATCATTCTCGTCAACCTACAAAAATCAGTTTCTTGTTAGGCTACACTATCTGATACATTTGCGAAGCAAGTCAGGCGAATCAACGATAGCTGAATAGCAAGAATGGCACTGAGATAGTATGTATGTCTTGATACTCATAGGGATAGCATCACAATAGGCAACTTCTTATCAAATAAACTATGCCTGGCAAGACAACGTTCAAAATAAAAAATATCAAGCAGTACAATTCTAACTGTATAGTTACATGCAACAAACAGTGAGTACTATGCATACTATTGGTCCACCTTCGATTAAGTTGTTGGGACCATAGTGTTCCCACTAACCCTAGGAATTTCGTTCGCAACGCAGCAGGTTACCAGTCCAGTTAACTAAAAATGGTGAGCAAGGTGAACAGTATCTAAAAAGTATATTTCAACAAAGATATCAATCAAATGGTAATGAAAAATAAAATAAAATCAATTACTTGCCAAAATGAAGCATATACTCTAGAGTAGCAAGTCATTGTAGGATTCGGTATGAATTATTCCCTACCAATTGCATATATACGCACATAAACAAAATGCTTTTAAGTGAACACAACAGCTATGGTTGGGAGGATTGGAACTAGTAGGATAGGAACAACTCCTAGTATTGTACTGGTTAAGCCTACCTCCACCCCTCTTATCGTGTACAGGGGAAAGTAGGTTACCAAGTACCCATAATTGTACTGTGTAAGAAGCTGACCGCGACCCAGGAAACTATGGTTGGGGAGGATTGGAACTAGTACACCATTCCAAGAACAAACACGAGATGGGAGGTGAAGATGTATAATTGTCACATTTGTGTCACATGGAACTACATTACTCTTATCATCATCATCTGAAACTTTCCTGTAAAACATAGGATCACCTGTGAAGCTCTCTTGCAAACTAGAAACTCACCTTGAAAGACTAACTCATATGTAATACATTAATGAGGCTGAGTTAGGTTTGTTCTAGTCATGCAAGTAACAACTCTCCAAATTCCATATCCCATTGAAGAGTCTAAATAAGGGAGAAGAATAAAGTAGGTGGCAACATTACTGTTGGACACAATGCTCCAGTATGGAGTGAGCAAACAATGATTTGTGGAGTATGTACATGTTCTTGGAAATGTGTTTGAATGTTCAAATATATTCTAAGGAGTTATCAGAAAGAACAGTATAAAATAACATGAAATTGAGTTTGATTTCAAAACGAAAGATCTTAATAGAGAGTTAACTCTGATTTTTCAGCCATTAAATAAAGAAACTCGTCAGGAATAATCATCAAGAAAAACTATATGATTGTGTGTGCCCACAGTATATTGAAAGCATGAACCAAAATCATCCGTATGAAAAACACGGAAGGATATGATGCCCTACGGTGCAAATGGGGAAGAAAACTAACTCAATGATGCAAATTTAACATCTTTTGTCACGCCCCGAGTCGACAAACCGTTCGTCCCTGGTAGTATTATGCCGAATCGATCGTCCTCGCTAAGGCGTGATACCGTACGAGTCTGGAATTGCACTCGTACAATGCAAGAACGTTACGTTTGATCATTATATTGAAACACCAAGTTAAAACTTCACAAATCACATCAGAATTGAACACGCAGTTTAGGAAGATAGAAATATGCTTTCATTCATAGCTTGCAACGAAGTGCAAGTCGTAATTACATTGGATGCCGTTGCGGCTACATTGATTGAAACAAAAGAAATATACTCGACAAGCTGCCTGAACTAATACTTATCGTTCCATACATTCGTCCCTTTATACATAAGCCTTCGATGAATTGGCTTCAAAATACTTCAAAATAGGAAGAGCTTCAAAATGCCTCTCCGCACTTCAACTTCAATTTAGAGCTCTCGCCGCACCTGGAGAGTTGGGGAGGGGGTTAGCACACTTGCTAAGTGGACGAGACGAACTCACTCGTCTAAACCGACTCTGATTGTTAAGGTAGGCATGCTTTAGAGTTTTCTTTCTATTAGAACTAAATGAATTCAGTTCATATCGATAGCCATCTTTGAAATAATAAAGCATACAGTGAAACATAACGATTTATCACAATTCTTACCACGGTCGTGCTCGTCCCTGCATAAAACAGAGATAGTAATTATACCTGCATAAGACAATAGGTGAGCATGCTACTATCTTACATGTGGTCATTGGTGTTACACACCACTTGGGACTTAATCGAATTTGGCATGCGACGCTACCCTTTCAGCCTAGGTTGCAAGCCTTACTGAACGTCCCGCATGCCTCGCGCCAAAGCACGATAAATTATTCCCCTAGAACGATTCGGTTCCGATGTCCCGGATATCGTTTCGAGGAAAACGAACTTGTGCACGAATTGTCCATGACCATGCCAATGAATGAATATATGAGACCAATTGTATAGTGCGGACAGTATTAAGTAACATTATCATTTGGACTCATGCGAGAGTTCGTTTCCTCAAAGCCGTACGTTCTGATTTAGCGTCCCTTAGGCATCAAATTGCCCGAGGCATCATAAGCCACCATCGATGTTTCATATTATTTTGCAGCACGTGAAATAGTCTATCTTTTTACTAGAACCTTAAACTTTCCGATTTTGGTGAGAAACTTATATTTTTAGAGTAGATTTCTCTAAATCGATACGTTTTTCCGAGTTCTTGATCTTAGTGGATTGGCATGCATTTAACTTGGCATCGTCGATTTGAATAAGTTCGAGGCAAAAGAATTTCGTTTGCGGGATAGAGTAGAAAAGAAGGGGCCAAACCACCCACCAAGTACTTTGATCGTGCCGACCGTCGAAGCGCTTCGCAACGTACAAGCTTTAGTTACGCAAGCTCCTGCAATGGCACCAACATTTAGTTAGAATTCCTTCTTTATTCCTTCGCTTCGAAATTCGTAGATTGCATTCAGAAAACGACACGAAAGCACTTTCATCAAAACCAAGCGGCAAAAGCTCCAAGAAAATCATACAGCAGTCCGATCCCGTCGAATGGACTCTTATATAGAGCTCACTCGCCGAGACGCAGTCCACTGCATCTAAGACTTATTCCAACAGAAGTCGTTCCATTAGTTAGATCGATTCTCGTAACATTCGTCCAAATCGATTTGATCAATGCCGCAAGGTGTTATCGTTTACCAAGCTCAGCAATCGAGTCAGATGGCCATCTAAGTTTCCGACCGATCTGACTCGACGCAAGCATATTACGGAGTCCGCCGCCTATCGGAAGCGGGACACTACATAATATACCACTAAGAAAAAGTTTCGTCCCGAAACTTAAGAACAAGGGTCTGACTTTAAATTAGGCAAACAACGAAAGGTACTTCTCCTTCATCTCCGCCTCCATTTCCCACGTCGACTCTTCAACTGAATGGTTCCGCCAAAGCACGCGGACATGCCTCGCATGTGAACAGAGTACTGATTGCAAGTATCAATGATAGAGAACAAGTCAAAATTCAAATGAAAGCCAAATATAATATTAAAATCTAACTCTAAGAGCAAACAAAAGGCTCAACTCTGAATACAAATATGACCAACGCAGCTACGTATTTAGCATTAATAGAGAAAGAGGTTTCCCATTTCCTACCAACCTACAAATGTAGCATGTAATTATCTCATATTTTACCAAACTTTAGCACTACGATGTGACGTCAGAATTACTGTGTGTTTAATCTATGACATACATGATAAGCAAAAATGTGGTTAGCCGAATACATATTAGATATGCAAATAATTCAATGCTGAACGCAACATGTCTGGCATACAATGTCAGTTTCCTCAAAATTATACAAGGAGCTCTCTCCAAGTTCTCCAAGACTATAAAGAATCTAGAAGAAGAGGTAAGATAATATAATTTGCTATAGGAAATTGCACTCATCTCTATGTTTCACTTCCCGTTCCAATTTTTCGTATTTCTACGGTTATTTTATCTCATATCTTCTACATTTGTATTTTCATGTATTCAATACTGATATGGTATCTTGTACTTGCATTGCTAGTACCCGTATCCGATACTGGACCCATGTATCTTAATATTGATTTCCAGTGAGACTCTCGAGAACCGTATGTACAGATCGTCCGTAAGGCATTCGACAAGTCTAAAAATGATTAACCAACTGATTTCTGCTTTTTGGCAATATAAACATGGGAGACCACTCTAACCCCTAGATAAACTATTGACATTGCCATAAACATGTAATAAGCCCCGTACATAGACTGATGTACCCAAAAAAAATCCCAAACACAGGAAATTTCCATGTAGTCAGTGTATCAACGGTATATCACCGGTATTACCGCTAGGGGGTTGTTGGCAAAGTCAGCAGTAAAGACTGGGGTATCCTTTTAAACATTGGTCCAATGGTTTTCTTTTAAGGGCTGTGATTGGTGGAAAGTCATATATCCATGACTGGCTATCACTTTAAACATTGGTCTAACCCTAGGAGCTGCTTTTGAGCTGGAAGCTGGTCTTCAGGCCAAGGTTGAGGTATCTAGACCCACTTAGGAGGAGTAGAAGACCTATAGCTAGGGGATTTCTTGAATTGAGACAAGTACACCCTGCACTTGTTGAATAATTGAATTTTCATAAAAACTTTCTCTTATTTACTATTGTTGCTTCATTGTTTTGCTATGGATTGTGATCGGTATCATTGATTTGATTTGGACTTTATTTGATTTGGGGCTTGGGATACCCATTCAGGATAAATGTGAGAATTCTAGGGATAAATTATGGATTTGATGTTGATACGTGTTTTGATTCCAACTTTAGGTCCTAGAATGTTGTAGGAACCCCTCCATAGCTTTCCTAGTTGATGGAATTTCATTTGGTAGCATTTTGGTAAATTTTGGACACTTAGAACCCAAATTCCGAGCATGTTGTATGTACTTTATCAGTGCAGACGGTATACTGCATGTAGACTGTTGAAGCATGCATTCCTTCCAGCAAGTCCAGTACTTGTTCTGATGCAGAATAGTGTATCAACGGTATATTGTCGGTATACCGTTGGCATGTTATTTGTTCAGGATAGCTCCTGATTTTGAACGTAGTTTCGTCGCATGGACATTTAGCCTTCTCCGAAACATCTTCTAGTGCCTACTCATTGTCCCTTAGTTCCGGTATCCAAAAGTTTGATTAGCTTTCGGAGACTTTGCCACCAAATCCCCACGAGCGGCGTTGTCCCCTCGACTTCCGTTCGCTGACCGGACAGCGAAACCACCAAAACTCTGTATAGGGTGATAAAGATAAATTGATTAATGGAACCCGCGGACTAACTGATGGATTTTATGTGATCTAGTGAACTCTAGAAAACATGTATTGGGTTTGGTATAGTTTCTAGTGGTCGTATCCCAGATTGGATATTCATGATACGATGTTGAATCTTTAATAAATTGACTATCTGATTATCCATGTTCCTGACCTAGCTACATTGTATTTGTGCTATCTATTACTAGGATACCCTTTAAGGTATTGGTCCAGTTATTACACCGAGCTGCTCCTATTTACCTATTGCATTGTGGTGCCTTATTCTTGTCCTTGTTATAAAATACTATACTTGTGCGGATATACTTATAGCTGGTACAACGGTAGTAGCGTGGATTAGGAATATGATTGAGTATTGATTTATGCATCTACACTCGGAATGAATCTATGTTTGAATCCTTGAAAACTAATTAGGATTCATACCCGCGTACACGTACTTCGATACGACATCTAGGACAAATAGCTGTGTGTCCACGACGCGGGCTCCATGTTATTCTGTAGGATTAATTACCTAAATAAAACACATAGATCATTGGAAGGAAAAGGATCTTGATCTCATACTTTTCTTACTGGCAAGCTCCTAGATACTATTACATATCATTATATTTTCGGAACGCGGTATCTATAATATTCATAGTACAGAACCAGTATCTTCCCTAAAGGAGTGTTTTAAGTGTTATATTATATCCATAGCACCGACCCGATAACTGTCTTATAAGGGGTACCGAGGAGTGTTACCGAGTATTATTTGTGGCTTGGTCAGCCCTATTTACGCAATACACGATTGACGGATCCTTATTGCATATTAACTAGGATAACCCAAATATAACATAACAAGTCGTAGGAGTTGATGTCGTCATTCTATTAAACTATTGGTTGGATATTATATTGCATGTCAGTAGTTTGGCAACGTACGATGTCGCAACATAGTAGTTCATCCATTATCCTTATTTGGTGTAGGAGTGGATTATTGTCTCGACTATAGACTACGGATCTAGACTACAATACAGGTTCCTATGCATTGTTTATTGATTGGATTTTCTGCATTATTCACTCGTATTTTCTTGTGGTACTTGCTTTTAGGGATTGTCTCATCTGGTTTTGTTTGGCCATATGTAGTAGCAGAACCCGTGAATCTACCGTCACTACCATATGATGGTGCATACCAAAAGGATAATCGTCGAGGGGGCTTGAATAGGTTTCTTCTTCCGACTACTCTTGATTTCATTTTTATTCTTTTAAGGAGTTTAGTTGTCAGGCACCTGTTTAGTCCGTGTATTATGGGAGCTTGTTCTCCAACCATTTTGACAGCATGATTGCATATATTAGACTGCAACTGATATGTGATCATGTATGACTTGATATTGTGCTAGTTTTCCATTTTCTATAGCTAGTTTCATGATTATTTTGATAGAACGTCGAGGACACCTTACTGCTATATATTATATGTTCTATATTATTGCTTCTTGTTTGACTGATTGACACATAAGTTATGTGAGACCATATGAGACTTTTATTGTAGCATATACTCCCTTGTCTAGGTACAATCGTAACCGTATTACGAAATACTAGCATATACTGTAGCACGTAGTGGCCGAGTCATACTCCCGTTCTTTGTATTCCGGTAATTGGGCGTGGCACTATGACATTAACCCAAAGAGTGAAAAGGAATGACATTTCTAGTTTCCTCAAAAAATATAAAAACGAATTTTGCATCTAAGACTCATCTGAAACTATAGATACTTGTAACTGTGTGCTGTCATTTTATATGCCATCTAAACCTGTGGTTCGACATTGTTGTCATGATTCATCATGACTTCTAGATCATTGGTAGTAGATGTGCTATAAATTAATTACAGTGTTCAAGAAACCATTAAATTCTATATCCTGCAAAAGTACGACTTTAAACACACATACATAAACCACATCATACTACATAAGTGAGAAGACCCCTCGATATGTGCTCGGAAATTCAAAAATAAGATTTCTAAGAAGTGAATAAATATGCTCATAGTTACCTTGGCGAGGAATATGGTCCCAACGTAGAGGGTTGAATCAGGCCAACAGTCGGTCATAAAAACTGTCAATTCTTTTATGGAGCTTTCTTATGCTCCATAGACGGCCCCATTATGATGGGAGAAGGCTTGGATGATGAAGAAATGTCTAATACAGGTTGTTTATCTGCTGAAAATTTGAAAATTTTATTTTATAACTAAGGACTCAGAAGCTGCAACGTTTTTTAAAGCTCATGTGAGTCCTCTGTTTGATGAACTTCTTTCTCCCATTAGTTTGTAATTTTGATATCACATGGGGAAAAATGTTCCAATTGGTTATATCCAAATGTCTTTGCATTTAATTTGTTCATGTGTTAAATCTTTTGGCATTTGTTACCGTCTTAACTTCCAGTAAAAACATTAAAAGACTATAGATCTGCATACAATACAACAACAGCAGAAGACGCCTTTATCCCAACTTTTTGGGGTCCTGTTTGAATCATCTTCTTCCATTCGGTTGTCTTAAGGGTCATGTCCTCTATAATGCTAATAAAACCCATATTCTTCTAGATCTGTATACAAAAATTATATTTAGTCTGTTTTGAGTGTTGATGGCATGTATTTCAATCTAAGGACGGGCATTCCAAAATTCATGCTGTGCCCATGTCATGCCGTACACACGTATCGGACATGTCCAGACACTCTAAAATACACTAGGGACAGACCACAATAGGTGCCAAATCCATGTCACACTGTGTCTGAATCGTGTCGTGTTGAACCCCCGTCTGTGCAACATACATTTCAACAAAACCATTCTTTTGGAATTAGTTTGTTCAGTTGCATGACTATCCATTCCAATTTCGGTTGGCTTTTGCTGCTTCCTTTTACTCTATCCTCATTTACCCTTTGCCTTGTTGCTCTCCTTTTACCTAGGCCTCTATAAAGCATTATGATTGACAAATTTGAAAGCTATTTAGTCATTGTTGGTCATTTTACTACTGATTACATAATTGGTTTGTATGAGATAGCACTCATACTGTGACCTCAGTCTGCTAATTCCTATACAGAGTATTCAGTAATCACTTAAGTGAAAGAACATGTTGCAAGGTTTTGTTTACAAAATGTTCAATCAAATTGCTTGGATGGTAATACAAGAAGTTTAGCACTTTATGATTATCATGATGACATCTCAATCGTTGCTTGAAATTTGCATCCTTCATATACTTTAGGCCATGATAGCATTAATAGTAGCTTCTGGAAATTCATCTACTATTGCTAGTTTAGTTGACAATCTCTAGGACTTTCACTGTGTATATTAATAATGCCATGTTTAGGGTTGTTGCAATTGTGATTTAGGTGTTGCCCCCATAAATGATCAAATTTTGATTGATTGCAAGACATTACATACCAATTGGCCTTAGTGATCCAACGGTGCCGAGTGGAAGGGCCATCACTCAACGGACAAAAGTTACTCTAGGGATAAGAGGCTGATCTTTTCCAAGAGTTCACATCGACGAAAAGGTTTGGCACCTCGATGTCGACTTTTCGCCACCTGGGGCTGTAGTATGTTCCAAGGGTTGAGTTGTTCACCCATTAAAGCGGTACATGAGCTGGATTCAAAACGTCATGAGACACTTCAGTCCATATCCGGTACAGACGCTAAAGCATTGAGAGGATCTTTCCCTAGTACGACAGGATTGGGAAGGGACGTAACTCTGATATACCAGTTATCGTGCCTACGGTAAACGCTGGGTAGCAAGTACGGAGCAGATAACTGCTGAAAGCATCTAAGTAGTAAGTCCACCCCAAGATAAGTGCTATCCTATTTCGACTTCACCAGAGTCTCTGGTAGCACGATTGAGATCTATATTGTATTGGGCACTAGGCGAGACGAGGCGACATGTCACCCCCCTCGCCTAGACGCACCTAGCCGCCGCCTAGGCGTCCGTCCAGGATCCACTGCTTTTGAATCAAAAATTCTGTAATTATGCATACAACAAATATGTAGTATAACTAATAAGCATTAAGCAATAAGCATAAAAGTAATATAAGAAGCAACAAATATGAAATAACCAATATGCAACATCAAGTAAGGATACTAAGCATAATTAGGCGACCCTAGGCGGACCTTTTTTTTTCCTGGGTGACCCTAGGCGGGTGCCTAGGCGCGCCTACGTGAGCAAAACCTCACCCAGGAAAAAAATTTCCAAGTCGAGATGAGACCTCTCCAACCTGCACGCCTAGGCCGCCTAGACGCTTCTAGCACCGCCTGTGACAACATAGATCGAGATAGCGATGGGTTCTTTGCGCCTGCGGGAATGGAGTGATAGAAATATTGAGAATCCAAGATAAGATCACGACGAGACGAGCCGTTTATCAGTACGATAGGTGTCAAGTAGAAGTGCATTGATGTATGCATCTAAGACATCCTAACATGCCGAGAGATTTGGACCAGGGTTGCACCAGAACAAGAAGCCAAGCCCCCCGAAGAAGCATGTCGTAGGCTACTCCTGTAACGCTAGGCTATTCCTAGAACGCTCATCATAGATAATTCGTAGCATGATGAACCTTTAACCAAGAGAACAGAGTTGAGCTTGAACCAATAGAGTATATTCCAAATGGATAGATATCTTTTTCTCTCTAATCGCAATCCATAAATTTTCATTGGATTCGCCCAGATCACCTGGAACATTTTCCACCCACAAGCACCGACCTACTCATCAAGAGCTATTTCACTCTGCCACAGGTCAAAAAAGGACTTTTGACTCCATGAAGGAAGACAAGGGATACTCACTTCCTCACTAGTGTTCACTTTTAACTCACTTGTGTTCATCTCACTTTTCACCTTCCTAACGATCACCTCCCGGCACGGTCGCCTTCTCATTGTGTTCGCCTCACTTCGATTATTAAGTATTAGTTTCCTTCGTTAACCTTCTGAAAATGACAACCAAATTCTTTAGAAGACCAGTTCTGACCTGTGACTATAGGAGTACATGCCATCTCATCCTAGGTATCGCTGCTTGAACTCACCCTAGGGGCACAACCAGCGACTCATCATAGCCAATTGCAAACATGCCATTTGAAACCAAGGAGCTAAGAGCAGGATGGTTGCTCATGCTTCAACAAGGTTTTCAACAGCCTTGGAGCAAGATGCAATTATGAGCCAAGACTTGTCAAGCCCTAAAAAAGGGCCTAGGGTGGAAGGGCACACAGACCAATACAACTCTGAATAAAAATCGGACTCGGCCTGACCACTTTATACCCAGTGTTCTAAAAATCGCTAGGCGGACTCGGTGCGGCGGAGGTCCGCCTAGCGCCTAGCCCGCCTAGGCGGCCGTCTAGAATTTTTTTTTTTTAATTTTAGAAATTTTGAAATTTGAAATTTCAATGTTCTAAAATCCAAATACTATCTTAAAATCCAAACAAATATCCAAAATACAACTAAGAATAAACAAAATCAAAAAATACGGCTGCCTAGGGGCGCCTAGGCCCCTAGCCGCCTAGTCCACCGTCTAGGGAGTTTTCGGTGCGGTGGACCGACGCCTAGAAGGACGCCTAGGCCGATTTTTAGAACACTGTTTATACCAGATCATAGAGATCTGCATGATTGAAACCCAACACAAGTTCGATTAGATCCCATAGAGTCTCATCATATTGGACTTTTTGTCCAGGGCACGATCTTAGGAACCCTCTCAGTCTGTTTATACGTAACCTTGGGTTAGAGAAAGGATAATTATTGATGAACCTTCGCCCGTGTCTGTCTCCGAGTCAACTCTCAAACAGCGTAGGAGGCTTTCAGCCCCTCTGTATTCCTCCAACTCGGAGGGTCACATGAGGATGTCCCAAGCTCTTGAAAGATATGAACAACGGACCTCCGCTATGGGACGTAGGCCTCCTAAAAGATAACGGAGGCGTGCAAAGGTTTCCTCGGGCCAGACGAAGATTGGCCCTCGAGTGCAAAGGCACAAGAAAGCTTGACTACATGACCCACCCGTCGAGCAGGGATGAAAGTCGGCCTTATTGATCCGACAGTGCCAAGTGGAAGGGTCATCACTCAACGGATAAAAGTTACTCTAGGAATAACAGGCTGAACTTCTCCAAGAGTTCCCATCGACATGAAGGTTAGCACCTCGATGTCGTCTCTTCACCACCTAGGGTTGTAATATGTTCCAAGGGTTGGATTGTTCGTCCATTAAAGCGGCACGTGAGCCATTGTGAGACAGTTTGGTCCATATTTGGTGCGGGCAGTAAAGCATTGCGAGAACCTTTCCATAGTACGAGAGGAGGGGGAAGGACGTACCTCTGGTGTACAAGTTATCGTGCCCACGGTAAACGTTGTTCAGCATCAAATACAAAAAAAAAAAAAGAGTAAACCAATACATTAGACCTGTCGACATGGGTATTGGTTGCCATGCAACCAAACAGAAATGTGAAAAAGCATGCTTTTTGGTTAAATACATTATGACAACACTCCACAATCAGGCAGAATGAGCACAGTTGCTACCAGATAAAAAGCTTCTTTTGTAATAATCAATAAAAAAATTCAGGGCTAAGAATATGCCAATAAATTACTCATTTCTACTGAAGAACAGAATTAACTATTAATACTTCAGCAAGCATCTTAATAAAGGTCGGAGGAACATAACCCATATTTCAATAGCAAAACCAAACATGCTGGTAACTATAATCGTACCTCCTTAGACATATCATTGATGGCAGCGCTTTCCAATATGAACCGCTCATGCAATGCATTTTCTTCCTCCTGCAGCCTGAAACAAATTTTAAAGTTATAAGTGAGAATAACCAGAAGAAAACAAACAACATGTAACGACTTTGAATGGTTCAACATATTAAATAATGACATATATTAGAATATAGAATAACCTTGCGACACTAATCTGAGCTACATCAACTTCATGTTCTATTTCCTTCATTCTTTCCACATGCTTGGACTCTTCAGCCTTCAGTTAGAAAGATAAATCAGTTAACAAGAGAAGAGGATGGTGGGGGATAAAGTATTCTGAGGTGAGAAGGGTTTAATAGTATTGCTAATTGCTAATTACTCTTACAGAAGCACATAAATTAAATATATACTATATTCTGGGCTGTCTCTGTTGTATATAAGATGTCTGAAGGAAAAAAATTTCCAGAAAACAAGTCACCAACATCATCATACTTGGGTGGAGTTTCATAATAAAGTCACCAATTAGCTAATAAAGTTCAAAGTTATCTACTTCTACTCATAGCTTCGAAACACCAAAATAAAGTCTGGTGCCCAAACGTCCAAAAGATAACTCCATTTAACTTCGGTGGAGTTTCATAACTTGAAAGTCCAGTTTCAAGTCTCGGAAGTCCAACCTAAACCTATCTCCATTTTATGAAACTTTGTTCCCAAACTAGGCCTAAAGGGTTATATGCAAGCATTGTATTGGCACTGGATTGCATGATAATTTGTAGTTATGTTATATTATGTAAATTTGAAGCTTCCTAGTTACTTAAGGATGAAAAAGCAATTGTTGCAATGCCTGCCAATCAAACGTAACATATTTATGCATAAGTACTCTTACAGAAGTACATAAGATAGCATATAAGATGTTGAGAAAAATTGTCCATGTAAAGCAACATACTTTGAAGTTTGAAATATTGGTGAGTCTAGATACATTTTTAGGGTAATTATTGAAATGTATCACCTAATCAGCCATGCTACATCACCTGTAACCAAGCACCTTGGTATACAGCCACATAAAAAACTTTCCGAGTCTCCAGCAATCACCATTAACCCAAACTAGGAAATTACATACACCTATTGCACACAATTTCAAATCCTAACTCCTTGTACTCATATTCCACCTCTTGCAACTTGTTTCAGTTCCTCCTGCAATCTACTATCAAGTCACCACATTTTCCTAGGTAATCTTGATGGATCACAAATACCTCTAACGCCTTCTCTGTACTCTTTAAAGCAATCCATCTTCAATTGTTTCTTTTACTGATTTTTATTATCGTAATGGTTGCAACTTATTCATGGGTACCTAACCATTTATATCATGGAGACTTCAGCTACAAAGCATATCAACTTTACAACTTTTATATTATCGTTTAAACTGGATAAATTCAGATACTATGAGAAAAGTAATATGTTCAAAACAAGGTTTTTGGAGTTGGTGATTGCATTTTTGGTAGCAGACTTTGATACCTCCTCCAGTATGATTTTCACTTTTTTAGTTGTTACTCAATTATTTCAGCTTTAGTTTGGTTAAAATTTTGCTAATAGAAAGTTGAAAATGTCTTGAGTTTTCTCCCTTACCAATCTTCACTTCCCACTGTCCTCTGTAATGGCAATGAATATTTCTCTAATAACCTAGCAATTCCAATATATGCCAACCCACATTTACATTCTAAATTATCAAGCACTAAAGGTTAATACCATACGGTTGCAAAAAGATTTATACTCCGTGTCTTTAGTATTCCAGATATCAGACCCATACCATATGATAAGAATTCACTTCATATGTTACATGTATGACAAATATCAAAGTCTTAATATAAATTAATAGAATTAGTCTTTATCATAAGTTAGAATATGGCTCTATTCATGCATGCATATTCTAGGTCACCTTAATGAAACATACATATTTCAAACTAGGTTTTATTCTAACCAGACTTTTTGTAACCAGGTTGAAACCCGAACGATCCTACTCATACTGTGTTAGGCCGATATGTCAGCCAGTTTGGCCTGTAGAATGCCGATATAGGTAGGGGTGAGCAATTTTCAGTTTTAACCGTAAACCAAACCGATCCGAACCAAAATCGCAGTTCGGTTCAGTTTTTAATAAGCCGGTTCGGATTTCAGTTTTAAATTTCAAAACATTCGATTATCGGGTCGGATGTCAGATTTGATTTCGAAACCCAAACCGATTCAGTTTATGGGTATTTACGATTTTACCCTTTTGTATATATAAAAGAAGGAAAAAAACCTAACCCTACCTAATTCTTTCTTTCTCCTCTCAACTCTGCCAAGTGTCGCCTCTCAAAATATCCTTCATTCTTCCTCTCAAAACAACCCTACCTAACTCTTTCTCTCTCCTCTCAACTCCTACCTCAAAACATCCTTCCTCTCAAAAGGGCTCACTCTCCATACTCCAGAGTAGTCTTGCTCTTCCTCTAACCGACGATCGACTCATCTTCCCCTTCCATCTCTTGCTCTTCTTGCTCTTCCCGACGATCGACTCATCTCATCATTCTTTCCTCTCGAGTTTTAGTCGGTCTCTCACGAGTTCGTCGACTGGACACTCACGAAGTTCATCGACTAACACGAACTGTTCAAGTCTCTCCCTCGTAGTCTCGTGGCTTCTCTCATCTACTGAAACTCACGAAGACACAAACTGTTCGAGACTCACGAACTGTTCGACTCAGGTAATTTTTTTATATAGATCGTTCGTGTTTTTTTATGTAGGAAACCGTTGTAATTTCTCTCGTGCTTTTATATAGATCGTTCTCTCGTGTTTTTTTGGTACAAGTATATTCGTAAAATGCGATCTGAGTAAATGAAAGAAAACTGTTTCAATTTCTTGGTAATATGTTAGGAACAAATGGAAAAAAAAGGTATATGAGAATCGCGAAAAAAAGTACTATGTTAGGAACAAACTGTGTCAGAACTCTTGGTATTTCTTGGTATTAGTATGATCACAGATTACTCTTAGGAGTTGTAATACATTCACAGATTATGTTAGAACTAACTATTTTTCTCTTCCATTTAAAATTTCAGTGATTAGGACTTGTTACTGCATTTGCACAAATGAAAATTTCACAAAGTCAGTTTTCGCATATGCTCTCCAATGGGGTGACAGTAATTATTTTTTCATTGTTCTCAATAATGTGAATCCAAGAAGAAAATGATGGGTCACTCACAATTAGTGGAATTCAGAAAGCAAGCCTAAGCCTAGGGAATCATTAGCAGTCGAAAATGTGGTTAGATAATTAGCTTCGACGAGGGTAATGTGTCGTGTTTATGTTGCATATCGACTTTCTTCATGTGGCTATTAAGATTTTCTTGATTGCACGACTGTGACTTTGTTCAATTATGACATATTTCTGATAAAGAATTGGACTTTTTTGAGTTTGGTTTTTGCATTGTAAAACATACCATAGCCACATCTCACTATGAAAACAGCAATTCAAACACAAAAAAAGGAAAGTTTTGTGAGGGCAAGGTATGACAATAATATTTTATACTACTTTTAATGTTTTATACCAAATTCATCTAATATACTATACTAATAATATTATACTATATAAATTATAGTGCTTTTTTAATACAGCAGTTCAAACATCTCACTACAAATATTAAGAATATTTTATACTATTTTGCAGCCAATGGCGAGGCATATTCTGTCATGTAATTTGAGTTTATATTTCGTTTAATATTCTGAAATGTTACTAAAAAATTTTCATAAGAATTGGCAATGATTATTTGGCATACATTGAAGCCAATGGCGAGGCATATACTGCAGCCAATGGCAAGGCATACACTGCATCACTAATGATGCAATAAAAAGTCATTATGAACCTTTCTTGTCCCTCTTTTGTAGTGATTGTATAATGCAGGTTTGATAGTGCCTAAGTTGGGTGGCATTTGATACTTATTTCAGGATAGGCTTCTGTTATGATTGAGCAGGTACTTATCTTTTTGGTTTCTTCAACTGTGTACGTACTGCTGTTATATCTCTACATTTGGTAAATTTTGTCTCTGTTGTTTGGTGCAAACATGATTTTGAGTGATGCAAAATTAAAGCAAAAGTGAGGCATACACTGCAGCTCCAAGCTGATACTGCAGCTCAGAGCTCGTCTTCATTGGTTGCACAATGCTTGGTTCTTATGTGATGCATAGTAAGTGCTCTCTTAAAGTCTCTTTGACTGCATAGTTTCATTTGTTCCTAATGGAACCAAAGTAAGTTCTGTAATATCAATGAGAGAGTGAAGATATTACAGAACTTGGTTCCTAATGGAACCAAAGTGCTCTCTTAAAGTCTCTCTGGCTGCATAGTTTCATTTGTTTTAACAGATATTTTGTGCAACATGGATGACTAAGAATTCTTATGTGATGTAATTGACAGGTAGATATAAGCACCATGCTTGGTTCTTATGTGATGCAATTAGCCTTCTCAAACTTCTACAGTTCTTATAGGGTTCCTATGCTCCGTTGCAATCTTTACTAGTTTATGTTCAGTAACTTGATGTCTCTACAATAAAATGACCTACCTTATTTATCATTTGGTTTGTAATATCTCAACATAAATGAGTCTTTATTCACTGTCCCTCAAATTGTTGGCAGGGAGCAAAATAGTTCGAGACTGAATTAAAATATTTCAATCTAAAGTTACAAGATTTACTCATAAAAGATTTGTGTGGTTCTGGTGAGCATTGCATTTCCTGGGAAGGCCATGTTCCTTCATTCCAACTCTAGGCATCCTCTACTCATTTTAGTATATGTTGTCCTATATGCATAATGCATCACTGCTTAATGGATACATAATGAACCACGGGACCTGAACTTTATACATGAACAAGTTAATGAACAATTTCAGTATATATAATTTGCGATAGATTCCAGAACATGGTTCCTAATGGGAGACTGAAGATATTACAGAACTTGGTTCCTAAGGGAACCAAAGTAAGTGCTCTCTTTGACTGCATAGTTTCATTTGTTTTAACAGATATTTTGTGCAACATGGATGAATAAGAATTCTTATGTGATGCTATTGACAGGTTCTGCAGCATGCTTGAAGATGATGTTATCAATATGTGAAGAGTGGAGTTCTTGCAGCCAAAGAATTTGATTGGGGCAATTCTGTTGTTATGAAGTTCATAGAACTATTATTTAAGCCAAAGAATTTACAGGCTAACACTGAATGTCTTCATGTATTTGTACCATTGTGATATTATTTTTCTTTGTTATGCACATTGTGAGATACCCTAGTATTTTCCTTTGGGTTTCTCTTATGCTGTAGATAAAAAATTTAAACATGCTGGTGTAATTTGATAACTTGGATTGGTGCTGCAAAATTTTGAAACATGTTGCAAACATTTTTTTACTGCTATTTTTGTATTACATTTTGTTTTAGAAGGCCCGGCCCACTTGGGCCCATGGAACCGAACCGACCGAAGTCGGTTGGTTTGGTTCGGTTTTTAAGAATACGGTTCGGTTTCCGGGTTACTTTAAAAATACTTGAGTTAAAAGATAGGCAGATATCATAGTTTGGGAATGTTCGGGCATGTGAAAAAGGCAAGCAGATGCACAAGTTATGAGTGAGTGATAGGCTATTAGTTAAAGGAGTTGCTAGGTCTAGGAAGAAATGGTACATGAAATGATATGAAGAATAGAATCCTATTGTGTCACGAAACAACAAAATAAGACAAAGAAGATCGAAAGGAAAAAATGGAGAACAAAAGAAGTTAATAAGAAAAAAAAATGTTGGGAGGGAAAAAGTGATAAGGAAAAGATATGACCATATAATCTAGGAGATTGGTGGTCAGAACTCAACAGTAGGGATAATCGGCAATAAGATCTCCTCAAGTCGCTAGGTGGTGAGTTTTTCAAAGATGGGGGAAGATGATTAGTATTAATATATCTTGTCAATATTGAGCCAATTACAAGATCTAATCTCACTAAATCACTATACCACATTCATACAAGAAGCAAACAATTAGGGTGCTAAAAGAAAAGAAGATGCAGTGTTAACTACACCTGCTATCTCCATAATGTGAAGATGCCAAAAAATCCTAAGGGACTGCTTAATAGACTATGTAGACTCTATTGAGATCAGTGATATTAATGCACTTCAAGGTTATGATAAGATTATGTGCTGCACCAGTCATACTAAGAATACTTGCTGACATATTACCAACATTATGTACTTAAGATGTCTTAACAACAATGAAAAGTCAAATTCAATTGATTAATATGAATACTTACATATTACCTACATTACTATTTTATTTTGTGAAATAAATACCCCTGCTTATGGTATTCCATAATCAAGATTTATCCTCCTTTGTTTTGTTGCCAGGAAAGAGGTTTATCAGTCAAGTACTACGTGTGGTTCTTAATTTTAGACCACACGGGTTCATAGTCTTAGGTTTCTTGTTTTGACCTCTCCCTTAAAGAAGTGGCCCCTCCTTCCTTGTAGCAAGTTCATTCCCCGAGGTTGTGATTTGTAGGATCCTTCATAGATACATAAGATGAGGAATGTGCCTTCGCATGTACACAAACTCTTTAAGCAATAAGTAAAGCCTGCAATTTCTTAACTCTAAGACATACCTGTCAAAGCTTTTCAACTAAATTACATGAGACCTGTTCATTGTTGAGGATATCGGCGGATATGGCCGGTGTAAATGTTTCAAAGGCTAACCGATATGGTTAGCCTAACCAATTTGAAGAAATCGGTAATTAAAGAATACAAGCCATTATACCAGTCATACTAGCTGATAGATTTGGTATAGCGGGCAATATCGAGTTTATAACATATTTGGGCCAGCCGGGTACAAACCTGTTAGAAATCGTAAAAAATCCAAATACACAATTGATTTCTCTATGAAAGAATCAGTACAAACCTTTTCATCAAGTTGACGAGATAGCAGCCGCTACCTCTTCTCCTTTGTTAAAACAAACGACTTTTCATTTTTGAGATGTTCAATTACTAGAACTGTTTACGATTAGTTATTAGAATTATAATGACTCTTTTTTCTTGACACATCTCCTGACACGATCGGTATTATCTCCTGGTATCAAGTTTTCAGTGTGGGACCCCCAACCATTATGGAACCGACATATGATATCAGGAACCTTGGATCTATTTAAAACACCTTGTGATAAGGATCATACATCTCCATGCTCTCTCAAATACTGATCTAACTAGAACTTGGAGAACTCCATTTACTGTTTACATAGAAATCGATAACTTCAGGTTATGCCAAAATATGGAACAGCTTAGCATATTCTTAAAACAGAAAAGCAGTCAAGGATTATGTAGAAATAAATACTCCCTATAGAGTTGGAACCTGTGTATCTTTCATATGTTGCTGCTGAATATCATCAATTTGCTTCTCAAGTGACCTGACACGACGATTTAATTTCTCAATTGAACTTCTCCCCCGTGAGTTCTCTTCTTCAAGATCAAGCTTCTCTTTCGTAGCCTAAAAGCAATTACATGCAGAAACTGACATTTGAGAAAAATGACGACTAAACTAAAATGAAAACATAAAGAAGATGAACTTAACAAAAGGAGGCGAGTCTTAGATTTATTGTGCTGCAAATCAATGAATGAAAAGCATAATAATAATAATAATAATAATAATTGACAAGCAGAAGAAAAAAAATACAGAAATGTCTACAGAAAAGGTACAAAAAATAGTTCATCGGGAAGATCAAAAAACTTCTCTAATTAACAAAGCAAATATATATATATATATATATATATATATATAGATTCAGATGGCGGCTCCCAACCCTAGCTCTGCTAGGGCATCGAAGTACTTGATCGAGACGACGGCGACGGCACCCCCCCCCCCCGACCCTCTCGAAGGGGGGGGGGGGGGGGGGGGGGGGGGGGGGGGGGGGGGGGGGGCGGCTCCTTGCGACGGGAGGCGGAGGGGTGGCGACCCCCCCAGGCGGTGGAGGGGGGTCGGGCGACCATGGGAGGGGGGGATCCACCCCTCCAGGCGGCGGCGGAAGTATGGCGACCCCCCCCGGCGGAGGGGGGGGTCGGGCGACATCAGCGGGGCGGCCCGCCCTGGTGGCGGCGGCAGCAGGGAGACCCCCCCAGGCGGAGGGGGGGGGTGGTCGGGCGACACCGGCAGGGAGGGGGCGGCCCGCCCTAGTGGCGGCGGCAGCAGGGAGACCCCCCAAGGCGGAGGGGGGGGGGGGGGGGGGGGGGCGGGCGGCGGCGGCGGGGCACACCACGGCGGGAGGGGGTCGGCTGGATTTATCGGGACCACCACGATTGGGGGTTCATGAGTGAGTAGAGGTCCGGCACCGACTTTCGAATTCGGGTCAGGGTCTACAATGGGGGCGGACGGGACTGGAGAGGCAGGCTGGCAGACGGTGGTGAGACGACGGGCCGGAGGGCGACGAGGGGTTCAGAACCAAGGGAATTCTGGGAGCCGACCCCCAAGATGCACTGTTGATCCGCATCGCCGTGGGGGAAATATGGTTCGCACCATGTCTGGGTGGCGGCAAAGGCGACGGCGGCGGAGAAGGGGAAGGGTGTTGTAGTCGATGCTGGTAGGCAAGTCCCGGTAGCTGCGACTCCTCCAACCAGGACCCCCTCTGTGGAGCAGAGGCCTAGGTCATGGAAGGAGGTCTGCACCCCAGTGGAGTCGCAAAGCCCGATGTCAATGGAATATGTTACCCCGATGGCGGTTGGTGGAGGACACAGGGCTTACTTTCCCGCAGAGGAAATAGCAAAGGTCGCTGATTTCTGGAAGAACACCTTAGTGCTATATGTGTTAGAGAATAAGCCGTTCTTTGGCCAAATCAGGGGTTATGCAGAGAGAGTCTGGAGGCCCAAGGACAGCATGAAATTCTTCTCCCGGGAGAATGGATTTTACTATGTCAAGTTTGGGCTGGCGGAGGATGTGACCAGGATTGTGCAGGGAGGACCATGGTCGTTCGATGGGAGACTCATTATTTTGAAAGAATGGACACCGGGGCTGAGGTGTGAGAAGGAAGTGTTGAATGCCATCCCCGTCTGGATCCGGTTCCCAGAATTTCCTGTTCAATATTGGAGCATCCCGCTTCTCATGAGACTCGCCAGCCTCGTGGGGAAGCCGATCAAGGCAGATGAGGCCACTACTTTCCGATCCAGAATAATGTACGCCAGAGTCTTTGTGGAGATCAAGGCAGGCTCGGAGCTCCCGAGCATGCTTGAGTATCAGGTTCCATCTGGAGAGGTTCTGACGCAGGCTGTGGAGTATGATTGGGTCCCACCCATGTGTTCGCATTGCGAGTGCTTTGGGCACATTACCAGTGCGTGCAACTATAAGGGGAAAGAGTCCGCCAGGCCACAGGCGGGCCAGACAGAGACATCTCGGCCGGAGACGGTTCAGACGGAGGCACACGAGACGGAGGCGGCCCCCAGTCACTTGCCTAAGAAGACGGCGCCGCAGAGACACATGGAGGAAGACACAGTTATGGAGATTGATAGGAGACTGGAGACAGGATCGCCACTGAGACAGGAGAGCATGCAGGGTGCGCTGGTCCCGTTCAGGCCTCGGAGGACTATGATGACCAGGGGGATGAGTGCGGCGGATAGTAGTCAGAGGGGGGTGGAAGCCTCCACGGCACTTATGGTTTACAGCAGCAGGAAGAGACACGCCCCGGCCACACTGGAGGATATTACTCAGATGAGGGAGATGGATGACCAGACCGACCCCAATCCTGACTGGACACTTACTCTTAGCAGGATTCAGGCACATCTTGCCCCTTCCTCCATGGTAGATGCAGTCCTTGAGCAGACGGATGAGACACTTCCCTCGAGTGTCGATCCAGATGAGCTACAGGGGGGGCCCAACATCTTTTATTTAGATGTCGGTCCTAGCATGGAACATTAGGGGGGGTGTTCCATTGGTCGATGGAGGGAGATCAGAGGGGTGCTGAGGAGAGAGGCATGTGATATTGCTATTCTGCTGGAGACGAAGATTCGAGGGGCCACTATGCTCTCACGTCGGACTCCGGCAGCCTGGGATCACATTCATAACTTAGATCTTTGCGGTATGGCAAGGATCTGGGTTAGGTGGAACACAGGTAGCTGGGTGGGGGTTCAGATTCACAAGTCAGAGCAACTCATCGGTGTTACTTTTGAGAATAAAGGCGGGTTCAGATTCATCCTGGGTGCTGTATATGGGCACAACGACCGGAGACTCCGGGAGGCTCTGTGGGAGGATATTGTGCTTATGGGTCGTATGGCGGACAACATGCATCTCCCCCTTCTCATCATGGGGGACTTCAATGCTATGTTACTTCGTCAAGAGAAGGTTGGGGGCCGACCTGTACCGGACTCGATTTTATACGACTTCCAGAGGTGTCTTCTTATGTCAGGTATGCGGGGGCTGGAGCGAGCTGGACATATTTGGACCTGGCACAACAAGGCTACTCAGAATCGTATTGCTTGTCAGCTGGATCGGGCCTTGGGCAATAGCGAGTGGTTCAGGTGTTTCCCGAACTCGGTGGCGGAAGGGCTGGCAGCGGGTACTAGCGATCATTCTCCTATCCGGGTGGGCCTATGTGAGAGACCCACTTTGCGGGCGAGGCCGTTCCGGTATAACAACAGCTGGTACCTATCACCAGGTTATGAGGAGGTAGTTCTGAGAGAGATGCAGCACTTCCGGGATGGCACGGCTCAATTCCGCATGGTTCACAAGCTTAAGCAGCTCAAGCGGGCTATCAGGGGGTGGGTGAAGACGAGACCGCGGACTTCCCTGGCAGAGAAGAAAGAAGAGCTTCGGGTCACTCAGGGGGCCCTCCAATCTGACATTATGAATGGGGATCTGGCGGCTAAGGAGAAGACCCTGATTGAGGAGGTTAGCATCATGAGACTGCAGGAGGAGATCAGTGCGACACAGAGGGCTAAATGCACATGGCTCAAAGATGGAGACCGCTGCACCAAATTCTTCTATGATGTGATCCGCACCCGTCAGCACCGGAACAGCATCCCCAGACTTCTGAATGCTGAGGGTCGTCTTGTAGGAGACCCGGTGGAGATTCAGGAGGAGGCCGTCAGATTCTACACTGACCTATATCAGCAGACGGACTACTCCAGCACGTTTTCGGCCCTGGTTACGAAGAGACTGGTGTCCCGACATGGGAACAGTATACTTTTGGCACCGGTGAGGATGGAGGAGGTGGAAGATATTGTGATGTAGGCTAATCCCAACAAAGCTCCTGGACCTGATGGCTTCTCTTCTGGGTTCTTTAAGCGACACTGGGGTGTGCTTAAGGCTCCTGTTCTGGCAGCGGTTCAGGAGTTCTTTGTGGAGGGCCGGCTCCTGAAGGAGATGAACCATACATTCTTGACTCTGGTTCCTAAGAAGGAAGGAGCGACCTCACTTGCAGACTTTAGACCCATTGCTTGCTGTAATTTCATTTACAAGATTATCACTCACCTTATGTGCAGGCGTATGGAGGGGATTATGCAGGGTTTAGTGTCCCAGAACCAAGCAGCGTTCATCAAGGGTCGGTCGATAGAGGAGCACAGTCTGCTAGCTCACGAGATGGTGCGGGAGTTCAGCAAACCGGGGGGGATGAAGGCTTGTGTGAAGCTTGACCTTCGGAAAGCGTATGACACGGTCAATCGGGACTTCCTGTGCCACTTGATGCTTGTCATGGGGTTTGACGAGAGGTGGGTTGCGAGGGTGAGGGAATGCATCTGCTCCCCTACCTTCTATGTCCTCATCCAGGGCACGCCACATGGCTACTTTAGTAGCAACAGGGGGTTGAGGCAGGGCGACCCCCTCTCCCCGTATCTCTTTACCTTGGTGATGGAGTACTTCACGTGTATGATAGATATAGCAGTGCATAGCGGGAGGATTGTTCCCCTGTTCCGGTTGGTGAGTCCTGCTGTATCTCATTTGATTTATGCTGATGATTTATTGGTGCTACTCCAGCCTTCCATGAGGGGAATGAGAGCGCTCTCTGACATTATGGAGGAGTTCGGGCGGCTCTCTGGGCTCCAGTTAAACCGGGAGAAGAGCAGAGTCTACTTCAGCTCCCGGTGTACACTTCAGGAGGAGAGAGCCTTCGCTTTAGGTGTGGAACGAGACGAGCTTCCAGTGAAATACCTGGGGGTCCCGCTGACGGTCAACTATGCCCGAGAGCAGGATTGTCACAGCTTGGTGGACTTTGCTCAGAGGCGAATGGAGGGCTGGCAAGCGGCGGGGCTTTCATTTGGGGGACGGATTGAGTTGGTGTGGTCGGTCATTGCTGGCATCACTATGTTCTGGCTCCAGTCTATCCAGATCCCCACTGCTACTATTCGGAAGGTGGAGGCTATTTGCGCTAACTTCATCTGGAGGGGAGGGATACATGCGATATCCTAGGATCAGTTATGGCTAGACCCTTGGTTGGGTTCCAGATCCCTGCTCGAGATATTGGGAGGGCAGCTGGACAGGGAAGCGGGAAGGGGGCTCACATGCAGCCGGATCATTAGAGACGGAGTTTGGAGGCCAGAGGGATACCCATTTACTGTCCAGCTTGCAGCAAAGATACACCGTATTACCATTGACGCTAGCCAGACGGAGGATACATGGAGCTGGGCCGGCCCAGGTTCGGGGGGCGGGTCAGGTCTATTCTGCTTTTGTAGCTGCTATGATTTGGTTCGGACCCACCACGACCAGGCTGAGGAGATGGACTTCATTTGAGGCAAGGGCGTTGCACGAAAAATGCAACTTTGTGCTTATCGCCTTCTCCGGGGTAGATTGATGACGAGAGACAGACTCCTCCGGTTTGGGATGCAGATCCCGGATGTCAAATGTGTGCTATGTAATGATGAAGATAAATCTATGGGACATCTCTTCTTTGGCTGCCCGGTGACCTGGCACATTTGGACTGAGCAGTGTGCACAGCTGAGAGGAGGCGTGGGGGTGGACCGGGACATTCGTAGCATTCTCAGCTGGATCCGAGATCACAGAGGACGGGATCCGGGGTGGGCTAGAAGAGCCAGAGTTCGTCTTGCTGCGTCTGTTTGGCACATCTGGAAGGAGCGGAACAGACGTATCTTTGAGGGCTTGACTACCCCCCCTATTGGAATTCTACATAATATAGAATTCGATGTATCTGTAATGGCCCCATAATAGTTTTATTGGGGCATGGAAAGTTGTGATGTTGTACTTTAATACCTTTTCCGCTATATGCGAGGAATAAATTCACCCTTATTCCAAAATATATATATATATATATATATATATATATATATATATATATATATATATATATGCAAACATCCTGAGGCTGCAGAAGGAGATTAGCACGGCTCAACGTGCCAAATGTTCCTGGCTCAAGGATGGCGACCATTGTTCCAAGTTCTTCTATGATGTTATCCGGACAAGACAGCATAGGAATCACATCTCCCAGCTACTTGATGCGGATGGCATCCTGGTGGGGACGCCGGCTGAGATCCAGGGCGAGGCTGTCAGGTACTGTTCTGAGTTATATTTCCAGACTAACTACATGTCTGTGTTCCCAGAGGTTGTTACGAAGAGATTGGTGACTCCGTATGGGAATAGCATTCTTTTTGCCTCCGTTACTTTGGAGGAGGTGGAATCTATTGTCAAGTTGGCGGATCCCAATAAGGCTCCTGTACAGATTTCATTTGGAGGGGGGGTATGCATGCGATCTCCTGGAAACAGCTCTGTCGACCCATGAAGGAGGGAGGAGTGGGGCTCAGGCCGTTGTTGGAGATTAGGGAGGCCTCCGCGCTTAAGCTGGCTTGGAGATTCATCAACGGAGGGTCTCTCTGGGCGGACTGGATGCATAGCAGATACGTGAAGCAGGACAACTTTTGGACGTGTGCTACTGACAACAATCATTCAATCACGTTCAAGACTGTCTTGAGACACAGGAGGGTGCTCAAATCTGCAATCCGGAAGGTCATGGAGGATGGATCTGGAACGGACCTCTGGCGGAATCCTTGGATAGATCGGTGTTCGTTATTGGACATCAGGGGAGCCCTGACACATCAGGAGGACAGGCGTGGTCTGACGTGTAGTCGCATCATTCGCGACGGGAAGTGGAGGCCAAAGTCTTATCGGTTTACCGGGGAACTGGATGGAATTATTAGTACTATTGCCATTGATCCGACTTTGCCTGCTGATCGGTGGATTTTGGAGCCGACAGGAGCAACTCCGGGAACTGGGGAGTTCCAATTCCGTAGCTGCTACAACCTTATCCGGCGCACCTTCCCTCAGAGTTCTGACTACGAGTTCGTATGGTGCAAGGGTCTGGCCAGGAAGATGCAGCTTTGTGTCTACAAGCTTCTACTGGGCCGTCTTTTGACTAGAGATCGTCTAAGTTCGTTTGGAGTGTCGGTTCCGGATCCCAAGTGTGTGTTTTGCAGTCTGGAGCATGAATCTATAAAGCACATTTTCTTCGAGTGTGCACTGGCATGGCAGATCTGGTCGGAGCAGAGTAGAGCGTTGGGAGTGTGCACCTCCGGGAAGGGTATTGGGGACATCATCACGGTGCTCCGGGATAGCAGGGGTCGAGGACAGTACTGGTTCCGGACCGCCACAGTTCGTCTGGCTGCTTCAGTTTGGCATGTATGGCGGGAACGAAACCATCGGATATTTGAGGGGCTGGTCACCCCTCCGGTAGGCATTCTCCATAACATCGAGTTTGATATAAATGCTATGGAGAATTGATGAGTGGGAGTCCCACTTTGATTGTATGTTGTAAGATTATTGCTTTACTTTTGGAATAAATTTACCTTTTTTTCCAAAAAAAAAAAAAAAGAGTATATATATATTTATAATAATAATTGACAAGCAGAAGAAAAAAGACAGAAATGTCTACAGAAAAGGTACAAAAATAGTTCATCTGGAAGAACAAGAAACTTCTCTAATTAGCAAAGCATATATTTCTTACATATAAGGTTTGTTTGGATATTTTAGGTAAAAGTTCCTAAGTATTTGGTGGTACTCATGTTAGTTACTTTAAACCATAATACTTCAGTAACTTTTTACTTCGGTGTTGTATGGATCACCTCGCAAATACTTACATATTTCAGTCAACTTGTTTGACTTTTGTAAAGTTGAGGTGAAAAGAACCCATTTTGGAGATTTGGAGCACTTTCTTTTACTGCACTAGAAGAATACTTTGGTCCAACCTCTAAAAATTTACTTCGGTTGGGAGCACTTCAATTTTTTATATAATACACACTTCAAAACCATCTCTTCCAGAGTCAATTAACTAAAGTTTCATTACTGAACCACCTTTACTTGAAAATTACTGAATTAACATGTACCAAAACTGGCCCATAAATCTCTCATTGTTATTTTGATTACAACACCAACCACAACACCATACTTTGCCTTTTAGAATTATTTAGCCATCTCCAAGTGTTTTTTGCGCTTAAAAGATTATAACTATAAATTTAGATAAAACTTAGGAAAGCGAGACATTAAAGCATGCACACCCACTTGCCAATCCATTACAGAAAGTTCGACAATTTGTGAATTTTCAGAAAAATTGCAAATAAATGGCGTAGGAGAATGAGAACAAACTTTGTTAGCGACTAAAAAACGCAAACAATGACAATGTTCGATAATTACTCACTAGTTTGTGAATAAACAGCGAATAAAAATGCAATGTTTGCAATTACTCGTCTATTTATGCAAAATAACAATGTTCCCATTGACAGAACGAAAACGAGGCACACAACAGATTTCGGTGGGCTGGATCTCAGGATGCCGGTAGGCTCAAAGAGGATGTCAAGGTCATCGAGAATGGTCGGAGTGGAGATGAACTTGATGGGAGCGGACGTCGGCAATAATTGCAATGGCTCCTAGGAAAAATGCAGGAGGGTTCCATCTGGGATAGGAGGAATTGCGCGAGGAAGTTGGCAGGGAAAAAGAGGGCTTCAAAGCAAGACCCCTAGTAGCGGCCAATATTGTTTTGTAGCAGTCGTAGTGTAACGCCCAAAAAGTTGCGTCATGTCCAAGGCAAAATTGTATAGCCTTCCACGGACCAAGTATGCGGAAAACTTCCAGAATGTTCTAGAAGATGGTGGAATCTTCCAGAGGACCTGAGAATCTCCAGAAGACTCAAGACCTTTCTAGATGTCTCGTGATTTTTCTGGATGTACTAGAAGCTTCCTTATTCTTATCTAGTCCCTAGAATAACCCTGGAATATACCGATTCCAGAAGGTTCCTGATATTTCCAGGTAAGCCCTATGGGCACTATATATAAGGGGGGAGGCCTCATTTGTTCCTCATCACCAATACTTGTAAACATTCTCCAAGTAATAGAAAAATCATTTACGAGTCTCATTTGCTCCACTCTTCTCTTATTTTACTTAGCATTCTAGCTAAGCGGGTTCGGAAAAGTTTGCACAAGTCTTCGAGAAGGAAGATAATACGCCGCACGCGACGAAATGTAGCCTAAAACACTAAGTTTGTGAGGCGGTCGTGGCCAAAGCCCCGAGTCAGGAACTGATGTTTGTGGACGTGAAAATCAACGGCCACAACACGAGGGCGATGGTCGATACGGGGGCAACCCACAACTTCATCTCGGACGCAGAGGTCCAACGTTTGGGTCTGGTGCTTGAGAAAGACTCGAGCAAGATGAAGGCGATCAATTCAGAGGCCCGCCCTGTACAAGGGGTGGCCAAGGGGGTGAAGATCCAAGTGGGAGACTGGACGGGTGTCACCAGTCTTACGGCCGCACCACTCGACGACTTCAGCATGATCCTCGAGATGGACTTTCTCATATCGGCAAAGGCGGTTCCAATGCCTCATCTGGGAGTCGTTGGGATCATGGAGGAGAGCTCTCCATGCATGGTGACTGTTGCACGAGACGAGCCTGCGAAGGGGAAGGCTCTCTCCGCCATCCAGCTCAAGAAAGGGATGAGGTACGGTGAGATGACCTACCCAGCAGTACTCAAGACGAAGGAGGCGCCCGTGCAGGGGGATCTTCCGCCTGAGATTAATGACGTCCTTGCGGAGTTTGGGGACGTCATGCCAAAGGAATTGCCAAATAGGCTACCTCCGCAGAGGGAGGTAGACCATGCCATCGAGTTGGAGCCGAGCACGAAGCCGCCCATCATAGCTCCATATGGCATGGCCCCGCCCGAGCTCGATGAGTTGAAGAGACAAGTGAAAGAGCTGCTCGACGCGGGATTCATCAGACCGTCGAAGGCCCCGTACAGCGCACCAGTGCTATTCCAGAAGAAGAATTATGGAAGCCTTCATTTGTGCATCGACTATTGTGCACTAAACAAGGTGACCGTCAAGAACAAATATCTCATCCCGTTGGTGTCGGACTTGTTCGACCAACTGGGAGGCGCACGATACTTCTCCAAACTTGATCTGTGCTCGGGATACTATCAAGTCCAGATTGCGAAACGGGGCGAGGCAAAGACAGCTTGCGTCACGAGGTATGGCACATATGAATTTCTAATTATGCCCTTTGGTTTAACAAATGCTCCTGCAACTTTTTGCACTTTGATGAACAAGCTCCTTCATCCCTACCTGGATCAGTTCGTCGTGATCTATCTCGACAATATCGTCGTGTACTCAAACACGATGGAGGAGCATATCGAGCATTTGCAGACGATTTTCCAGGTGCTGAGAAAAAATCAGCTCTTCGTCGAACAGGAGAAGTGCTCCTTCGCACAGAAAGAGGTGGCATTCCTGGGACACTGGATTGGGCATGGCAAGATCAGGATGGACGGGACGAAGGTCCAGTCCATATGGGAGTGGGAGGCTCCCACCAGGCCGAGGGAGCTGCGATCATTCCTAGGCCTGGCGAACTAGTACCGACGGTTCATCCGAGGATATTCCGCCATCACAACACCACTGACCGATCTGTTGCGGAAGGATCGTGCATGGAGTTGGACGCCCAAATGTGAGGAGGCATTCGAGGAACTCAAGAGGGCTGTGACGGAGGAGTCGGTCTTGTCTCTACCGGACTACTCCAAGACGTTCAAGGTGCACACGGACGCATCCGACTTCGCCATCGGTGGTGTGTTGGTGCAGGAAAGGCACCCACATCACATTCGAGAGCCACAAACTGAATGATACCAAGCGGCGTTACATGGTGCAAAAAAAGGAGATGACCGCGGTCGTGCACTGCTTGAGGACATGGTAGCACTACCTTCTCGGTACCAAGTTCGTGGTCATGACGGACAATGTTACGAGCTACTTCCAATCCCAGAAGAAGCTCTCCCCGAAGCAGGCGAGATGACAAGACTTCTTAGCCGAGTTCGACATGGAGATGTGGTACAAGCCCGGCAAGGAGAACCAAGTGGCCGATGCACTCAGCAAGAAGGCCGAGCTTGCAACGTGTGCTTGCTCAAGGGGGACATTCTGGATCGTGTCCGAGTGGGTATCGCTGAGGACCCGCTGACACAAGCCATAGTGAAGATCATTCAGGAGAGCAAAACGAGAAGGTTCTGACTAAATGATGGGCTTCTCTACACCAAGGACGACAAGGTGGTCGTGCCTAAATGGAGTGGCTTGCGGAGACAGCTGCTCAAAGGGTGCCACGATACCAAGTGGGCTGGACACCCAGGAGAAAAGCGGACCTTGGCGCTGCTAGAGGCCGCCTACTACTGGCCTCGCATGCGCGAGGATGTAGAGGATTATGTGCATACATGTCTTATGTGCCGACAAGACAAGGTGGACCACCAGAGACCCGGGGGCCTGCTGGAGCCTCTCCCAGCCTCTCCCCGTGCCGAGCCGACTGTGGGAGAGCATATCGATGGACTTCATATCCGCCCTACCGAAAGCGGGGGTGCTTGGGTCCATTCTCGTAATGGTGGACCGATTCTCAAAGTACACAACCTTCATTGATGCTTCAACGGACTGCACAGCAGAGGAGGCCGGGCGACTGTTCATCAGCCACGTGGTAAAGTTTTGGAACATCCCGGAGAACATAGTCAGCGACCGAGATCTCCGCTTCACAGGAAAGTTCTGGACAGAAGTGTTCAAAATTCGGACTTGCACTTCTCGACCAGCTTCCACCCGCAGACGAACGGACAAACGGAGCGGCGCGGATCAATTCTCTACTCGATGAGTAGTTGCGACACTTTGTGAGTGCAAACCAGCGGAATTTGGTGCACCACCTGGACATCGCTCAGTTCTGCTACAATCTTCAACAGAGTGAGTCGTCACATAGCAGCCCATTCGAGTTGGTAATAGGTAAACCGCTTGCCCCGCACACGTTGAGTGCAAGGCCCTCGAGTAGAAGTTCCGCAGCCAACCAGTTTACTTCAGACTTCAAGGCAAAAGCGGACATTGCCAAAGCATTTCTGGAGAAGGCCGCGATGAAGATGAAGAAATAGGCCGACGCGAGGTGAAGGTCGGTCGAGTACGAGGGGAATATGGTAATGGTCAAGCTGCAACCGCAACAGTTCAAAGTGTTCCGAAAAGTGCACAAAGGACTAATTCGGAAGTACAAAGACCTCTTCCCCGTGCTCAAGAAAGTAGGCAAGGTGGCCTACAAGCTCGAGCTCCCCGCCAAGCTGAGGATTCATCCAGTCTTCCATGCAAGTTGCTTGAAACTATACCATGAAGACTTGGAGGATCCCCAGCGAGTAGTTTCGAAGAGACCCACGGCGACCATGACTACGTCCTTCAACAAGTGAAAATCGTGCTCGACAAGAGGACCATATGTCGGCAAGACGTATCCCCGTATGTGGAGTACCTCATCCAATGGAAGAGCACGCCGCACGACGAGTCTAGCTGAAAACGTGTTGATACGATGCATCAGTTCGAGGCCGAGGTCCATGCATTTCTCAGCGAGCATGGTTGACGAGAACGTCAACGCCTTAGGTGGGAGAGTGTAACGCCCAAAAAGTTGCGCCATGTCCGAAGCAAAACTGTATAACCTTCCACGAACCAAGGTTATGCGAAAAACTTCCAAAATGTTCTAAAAGATGGTGGAATCTTCCAGAAGGCCCACGAATCTTCCAGAGGACCCGAGAATCTTCCAGAAGACTCGAGACCTTTCTAGATGTCTCATGATATTTCTGGATGTACTAGAAGCTTCCTCGTTCTTATCTAGTCCCTAGAATAATTTTTGGAATATGCCGATTCCAAAATGTTCATGATGTCTCCATGTAAGCCTTATGGGCACTATAAATAAGGGGGAGACAACATTTGTTCCTCACCACCAAAACTTGTAAGCATTCTCCAAGTAATAGAATAATCCTTTACGAGTCTCATTTGCTCCACTCTTCTCTTATTTTACTTAGCATTCTAGCTAAGCGGGTTCGGGAAGGCTTGCACGAATCTTCGAGAAGGAAGATAGTACGCCGCACGCGACGAAGTGTAGCCTAAAACACTAAATCCGTGACAAAGTCGTATCGTATCACTTTGGGCATGTCTAATCTGATACTCACCCCCATCCATACGAGGGGATGCTGAAATGGTGGCTCTCTTTATGAGTCAATTTTCCAATCAATTCGGCAAAGAAAAAGAGAAGTATGACAAAACAATGTCGACACAATAATTCGATCGCGCAGCAAACCACTATGCTACAATGTATCCATAGTGTCGCTAAAATTCCTTATTCACACAATGTAACTATTACTATTCATGGAAGTTGTATACTCCATAACCTTAACACATCTTAACTTTATTTCATTTAACTTTGCTTGTGTTGTGCTTAATGTGCTTTGCCTTCACTGTTGGTCCTAAACCCGGGTAAAGGTGAGTTGTGTTAGGTAGCCGACATCTAGTGTAAAACACCGGCAGGTCTATAAAATGAATGCTTAAAGAATATGTGTAGGCATATTCCTTTACTAGTGATGTTTGCATCGTTCCTTCCTCGATGCAATGAAAAATAAGCAAGGGTGGATTGGTAGGTCGTCACTCGTAACTGACGCATTGCATCGAGACCACCCCGGTACAATGTCAATTTGAGCAAGAGTCGGCTAGGGCTTTCCCTAGAAGCAATGTACCACATTGCTACCCTAATGTGGTGACCAATAAACAAGGGACTATATGGTATAGGAAGCAAATTGCTGCACGAGGGTAGGATTAGATTAGTTACTTGGAACATAGGAACACTAACAGAAAAGGGAAAGGAGTTGGTTGATACAATGATTAGGAGGAAGATTAATAAGTTGTCTGCAGAAAACTAAATGGGTAGGTGAAAATCGGAAAAAAAAATTGATACTACTGGATTTAAATTTGGTATTATACAAGTTTAAAGAGACATACAATGATACAAATAGGTAGGGATACTTGTGGATAAATCATTAACAAATAGCAGCATAGATGTAAAAAGAATGGGAAATATGATAATAATAGTTTAAGTTAATATTAGAGGAGGATGTTATTCACGATATTAGTGCATATGCACCCCAAATAAGATTAGTCGAGAACACTAAAAAGAAATATTGGGAATATATAGATAGTTTACTGAACGAGTACCTGGAGGAGAAAAGATATACTTCAAAGGAAACTTAAATAGTCATATGGGAAAGAAGAACAATTATTATAATAGTGTTCATGGAAGTTTTCGGTATGGAATTATAAATGAAGTATACGACAACATCCTTGATTTTGTGGTGCCATATGACCTTATAATAACAAATATGGAGTAATTTGTGATTGCAAGATACCTTTGAAACATCCTTGATTGCAAGATACCTTTGAAGTTGAAACTAACTCTATAAGACGGCAATAAGAGCAGTTATGCTTTATGGCTCAAAGTGTTGGACAATTAAAAAACATGTCTAAAAAATTAGCATTGCCGAGATGAGAATGCTAAGATGAATGATTAGCAATACTTGCCTCTCATTCTTCGGGAATCAGAAAGATCCCTTTCGAGTTTGAATTTGTCCATTTTAGAGAGAGAGGATAAAAAAATGAGTGTATTCCTGGTAGGAAGTTAGATGTGGCTCTCACTGAGGACAAGATGAGATAAAATCATGTTAGATGGGTTGGAATAGTGTAACGTAAACCAATATTTGCTCCGATATAGAGTAGTGATAAGATAGTAGTTAAAGGAGCCGCTAGGACTAAATGTAGACCTAAATAAACATGGATTGGACTTTCAAAAAATATGTTTTTTTATTGTTACAAAGGACATGGCCCTGAAGAGAATTGAATGGAAGAAAAAGATTCAACCAGCTAACCACCAAAATTATGGGATAAAGACTTGGTGGTTGTATATTTGCAGATTAATAATTCAGCAATGTTGAATATACCATTCAAAAAAAACATAAAAAACAAATAATACATAAGATTATAACTAATTGCATCAAATATTCTTTAGTTTTTTAAATAATTTCGAATTATTCTTTTGGCCTTTGAAAATCAAGAACTTGAAACCAGCAAATCTGCAGAACAACCAATATCATTACTCACAAGGTCTGATGCCAATTCCGATATCCATACTGCTAACCTTGCTGCAAACAAGAGTACATAGAAGTGTATTGAAGGTTCACTAATCTGCCATGGTTATATCTACAGATGTGAGCAAAGATGCATTTGATTTGAGTTGTATTATGACAACCCTGCCTTTCAATTCATATGAACCTTTCAGTTTTGTAGGAGCTTAGCAAAACTAATGTGGCCGCATGACTACAGTGTTATACATGGAGCTGCATGTAAGATTAAACCCAAAGTTTTTGTCTACAGGGACAGATGTTGGGCTACGTGTAAGATTAAACCCAAATATATCAAATGAAAATGTATTATCGACCAACAGAATTCAAAATTCCACATAACCTTGATCTATGAAACACCAAAAATGTCCATGTTTAAAAGGCTGCTCGTCTACTTATCCAAAGAATATAAAACAAAATCATTCTAAGCAGCAAGTCAAATGTTTTTATGAATTATTGTTTTTAATAGCAAGAGTCGTGTTTAATTAAGGGTTTTGGGTATTACTTGACAACCCACCTTCTTTAAAGCTTAAACGTGTTTGGGTTAGGTCCAACGGGTCAACCTGTCTAACCCATTTAATGAATAGGCTGGGTCACATTTGTACAACCAAACCCAACCCATCTCCATTTCCAGACCCAGTAAAACCCTAAACTAATCATATTTCCTATTCCATTCATCAATCCATTATTTCTCTCTCCATCTTCTTCTACTTTCTCCACCCCCCCCCCCCCTTTTCTTCCTCCTCCACCACCCCTTTTCCTCAAACATCCAGCCAACAACATATTTGATGCGAGTAGAGGTGGCAGCGAGAGGAGAGGAGGCATAGGTGGGAGGTTTGAAGAGGCGGAAGAATTGACCTGAACCAGTTAGGCTATGTCAACAAGGGGAAGAAAGGTAGAGAAGAATTTGGGCTTTGTTTTTGCCCTAATCTACACAGGTTGACAGATGAGGTCACGTTGGCCCTTTAAATAAAGGGTTTGGGCCAGATTTACCCTAAACGGGCCAAATACAAACTGGTCATGTTCGGGTTGAGCCTTAGCAGGTCGACTCGGAAGTGACCCGGCCTGATTTCCACCCTTACTTGAGATCCATATGACTATAAGCCACAAAAACACAGAATTTTGCTTCTGTTAAGTGACTTCATGTGAATCATGATTAATGATTACATAAGCAGGTTCATGGACCAATGTCAGTATGATATTAAATAAAATCTAGGTTTCATGGAGAAGGACAGGGACAGATACAAAATCTATAAAGATTAGGAAAATGGTATTGTTTAGAAATCTAGGATATGAACGGCTTGGATATGGTCATATGTATTCATAACACAAATCTATATGTATGTTATGAAACTTGCATCTTATTAATATCTATATCAATGTATGTTTTAGATACACTATGACACTAACTGGGTTCTACGAAATTCTATATAGGGCCTGCTGTAAGAGAAATTTTGCTTTCCCATAATTCGATTATGTTAGTACAAGCTGACCATGCCAATCATTTCAGCCTTGTGTTGGGACACTTCAGAACATAGACATCAGATGATCAAATTTGAAAGGCGTGTCAAGGGAGTACCATGTCAAAGATGAACATAGTCCTCTATGTCTGTGCAGTGTGCAACCTAGAATCATCTTTCAACTTTTAAGCTAACAATACTGACAGACCCTATGACAAACAGTTTAGAATCCAAGTCGATGCAAGACAAAATAAATAAGTAAATAGACTATTCTATCCCTTATAATGTTATCTTCTGTCATCTCCAACTCGAGTGCAATATTAGCATTTTAGCTAATACGATGAATGGATGGATGAAAATAGCAGAAAAAATATTAATTATATGAACTGAAGAAAACATAATGCACTAAGATATTCAAAGCAGTGTATGACCTAGGAGCCTAGGATGATGGGAAGGAATTATAAGACAATAGACAATTAGAAGAAATAAAAGAAATATATAATTACTTGAAGTACTCCGGAAGTTAACAAACTACATGATGTTAAAGGTTTTTTTTGCAGCTATGTGAAAGAAATAGTACAGAAAACGGAAACCAAAAAGGAAAATGAGCATAAGTATGTCTATACCAATGAAAGGTTCTGCTGCAATTCATCCTTCATTCTTCTTACTTCAGATGTCTTTTCCATTAAAGATGCTATATGGGCTTTCTTGTCAACAAGTAACCCCTTCAATTCCTCCACCTTACCCTGCATAACATGGCAAAGAGGATAACAACCAAGGCAATCATGGACTTCTCATGAATATATATATATATATATATATATATATATATATATATATATATATATATTGTTCTTTTCTATTTCTATACTTTCTTCATGAGAGTTGAAATACAGAATATGTATCCTTCTCAAATGAAACCCAATGATAAATAATTGGAAAAGGACAAATAAAATAAAAACAAATATTAGAACGGATGAAATTATTCACACTAGTAGCAAGTCATTAAAAAGAGGAACAGTAATGAGTTTGTGATGATTAAACCTTCCTAAGGAATAGAACAACATTTCAACATAAGGTTTGGCTGAACAATACTAAAACAATGCATGTATGATGCTTACTGAATAACGATCGATTCGTGCTTGACAAGCAGGAATACGCTCTTTAAGCTTTTCCAGCTTAGTTTCTTGTTCCTGTATTAGCTTGTCAACATAATAAACCCATGCCCAGGCCAACTTTTTCTTCAAGTTTTGCAATTCCAGAGCTATCTCTTCAACATGTTCCATGTTCTTAATCTTCTCTTGCAATTCAGATAGTTCTTTCATTACGGGCCTTATCGAAGACTCCAGTTGGTCTATGTATGCATGTGTAGCTTCAAGATGGCTTCTTATACTTTGCAGTAGATCATTTACTTGTTGAAGTAGGGTTGCCTTGTAAAAGAACTGTCAATGAAAGAATCAAACATTTAAGAAGGAAAGTGACAAAAAAAGAACAGAAGTAGACCTAGTAGTACTATGCACAGTCGATGAATAAAATTTAGAGAACTTGGGATGTGCTACTACTGGTAGATTAAAGGGACAGAATGCAGTTTTATATAATGTGGGCTTGCATGTATGTAAGTACGCTGAATGCGTGCATGCTCTCATGTAACATATATGAGGAGCGCTTTAAGTTCCCAGGACATAGTGAGCCATTCAAAAACATGATCAGCACTACGCACAATGATGTAAATGACTTAATTTATAATAAGTCATTATTAAGTCGTATTCTTTAGACTCACAATGTGAAATGTAGGTTATTCATTGGAATTAGAATTTTAAGAATTCATACATGTAAATTACAGATTTTCCATGATCATGTTATCAATTTATTTCTGGTTGCACTTGTCACAAATTTTAATTGCTGCTTTTTTCTTTCTTTTCTAGACAGTGATCGTAGAGTGGAGAAATCGAGAACCCGAAGAGGGCGCACTTGGAGGTTGCCCCTAATTACTTTCTAAATACGCATACAATTGGACAACATCAAAGAGGTGAAACTACCAGCCGAAGATACTGAATATCAGGCGATGTGGAATCAAACTCCTACAAGGGAGCAAGGGTGAAGGGAAATGTATGCAAGGGTGGGCAATTGCCACCGTGAATTTTTGGAATTAATTATGTATATAAGCATACCCAACAAGTTTGCCCCAACTAACTTACACATTTTCCCAACCTATACTGCCACATCTTTGATGTTAAATTTGGGTAAAGAAAAGGTTTTTTAAAAAAAGAAATTTATTATTATTAAGTGGCGGTCACCACATGATTTTAGATTGTTACTCGATATTTTCTCTGTATAATATTCTAGCAACCTACCAAATCTCAAACTATATCCTTTTAAAAAAATAAACCAATGGTAACCCACAAAATCTCAAACTATATCCTATTTTAAACCAATCCTGAAGAGGAGTCACCTATCCTTCCATGTGTTTTTTGTTTCTTCTGTTCTTTTCTTACAACCTATCTGGAGTGATTTTTTTTCCATCCTTTAGAGTCTACTCATACTTGAAAAAAAAAAGGTGAGGTAGGAAGGAGGTGTTTCATAAATTGGAATCAATTAGAGAGGAAGAAGAAGAAGGGAGTTGTCAATTAGAAGTTGTCAATTAGAAAAGTCCATCCAGGTACACGTTCTTTAGTATTTACATCTTCTTATTCTAATTATTTTAATTATAATTTCATCTATATTGTGCTAAGTTTATTTTTATATAGGGTGCTGCTATTAGCACTCCTAAAATGTCATTCGGCACTCCTCTTTAATTTTTTAAGATTTGAATTCCAAATCTATCCCTGCATTAAATATGACATTAATTTGTGTATGCATGGAGGGAGGAGTGTAGGATGACATTTTAGGAGTGTTAATAATATTAATGCACGGACAAATCTAGAATTCGAATGTTAAAAAAATTAAGGTGGAGTGTCGAATGACATTTTAGGAGTGTTAATAGCAGCACCCTTTATATTTTATATAGAGAGACAAAAATCAAAAGGATCAAAAAAGAGAAGGGAACTTTTGGATTTATATCTTCCTAATTACTGAACAACAGTAAACACTAACAGGTTAGTACTTTTATATTATGTGTCATATTTCTTTCTAATTTCTTCTTTTTACTTAAATTATGTGATATAGGTTTGTACATAATTTATTTGCAAAGAGGACCTTGTCAACACGAAATTCATAACTTTCCACAAATATCTTCGATGATTTATCTAAGCAACTCCTCCTCTCCCCCCCCCCCAACCCATAGAAATCCTCGCTCCTCCCCTGCAAGGGAGTATAATTAACATTCGTAATGCCATCATAGAAACAGTACCTAATATTGGATGGAACAGTCTTCTTTGTCATCATCAGCTAGTTCCTATGATATGCTTCTCTTGTTTGGAAAGGTGTTCCTTTACAAGTAATTGGGGCACCCAAACGTAAAGATTTTCATCTAGCCTTCTACCGTTCTACCTCCACTGGGCACTGTAGGTTCAAAAAAATCCCATTGCAAAAAAATACTCATTGCTGCCTCTACTAGGAGTAGAAGACGTGTCTCAGAACAGTACTAGCTGATCATCATCTTGAACTAGTTACTGATCATACTATTATTCTAAATCCTTATCATGAGCAAATTAGACACAAGTGCCTCCTCGAGGTGCTTTCTCCTTTCACTCATAAGCCTCCATGGTATGAGCAACTGTTTCCAGTTGTTCCATTCGACCGCACATTGTCTAACCAAACCAAACTCTTCATACGTTCCGCAAGAGTTCTGGTTCCAGAATCATAATCACATCCATATAGCTGCTAATGGAACAACTGTACCATCCATCAGATAGCCCTTTCACTTCTATTTATAAGAATTATTCACTTTGCAATTATTTCATGCATGAGTAAAGTTTTGAAAAAAGATCTCCTTTTTGTACAATTTTTAAGTGGTGGTATAACAAAAGTTACCTTAAATTTGTCTTTATCATTCCCAGAATGCAGAAATTCTCTGCTTTTGTCCTGGCTCATAATCACGCATGGATTTTCAACATCAATCTGAAAATTACCAACAGCTTAGTACAGAACTGAAAATCTTATGAGTAAAATGATAAATTATGCAATTCAGAAAGGTTGCATCCGTGAACTTGCAACAATAAGAACTTCAAGTTAAGAGATTCAGTGATAGACTCTAAATACCAATTACAATATCTAACTCAAAATGCACAGCATGTAGAACCTCATTACTGTACCATAATATAATATGTAAAAATTGTCAAGAGATTCATTCTCAATTTAGCAAGCCCTCGCGGAGTCGCAATGAACAGGATGCCAACTTTTGCCGGAGGTAAATTTCCCTGCTTTTAATTCACCAAGAACGACAGAAGACGAGAATTTTTCATTTGAAATTGCAAGGTGCTACACGGTAGACACAAAAGCCGCATGAGGGGACACCATCATCAGAAAAACTGAGTACAGATTTTGCTGGGAGGACAAATGCAGAATGTGTTATATTGTGGCAGCCATATTTGTTGCCACACAGGTGATCCACATTCCTCAAACCACACCAACATCGTGTGCATTGAGAAAGTTAATGACACAACGCTTGGAGGGAGGAGGTGTCAAGTGGTTGGGTGGAGTGGGAGGGGGAGTGCAAGTTGACAATGGAAATCAGATTCATACATTCACAGAAGTGCAGGCAGACATGCTAGGCCATATGTAAATATGCAGGAGGCAGCATTGCCATGGATACACGAAGAACATTAAGTGTATTCTCTACTATAGCCTTCAATGTTACTGGTTCTTGATGATGTCAAAATATGCCAATTATTGCAGATAACTAGTGCTAGCTAGTGAACATCTACAGCATGTCAGTTGACTGATGCAACTAATTACGAACCAAAGCTAGGAGAGTAAGTGGAGCCATATATATCCAATAAGTTTCTATCGACACCCATGTTAGTAAATCAGGAAATCAATAATTACATTCATAGTTATACAACCAATAAAAAAATCCTCTAGCACAATCTAATTAGATACCATTTCTGTATCAGAGCTAAAAAGTATTTAAAAGATATGTCTGTGTGTGTGTGGAGAGAGAGAGAGATGTCCTCCATGACAAACCCCATTTTGGAAGGGAAAAGCTTGCAGACACCCACATATATTACACAGATACTTTGAGGAGAGAGAGAGAGAGAGAGAGAGAGAGAGTCGCAACTGCAGGAGCTGCTTCCAAAGTAGCAAGGGTTCCTACTTAAAGAAGGACCTCCCAAAAGCATTACAGCAAATTATCTTCCTACAACTTTAGTCCCCCTCAACCCCCTCCCCAAACCCACATCCCCCAGTCGCACCCTCGAGGGGGAAAAAGTATTCTCAACCTCTTCACCAACCCCTCCTTTACTGGTGTGAACTATCCATATACGCTTGTTTCAATCAATAAAGTACATAGCCATTCCTATGTATGTACCATCATTCACAGTATTGGTATTAGAATTGGAGTCGGACATTTCTTAATGGAACTGGTTTTGGCTTGGGTGGTTTCGACAGTTTTCGGTATTGGTCTCGGTATTGGCCGATACCATGAAGTGGTATGTTCGTCTTGACACTTGATACTCCCTCCATAGTTGTGCCCTATCAGATAGTCAGTAAAAGTACTCTAAATCCTTCCCCCGCCGATTTCCTCCCCCATGGTGCATTCTAACTATTTCAACAAGAGTATTATTTTATTTGCATTTCATTTCTCATCTTCCTCTGTAGAACTTCTGTTGAAAAGAAATAGGGTTTAATTTTTTGGTTCATGATCAAACTTCTGGAGTGTTGATCCTTTCACAAACCATACAAATTGGGCACAAAGAAAGTTCAAATGACAAAGAACAAAATGATATGATCAATCTAATAGTAAAATCAACAAGTCCACTGGTCAAACTCTTATCACGGCATAGGGAACAAGTCCACTGGTCAAACTCTTATCACGGCATAGGGAAAAGGCAACGTGAATTTCACAAGAAGATTCAATCAATAGAGGAACTATATACATGGACAATTAGTTAGCCTTGTTGTCTGAACACAACTTGAGTTAAAGATGGCAATACAAAATGTATTATCTTTTGATAGATAGAACATATATGATTGCATATCAACAGATGCTCTGACATTTGATATTACACACAAGAACCAAGTATAGCATGCAATTTAATCCATTTATTGGAGTACATTTAGAGTAAATATTATTTGCCGGTCTGCATGTCATGGATGTGCCCTTAGTAGAGGTGGTCTATCAAGTTGTGTATAGGGGTTTCTATGACCTGATTAGTACCAATGTTTAGCAACTGTTCAAAATAAATGTTACCCAAGTAAATGCTACAAAAGGCATGAACTTCTAAATTGCATATCAGTCGTGTGTAGCATATCTTAAGAAAGGCGAGGGGCTACACCATATATTGCTTTATGCAGAATTAGATTCTTGCATATATCAGTCTATAACAATCAACTGAGTTTTGAAAAGGATGGAATTTCACGATAAAAGTATGATTCATCTATTACTTATCCCTAGATTAAATTAGTAAATATCTAGAGAAGTGGATGTCCAACAAACTAATTGTGGGCCCTAGGGCTAATCAGATCTCTCCTGCCGCTGCTCTTAGATCTGATATTGCTTCACTGAAATGCCAGAAGACATGGCTAAAATTATGACTACTATGCTATTAAGATAAGCATGGTACTTTTGCTGTTAGGTGGGTTTTATGGAGCATGTAACATGGGGATTTCAAACAGCTCAGAGACATACCGTTCAGCCGACTCAACACAGCTGCTCTAAAGTTGGTTAATAATTCGACAGGAACAACCAACAGCTGTAGGCTTTAGGATCGATTCAAACTCAAAATCCTTTGCTTGCGTCCAAAGATTCATTCTGATCAAATTCAAAAAAAGGGACTTGGAGAAAAACACAACATGAACATCCTAAAAGCTGACTGCTCGTCAAGCTTTCTACAAAACATTTAGTTTAGTGGCATCTTATATCAACATGAAGTGAATGGGCTATTACAACTAAAACACCATGACATAATACAGAGGTGGAATAGAAAAAGTAAATCATTTGCATTGTGTTATTTCACAAAAGAGTTCGATGATCAATCATATTAACTTGGAATTATCAATTCAGGACAAAAATGTTAAAACTTACTTTTGATGGATCTACTTTTATTACTGAGCTACCAGTGGAAAATGGATCTGTTATTTGATGTGATATATCTCAGGCAAGTAAAAAATTGAAGGGGAGGGGAAGAAGGTATACATTCAAAAAGTTGCTAAAGTATACATGAGGGCAAATAATGCTATGGAGAAAATGGTCCTTGATAGAGCTGGATTAATGCAGACAACCCTGAAAAGTTTGAGATAATGCCCCCGGATATGTTTCTTCTTTTTGACTTGTACTTCTAATACAGTAAAGATACGAGGCATTAGACACGAGTTTTCATAAAGAAACAAACTAAAAGAAAGAGAAATTACACAATTAAATTGCATTTGAAACAAATTTAGAAAAAACAGCTTGTTGAGTTCTTGAAATATCAGACACTAAAAGTAAAAGTTAAGGTACTTAAAGAGATTTTGTTCCGTTAAAATATCTCCTGATTTGCATCTTCATGATGCAATACTCTTTTAAGGAACTGCTAAGCCAATGAGCAATTTTATTAATAGATCCAGGTCGAGTAAGAAAATGTCTTGGAATTGATATGATAGAAGATGATTTGAAATGAAGCTACAACAAGAACCTGAGCTTTGTACTAAAACACTTGAAAGCTGATTACAACCTTAGGAGGCGTACATGAAGAGGAAAAATCTGAAAAGAAAACAAAATGACAGTACATGAAATTTTGGTCTTCAATTCAAATGATCGAAAAAGAAATTTCATCTCCTCAGATTTATATACCCCAATTGGAAAAAATAAAAATATGATCAAGGCAAATGATAACTTGATTTTCTATAACAGAACTCATAGGTCATTTCTGCCTTTGAAACTTGCCAGGGAATTTCGGTCCAAATATTGACTACATCCCTCTTGTTTGACAGCAACATTGACTTCTCCACTACATCCTCATTCCTTTTCATTAGAATAATACAAATATTAACCCTCACCAACACTCTAGAGTTTTGGTGCAAGTGACTGGGACTTTAACATGGTAATCAGAGCAACCCATGTTCCTCTAGCACACAATTTAAAGTGGATTTTATAATATAAAAAATAAAAAAGTAACATCGCAGCGTGAACCCACCTCTCTGCCCAGAATGAACCTCGGCCTGCAGTGGCGTATTAGAATAATACAAATATTAACCCTCAATCTCTAAAGCTTTGGTGCAAATGGCAGGAGCTTTAACACTTTTCATGTGAGACAAATAAAGGATCTTAATATGAAGAAGTAACTCTTCCATAGTGTTTCACCCTAAATAATAGCTCAAGCATGACAAATTTATAATGTAAATGCAATCTAAGAGAAGCCGAGTATATCGGTATATCTTGATGAATTATACGAATATATATGACAATATATATGACAAAGTAAACAAATAAGTATATAACTTTGGGACAATAAGCCCCAATATCACATTAAGCTAGTGCTAAGGGACACTCACATTGAAATGTTCCACGAGTTCACGAAGCTCATCTCGCCGTTGAGCAACCTTTCTTCCTATTAAAAACAACTTACTCGGTAATGTTGAACTAAAAAAAAATAATAATCGTTGAGTAGAAAAAAGATAGACGAGAACTACATGAAAATTGTTCATAAAAAACGATCGAACATTGTGAAGAAGCACAAGGGTTCTTGGTGCATACAAGAGAACATAGAGCTTTTAATCACACAGTAACTGATAAGTATACAATTCAATGATATGAGTTGGTTTGATCAACTACATGTTTCACAGCTTCTCTGAAGTTGATTTAAGGTTTAGTTTCCATCCAATTAGATTCAATACTAACACCGTAGACAAGACGGCTTCTAGTGTTCTTGACTGCCAATTTACATGCCTTTCAACATAGCAAATGTACCCTTGATATCTTGGAAGACAAATTGTACTAATTATCAAAACCTACATAGTATGATATGTTAAATAACATTATGCCAAAGTAACTTTCCTCTACATCTTTGTTTGTTGTCCCTAATTAGACATGACTAATGTTACATATGCCATGATCCGCTTCAGTATATGATATGGGTATTGGTACTTGGAACTCCAGAAAAGTGTATTGTACATGATAAAGGCACTCCGAAAATAAATTACGACATGCCAAAATTGGTGCCATTTCACTCTCGACAGTTGGGGACACATCATATTCGTGGCCGTCCAACATAGTCTTACATTGACGATATTAAATTAGCCTAACAAAAGCAAGAAATCAGGAAAACGATACCAAGGAAAAAAAAAAAGGGGGGGGGGGGGGGGGGGGGGGGGGGGGGGGGGGGGGGGGGTGGAATATTGCAGAAAAGTGACGAATTCAGTCTTTAGATGCCAAAAATTGTAGCATTGTCGATAAAGCTGTTAACAAATTTCCGAATACCTCTCCAATCCTTGAGAACGAGCGAACTTGAGGACTCCGTAATCCTGCGCTCGACAATTATCATGTCGCCGTAAGCCTCCGGCTTGAAAGCGTCCTCGCCTCGATTCTTCAGCTCCACTTGCACAGCAGCATAACTACAATAACCAACTTTTAGGAGAGAAATCCCAAAAAAGGAAAAATTAATTGAATGATAGTTGTTCGTTCGTCAATCTTGCCTACAACCAGTCTTGATGAAATCCTTGAGGGTGGAAGCCCTCTGGGTGCCTCTCGCCCGGCACCCGAACGCGACGCACAGCGCCGTCAGAATCGCGCTCTTCCCACCTAAAAAAAGGACAGAAAATTAAATAAATTCCAGTTTTTCTAGGGTTTTTAGGGTTAGGGTTAGGGGGAGAGCGTACTTCCGTTCTGGCCGGTGATGAAGTTGACGTGGTCGCCGAGCTCGATCTGGATACTGCTGTGGCACATGAAGTTCTCCAGTCGGATCCTCGCCACGGTCGCCGTCCTCGACCCACCCCGGCTTCCGGAGGCTTCCTGGGAGGAAACCCTAGGTTCTTCTTCTTCCATGATTGAGAATTGGGGAGCGGAAGAGGAAGGAGAGAGGTTCGAACGCAATGGGAGAATTGGGAGGAAAGGGAGGGAAAAGGGAAGAGGAAGCCCGCCAAAATGGTACGGTAGGGTACGAGTATAGAGGGTTTTGTCGAGCAAGCCAGCCAGGAAAATGAAAAAAAAAAGGACTAGCAATATTTCTTTCTTTTACTACCTAACGGGGGTTGGACCCAACTGTAACGCCCCAAATGTTGCACCCCGTCCGAGGCCCTGTTGCATAACCTTTTTGCGGACTAAGGTTATGCGGAAAGCTTCCAGAACATTCTAGAAGATGGCGGAAGGCTCTAGAAGACTGTGGATCTCTCCGGGAGGCCCAAGATCGTTCTAGGAGGCCCAAGAAGCTTCTGGAAGGCCCTTGAAGTTTCCTTTTATGTTGCTAGGGAATAAACCTGGAATATGCCATTCCAGTTATGGTAGATTGTAATAATCCTTGGAATATTCCTTCCAGGACTTTCTTTGTATTGCTCTATGAGCACTTATAAAAGGGGGAGGCTCTCATTTGTTCCTCACCACCTAAAATTGTAAGCATTCTCCAAGTCAATAAAGAGATTCTTACTAGTCCCATCTTTGCTCCACTATTCTAGTTTTCTTAGCGATCTAGCTAAGTCGGGACGGGAAGGCTTGCACGAGTCTTTGAGGAGAAAGACAGTGCGCCGCACGGGACGAAGTGCTAGCAAAAACACTAAGTCCGTGACACAACGCTGCACAGAAAGAATCTGAGTTGGGGTTCAAGTTTGGATTTAGATTCCAAGTAGGGGTTTACTTCTGGATTTAGTCCGATTTTATCTCGTGAGATATTGGGAGTTTTAAAAGTTATTAAGGACCTACGTGACCAAAAATATATATATATCTACTGAAAGTAAGATACAATGGGTACATTATTTAAACTAGCATGTGTGCACGTATCTTGCACGTATTTTAACATTCTTTTAATTAACTTAGGAAGACCAAAGGGTAGTCTTCATAATTACTAAGTTATCCTTATTAAAATTAAGGAAAAATTTGAGTGGCATCCCACTTTTTTTACGCTTATTTAAGGTGCACCCCACAACATTACAATATTGTATAACACCCCCCACTTTTAACGAAAAACGTCTATTACTAACGGTCAACTCCTTTGACCCTTTATTTTGGACGAAAATACCCTCTCGTTATGCCCCTACCCAACCCTTGCGACCCCCCTCTCCCATTGCTACCGCCGGCAGCCCTCCTCCCCGCCGGCAGCCAGCCTCCCCCCCCCTCCACCCCCTTCCGCTCCGCCCCCCCCTCCCGCTCCGCCCCCTAGCCCCCACTGCTGCGCGCTGCTGCTGCTGCCGTCGCTGCCGCGCAATGCTGCCGCCGCCGCCGCCGCGCGCTACTGCTAGGGGACGGAGCGGGAGGGGGGGGGGAGGGGGGGGGGCGGAGCGGGAGGGGGGGGGTGATGATGGTTGATGGTGGTGGTGATGATGATGATGGTGATGATGTTGGTGATGGTGGTGGTGGTGATGGCCGGAGGGGTCCGGCGAGGTCGGGGAGGGGGGGAGTGCGACGACGCCGTGGAGGGAGGCCGAGCACGGCGGGGGGCGGGGGGCGGGGGACGGGCGGCGGGGGGCGGGGGACGGGCAGCCACGTGTGACGGAAAGGAAGGACACACAAAAGTATACAAGGGTATTTTCGTCAAAAAAAAATTTGACCGTTCGTTTTAGACATAATTCGTTAAAAGTGGGGGGTGTTATACAATATTGTAATGTTGTGGGGTGCACCTTAAATAAGCGTAAAAAAGTGGGATGGCACTCAAATTTTTCCTAAAATTAACTAGCATATGTGCACTTGCCTTGCACGTATTTTAACATTCTTTTAATTAACTTATGAAGACTCTTTAGGAAGACCAAAGGGTAGTCTTCCTAATTATTAAGTTGACTTTATTAAAATTAATGAACAATTTTTAATTAGTATAGACATGCAAGGGTATTTTCGGAATTTAAAATTTTCACCATCCAAGTTTTCCTATTATATAGTAGAATAGATTATTAAGTTGACTTTATTAAAATTAATGAACAATTTTTAATTAGTATAGACATGCAAGGGTATTTTCGGAATTCAAAATTTTCACCATCCAAGTTTTCCTATTATATAGTAGATAACTTAGGAAGACTCTTTAGGAAGACCAAAGGGTAGTCTTCCTAATTATTAAGTTGATTTTATTAAAATTAATGAACAATTTTTAATTAGTATAGACATGCAAGGGTATTTTCGGAATTCAAAATTTTCACCATCCAAGTTTTCCTATTATATTGTAGAATAGATTATTAAGTTGACTTTATTAAAATTAATGAACAATTTTTAATTAGTATAGACATGCAAGGGTATTTTCGGAATTCAAAATTTTCACCATCCAAGTTTTTTCTATTATATAGTAGAATAGATGAACCATTTTTAATTAGTATAGACATGTAAGGGTATTTTTGGAATTCAAAAGTTTCACCATCAAGTTTTCCTATTATATAGTAGAATAGATTTATCTATTCTACTATATAAATCTATTCTACTATATAATAGGAAAACTTAGATGGTGAAACTTTTGAATTCCGAAAATACCCTTACATACTTATACTAATTAAAAATAGTTCATTAATTTTAATAAGGACAACTTAGTAATTAGGAATACTACCATTTGGTCTTCCTAAAGAGTCTTCCTAAACTAATTAAGAAATGTTAAAATACGTGCAAGGCACGTGCACATATGCTAGTATTTAAAGAGATTATGTGGGATATTACTGCCAACAAGAATGGATTCGCCCACAACCGTCCAAAAAATCTTTAAAGAGATTATGTGGAATATTGCTACCACTGAGCGAAAAAATAGGAGTGGCATTCCAACCTCTGAAAGTAAGATACAATGGGGAGGAATTTTCGCCCAAATGCTTCCAAATATTCATCTACATTATTTAAATTTATATTTAAAGAGATTATGTGGGATATTACTGCCAACAAGAATGGATTCGTCCACAACCGTCCAAAAAATCTTTAAAGAGATTATGTGGAATATTGCTGCCAACAAGAATGGATCCGCCCATAACCGTTCAAAAAAATCTTCTCCCGTAACCGTCCGTAACTGAGCGGAAAAATAGGAGTGGCATTCCAACCTTTCCATAACTGCTTCGTAGCGATTTTCATAAAGTCTTCTCCTTATTTTTCTTTTTCACTTTCTCTATTCTATTTCAATTGTTACTATCTAGGCCAAAGACCTAGAGTGAGAGAAAGAGAGAGAGAGAGTGAAGAAGCAGTAGTAGCGAGGAGGAGGAGTCGGACTTCATCGCCATCGTCAACATTTCTTCGGTCGAGGTATCGATATTCTTCCTTCTCTTGCTATTTCGATTCTTATGGTTATGGTCTTCTTTCAGAAACATTAATCTGATAATGAAGCGCACTTTCTTTGATATATGATTATTTTGTTGATGGATGATTATTTTGTTGACGGCTTTATGCTGCACACATTTTTCATAAATTTTTTGAATATGTCTAACTGTTTGATTAACATTGTCGAGTTTTTTTTCTAGGGTTTTGATTTTGTGATGAGTACTGTCATTTTAATATTTTTGATATTTATTTCGATTTTAATGATCATAGCTTTAGATTTGATGGCTTTGTTTGTTGGATAGGCTATAATTATACGTAAAAATTTTTGGGAGAAATTTTAAGGATCAAATGTTTTGTTTGTTGTCACTTTGTTGATTTTTTATTGTTTGAGTTTTTTAAGGTTTTGTTTGTTTATTTTTTTAGTTCTTATTTGTTCCATTGAACCACGTCCAACAATAAATGAATAAAAGATGCACAAGTCTTTATAGCATATTGGTGGTAAGTAGTCCTCCGATAAGTACTCCCTTAGCTCGATGAATTTTTTGTATTTTCTTTTTTTGTTTCTGTCAAGGCACCAAACCAAATGGACGTTTTGGTACTGGGTAATTTTTTATTTCTGAAAAAAAAATAGGATGGAGAATCTAATCTCATGTCTTTATTTTCTAAGAATTTTTTCTCTTTCATTTTTAACCTTTTTTTTTTTGGGTTTCAGTTTTTTTTTTTTTTTTTTCAGTTTTTGAAAGATTTTTTCGGTTTTTTTTCAGTTTTAAGATTTTTTTTTTTTGTTTTCTTATGTTATGTTTCCATTTAAATGCTTTTTTTGGGGTTTTTTTTTTCTTTTTTTAATGATTTTTTTTTGTTTTCATTTTTTGTTAGGTTTTTTATTTTCAGTTTTTTAAGATTCATCATTTCTTTGTTCTTTTTTAAGGTTTTTCTTTCATTTTTTTTTTTTACTTTTTATTTTTTTTAGAATGGTTTTTTTTGTTTTAGTTTAGTCTTTTTCCATATTTTTTTATTTTCATTTTTCTAAGAATGATTTATTTTATTTTTTTTGCAATTTTTTATCCTTTCTGAAAAATGGTTTTCTTTTATAGTGTTTTGATGGTAAGTAGTCCTCCGATAAGTACTTTGTTAGCTCTATGTTTTTTTATTTTATTTTTTGTCAAGACACCAAATTGGAGGGACATTTTGGTACTAGATAATTTTTTTATTCCTGAAAAATTTTTAGTGATCATTGCTTTAGATTTGATGGCTTCGTTTATTGGATAGGCTGTAATTATAGGTGTTTTTTTGGGAGAAGGTAATCTTTTCACTTTATTAAGTCTCCTTAAATATTCTCCTTCAAGTTTAGAAAATTAAGAATTTTTATTTTCAAAATAATATTAATTAATGTTCTCTTTCAAATACAAAGTAACATACTTATATATATATATATATATATATATATATATATATATATATATATATATATATATATATATATATATATATATATATATATATATATATATATATATTTTATATATATATATATATATATATAAAATATATATATATAAAATATATATATATAAAATATATATATATATTATATATATATATATATATATATATATATATATATATATATATATATATATATATATGCATGACTAACCACTCATTATTTAGATTATATGCGTCCTACCAAAAAAATAATATTCTAACAAAAAATAACTAAATGATAGTTTATATGTCCCGTGCGTCGCTCGGGTACACGCACTAGTTTTCTTAAAGAAGGAACTAACCTAAAGGCTACCCAATGTCGCATTTCGATTCTACAAAACTGAAAAGTCAACACTGAACATGATATTATATAAGTCTAAATTGTACTTGTACATGACATAGATTACACAGTTGGTATTCAATCTCAAAATAATATTATTGTAGCATAAATAATAAACAGACAAATTGAATCACAACAGAACATATGAAAAGAATCTCTCTTATTGATACTTTGCAGTGAAATACAAAGGTTGTAAACGGTCAACTGGAATGTGTCAGTTTAGCTAACAACCTTGCGGATACAGAAGAATGCATTGTTCCATACATTATGTCATTTATAACAAAAGGTAACATACATACAAGGAAACCTTCGACTCGTCCAACTGATTTCTGCAATGCCTCATAAATGTCCAAGCACATGTGGATGAGGGGGACAACACATTGGATCACCCTGGTGAGCATGACCAACCCAACTCATCTAAACCAAATAGTATTTATGTGGGCATAAATTTATTATTTGTGATCTTTCTACTTGGGAGTATGTTTACTAACAATTTATAACCAACAATGTAAGATGTAATATAAAACTTATCCCTTGCACGGTGATATTTTACCCATATCTGACATGTTCATCCCTGCAAACAAGGATTAGATATGACATAAATTAAGCATCACAAAACCGTCCCTGCATCAGATATGTTAATCATGCAGAAAAGTTGTCATTAGTATGTAGCATAACTACATGACGGTTATTGGTGAATCCAACACCATAAAGGACTATTTATGGTGTTGCATCGCACCCTTTCATAGCATGTAACTAGCCTCGATGAAGGTCCCACGATATCTCGTACATGATTGTATGTTTACATATAATTTCTTTATAGGCCAACATGGTCCCTGCGTCCCGGATACCATTCGAGAAAAATCAAACCTTGTGTAAAAGTTGTTCATAACCATGCAAATGTGCCTTGAGATTTCATCTGCATCTCTTTATTCAATACTCGAATCTTGGTGAACTCCAGACTAACCATGCCATCTGGAGCGGAAGCGATCATGGACGCTCGTATGATTTCTTACGAGTCTAACAAACTACACAGCAACCAAAGCCCATGTACCTTATCGTCAAACTTTACTCTCAGGAAGAATCACTGGTTAACCATGCCCTAGAACTCACTCAAGTGATCCATAATGGACAGACCATCCTTGTACCTGAGACCTATCATTTGTCGGATCAGAAATAATTTGTTTATTCCGATCTTCTATGCATACAAGGATTCCAACTTCTCCCACAATATTTTTGTATGCTCAATACTGCGATGTGATTATACACATTCTTGTCCACGAACTACCTGATATACTCACACACCTGTATATGCTCAAAATTTTAGTCCTCATCGAATTTCCCATTAGGCTTCTCGAAAACAAATACAGAATGTCACGACCCGCTCCCACTTTTCGGATACGAGTACGTGGCCAAGTCCATCCTACGCCGCAGCATCGACGGTAGTACGTTGTCTATGATAACAATGGTCCACAACAAGCACAACAAGCCCATATATCATCCACAACTAAGCCATCAGTAATAACCAAAAATATCCAATAGTCTTAATATCATAATGATCCAATAATCTACTACAACTCAGAAAATCTCGAGAACAAACCCGGATAGCAGAAAATAAACACACTAAACTCTATAGTTATAACTACTAACTAATGCGAATCCATAAGGAAGGAAATATGCTAATTCGCATCAATGTTGGAATCGGGTACGCCAATGATGTCAGGGTTGCCAACATACTCACCGTAGACCTCGGGACAGATTACGTCGTCTAAAGCTGAAAAATAGTTATCCAGTCATGATTGGAGCAAGATCACCATAAACTGCATTACACAATATAATATACAAGCATGAAGAAACAATAAAAGGAAACTAAACGAAGATAACTATAGGCGTGACATTGTATGATAAGAAAATACCACTAAGACATGATAATAATATGAAGGTAGACTTGACATACCACTAAGACATGATAACAATATGAAGTATACTTGACGAAGAAGAACAATAGACAATAGAACAACAATAATTAAGTCACGTATACTGTGTGTTTTAGAATACCAACTTTCGGCATGTAGACGGCTTGGGATATCCGTCAGTCATATGTGTGGTGCATGACTAATATTATGCAATCAATGTGTCACAACCCGCTCCCGAATAATCGGACACGAGTCGGACACGCCCAGCCTTCGTCGATGGACACGACGAAGTAAGCTGTACAATACTAAGGAAAACTCCAAGGCACAATAGAACATAAATCACTATAGCATCTATAAACGTCCCAGAAATCACAACAATCCATCAAGTTATTTGTACAAAGCCATCCGGAGACAAATCCGATAAAATAAATGTACAATAATAAATCTCAAATACAATGTCCAGAAGTAAAATCTATACAATCTAAATAATGCACCATATCCTGTAACTTCAATGATAACTCCAGCTTAATAGTCTCAAGCTCACTTGCAATGTATCCTGTCAAGAAAAGAGCAAAGTACAACCCCGACAAGAAATAGTCTACGATGTAATCTGAAATACAGGATACAATATGGACTACAATATGAAACAAGAGTAGAAGGTCTGAATATGAAACTACGGTACCAGAACTGGAATATGAAACTAAAGTACAAGTACTGAACGATGAGCACGACAATCAATATGAATAAGACAATGAACACGACAATTAATGCAAGTGTGAAATTTGAAATATTAAACTAATGTGTGACCGGCTGGGGACCACAATCCACAATTCACAATATCACAATTCTATAAGGTTCGGCTTAATCGTACGTGAGGTGTACGATTAGGCTATTCATAATACCTAGGTTGGGTCTGGTCACACATTAGTCAATATTTCCCCCAATCTTGCAAGAACAATGACTCACAATACAACGAACAAGGCACAATACAATCATGTGTATCTCGTGTCCGATATGAGAACACGAAAATAAGACAGAAATACAAGATAAAAGTTCAAGTCGGTGTACTTGCCTTGCTCTAGAAGATCGAGAGTAGGGAGATCATAATCTATCTGTCCACCTATTTTAGATACAAGTTGGTTAGGATTCTAATTAATGACCATTAGCTCACTACTGCCAAATAGATAATTTATCTATTTCTAATACTAAATATGGGCACAACTAACTAACAACATTTTAGAAAATATATATATACATTATAAGTTTATCCAAATAAATATTAGTGAAAATACTTTAAACTAAATATATCAAAATTCTCATTTTTAGAAAATACCTACTAGCTAAACTTTTACAAAATATTGATCATATGGTTTTATCTAACATTTGTAGATAAACTTTATAACAAAATGTATGCAGTAAAACATTTTCTAAATCTTTTGCTATTAAGAATATTATACAATATTTTGGATATTAGTACAAAATTTATCTAAAGAACAATTTGAAATTCTTAACAGTAAATAACTAATTATGCTTGACCACAACTTCAGCCCTGACCCCGATCCAAGCTCCATCACAAATCCAATTAAATCCCAAGCTAACACCACGTATAATCCAACACCATGTATAGACTAAAAGTCTACTAATCTATATATCTTGAAAGCATACACAGCCATTCTTTCTCATCAACTACACCAAAAGCCAAACCCATGCTAAGCCACAAAGGAAACCCAACCATACTAAACTGGTCCAAACCAGTTCACCACTGTTGCTGCTATCATCAAGTATTCGCATACAAGCAGTAAAGCAACCCAGCAAGTATACACAACCTTTGGCTCCAAACCCTTCAAACCCAGCAGCTAAATACCAACCCAAGCCCTGGCCAAGCAACTGTCACTACCACTTTTCTAGCTTGGGGGTATTTTGGTCATTTTTGAAATTTTGTGAATTAATTGGAATTATTATTTAATATTTGGACTTATTATAATTAATATGATTTTTGGTGATTTTTAGGAGAATTGATTTTGGGCCTATAGTGGACTTTGACTTGTGTTGATTAGAAGACTAACCTAGTGACTAACCTAGGTTATGGCCACTTAGTTAAGTTAAGTAACCTTGGTTGGACCTAATTTAATGAGGTTTAAGTCATTGGAACTAGGTAGGGATGATTTGGAGTTGTGTAGGCTAATATGGCTTATGACTACATAAGTCATGATTTAAGACTTAGACTTAATGGCCCATAGGCCCACACCATGAACCAACCCTAACCCTAATCAGCCCATGGCAGCCACTATTGACCCATCACATCCTATTTAATGTCTTCCAAAGTTAGGGCTAGCCTCTCCCTTAGAAATTTATTGCAAGAGAAGAAGAGGTGAGCTCCCATCTTTAGAAATTCATCATAAATCCATCTTTATTCCTTTTTAACCCAAACAAATTGCATTGGGTTCTAAATTCTACCTACTTTCTGTTGGTAATTAATAATCTCAGATTTGGAGAGATTTGGAGGAGTTCTACCATTAGGAAGAACCCCACTCTTTGAGCTTTTTGGGAGGATTTGATACATAGAGGTAACTCTCCATTCCCACCATGAAATTCTGGTTTAAGTGCATGATAGGGAGCCCAAGACCTAACCTAACTATAGGAATAGGAATCCCTAGGGTTTCGTGTCGTTTCGTGTCCTAACAGGACACGTATCTGAGTCCCATGACAAGTGTTTGTGTAAATGCCTAAATGAAACTTTCTGTGCTGTTTTTGAATTGTAATTGAATGGAAATTTAGTTTTTAATGTCGCTTATCCAATTTTGTAACTCTGAGATGATATCGTGTCGGTGTCGTGTCGTTTGGACGCCCGCACACACGCACTTGGACACGCACGCGCGGGGCTACAGTGATCCCCTGCTCATCGAGCACTCCACAGGACACGACACAATTTGTTTTGACACGAAATTTTGTGGGTGGCTAGGGGCATTGTCTTCCACCCCACATACAAAATTTCACGACCTCTCGTGGTCGGGTTGGTGAGATATCGACCACGCACTGGGTAGACACTGTCACTGTGCACAGTTTTTATTTGCCACTGATACGGCCTTGGTTCACGGACACGGCGACACGAGGATACGTTTCAGGCACACGAACACGAGCACCTATACCTAGACTAAGTGTGGACACGAGCACGAGGCTTGGGGAGGCCTGTGTCGGGTGCACGACACGCGTGCACCCCCGCACGAGACTGTCCAGTCTCTGTGCACTGCTTTGCCCGTTTGGGTTTTGTTTAATACTGGACACGTTTGTGTCCACAAATGTGGACACAAAGCACTTGTACAACACGTATATATTGTGTATACTTATTACAAACCTTTAGATTGATGTTTAATTTAGTTTTGATTGATTAAATCCCTCTTCCCATGTCATTCCTGATACATGTTTCAAAACATTTATTTTCCAGTTTTTAAAATGGGATTTTGCATTGATTTTTACTTAGTTTGAACTGTTAGATTCCTAGTCTTTAATCCTTAACAAGCGCACCTATGTTTTGTGTATTGGTATGTTGAAATTGGGATGGTTTGGATGAGGATTGGTGTACAAAATCTGAGAACTGCATATGGGACTGTTTTGGGTGAAAACCTGAGATAGGAAGTTTGTTTTTTTTCCTTGTTTTGTTTTCCTGATGTACTGTCAAATTCAAGGATTGATTTCATTCCTTCTTCATGTAAATTAGCAGCTGTCCAATTGAAAGATAAAAATCTGAGTTTTCCTTCTTCTTTTTTTTTCATTCCTAACTGTTAACTTAGTACTCAAAAACTGAGAATGAAAGGGGGGAATAACTGTCACTTGACTTTTAGATGTAAACCTGTGATGAGTTGATGCTTGACATCCTTTTCCCCTTTCTAATTTGATATAATTTCTGAGTTTGACTTGTGTGTAGTATAGGCTGTCACATTGGTGACCCACCTCACACATTCACATTTGTCACTACACCACACACACTCATGTGTTTCCATTTTAGCCCACACTCACATCCACTCTCATTTTTCCTTCACTGTTTTCACTCTTCACACACCACAGTAGCACACACACACAGGTATTACATGTTGCTGCCACATCTATTTTCCTGCAGTGGACACTATTATTCCTGCACATTCCTAACTGTCATATTGTTTCCACACACACACATACACATATGTTCTCTATTTTCCTACATGCATATATAGGTATGCCTATAGGTATGTATGATGTATATATGCACATATGTCTAAGTATAATGTATGTGTGGTATTCACATAGGAGTCTAAGCTAATGCGTAATTTAGTTATTTATATCATATACCAATATGAGTGAATCATACTTGACTTGTGTATATGATATTAAGGGTAGCCTATATGCTATTTTGTATTTCTATATAGATTACATTAATATAGTAATATGTGGTTGATTTGTTAGATATAAGTATTGTCATGTGTATAGGAGATTGGTAGGTTGTTATGCATGGTATTGCCTAATAGCCTATTGACCTAGTCTATTAGCCTATGGGTGTATTGTGTGTCTGCTTGACTAGTAAGCCTATATTAGACTTGTATAGTCCTGTTAGACTTAGAATAGACTGGTTAGACTAGTATAGACTAGTTTGACTCAGATTTGACTTGGTTGACCTAGTTTGATTTATAGGGTTGACCAGAGTTGACCAAGAGTTAACTTTGGTCTAGATTGACTTAGAATCATATAGAATGCATAGTAGGACTCCATTTTGATATTCTGGACTTGTTGTGACTTGTGCTGTTCTGTTTAGGAGCCAGACACCACTCCTTGGACAGTACGATTCATATCGGACACTCAGTTACAGGCGAGTACATTCTCTGATCACTTCATATCCTGCTTAGAATTATTTCCTGCAGTAGATTACTTTACTTGTACTGTCACGTTGGTCACACGGATTGGTACTATATGGATCCTTTCTTGAGATGTTATCCTTAGGGAGCATCGGGTACTCTATGTTCTGTGCGTTTCACTTTCATAGCGTATCATATGCTTCTTGGTTCTTTGATCACTTACGACATGTACCCTCATGATCGTAGAGTCTTCCTGGAATCTTACACTGTTGGGTTACCCCCAGAATCCCCATGTTTATGGGACTTACACTGTTGGGTTATCCCCAGAATCCCCATGTTTATGGGACTTACACTGTTGGGTTACCCCCAGAATCCCCATTTTTATGGGACTACTATGTATCACCTTCGGGGTCTACCACCCTTCGGGGGCTTATCACCTTCGGGGTCTATCACCTTCGGGGTCTGTTACATATCATTATATAACATAACCTGGCTGGATCCTTGTGTATTGATCGGGGGTACGGGGGAGTATTACATGTTCATATTGTACTCTGACTCACTAGTCACTGCTAGTTCTCTATGTATAGTAGATATTCTATTACAGCTCTTCCTGTTTTACATACTGCTTTTCTTTCAGTACCTGTATCTTACTTTACTGCATGTTCATATTTTCTAACCTGCTATGATTTGTTGAGATGTACTGTGCTCGCTCCTGTCCTGACTGGACCTGTTAAAAATATTACAGAGGACGAGGAGGAGGCTGACCTGGACACCTATTATGGGGCAGCCCTTGATGACACCTGTGAGCTGGACCCTCAGGAGGATCCAACAGTAGCTGAGGACTTTCCCCCGACTGTTTAGACTAGATTAGATAGTCTGTTATCATTTGTAGTTGGACATGTTCTAGTTAGACTCTCTATTTGGAGATCAGTTTGTATATTCTTTCATGCTGTAGCTGAGTTGTATTTCTCTGGATATTGTTGGGATTATCTTAGACTATTTCATCTCTTTATTCTCTTGAGTTCTATTTCATATCGTGCTATCTCTTCCTTAGCTGTGATTGAGTTTGTTATTACTATGTTGCCCCGTTCGGGGTGTATAAACTGCTTAGAGATAAACTGTTAGATGTTGAGACCTAGGACAACGTTCTACCGCCGACACTGCGGCGTAGGCTGGACGTATTCACGTCTCGTGCCCTTACTCTAGGGTGCGGGTCGTGACACGTTTTTTGTGGTGGCCCATGCAGGTCTAGACTATAAGTGTAATGGTGCTCGAACTAGAGTATCACTGCAGCCTGCTATAGGATATAGGACATTAATTTTAAGATACTCAATCACTTTAGGAAAATTTCTTTTATTGCCATCTAAATCCTTTTGTCAGCTAATCCTTTGAATTATAATTGTCCGCCTTTGTTATTTCGCTTCTTTCTCAGAAATTGATACTCTTGTTTGTCTATCTTCAGGATGGTAGAGACTCAATCACAGCGTGTCGTTCCTGAGGATGCTATAGAGGGGACTGCTACCTCTCAGCCAGCATGGCGAGGCCATGAGACTGCAGCTCTTGCCACCTCAGCTCGTGTGGAGACCTCGGCAGCCGCAGCAGGGGACATGCACCCACCGGCTCGGAGGCAGGACCCGGTTTTTCCAGAGGATCCTTACCAGCAGCTACCTCCAGGGACGATAGACGCAGTGCAGCTGCTAGCCTTCTTCAGGTAGTACATGGAGGGTCAGCAGGGACAGCAGCAGAGGCAGACGGCAGAGCTCACTCGAGGCATTGAGCTGGCAGTGACAGCAGTGGAGAGAGTAGCGGCTCAGCCAGCAGCAGTCCAGCAGCCACACCAGCCACGGAAGAAAGGCATCCAGGACTTCCAGAAGATGCACCCGAGGGACTTTCGCGGGACAGAGGGGATCCTGTATGCCGATGAGTGGATCGAGCATATGGAGGAGATCTTCAGGCTGGCTGAGATTCCGGCGAGGATCCAGATAGAGGCAACGGCCAACATGATGCAGGATCTGGCCCGGACATGGTACCAGACCGACCCGAGGGTCGGCACAGCAGGACAGACTTGGGCAGCATTCAAGAAGCTGTTCAAGGAGAAGTTCTTCCCAGAGGCAGCGCTGGGAGCCCTCGAGACTCAGTTCGAGGCCCTAGTCCAGGGGAGTCAGTCTGTGGAGGAGTATGCAGGAGAGTTCTGCCGCCTGGGCAGATTTGTAGAGGATTTGTCGGAGGCGACGAAGGCCCGGAGGTTCCGGAAGGGCTTGGTAAAGGAGGTCAAGTCCTACACCAAGAACGCCCGCGATACTACATTTGAGGAGATACTGGTGGACGCACTAGCTGCAGAGGATGATCTTGAGCTTAGGCTCAAGAGGGGGCGAGACTCCCAGGGAGGCAGCAGTAGCGGAGGACCGGCCAAGAGGCCACACTTTCAGCAGCAGCACCACCAGCAGCAGAGGTTCCAGACCCAGCAGTTTCAGCAGCCGAGGCACCAGCCAGTGCAGCATCAGCAGCAGCCAAGGCAGCACCAGCAGGGCCAGAGGCAGGTTACCGTTTGTACCTACTGTAGGAAGCCCGAGCATGTTGCCAATGAGTGCAGGAAGAGGCTGGGACAGTGCCTTGTGTGTGGTTCAGCAGACCACCAGATGAGGGAGTGCCGTGCAGGACGAGCAGCTCCGGGAGGAGGAGCAGGAGCCAGAGCTCCAGTGGGCCAGCAGCGGGGACCAGCCCTGCCGACTCAGCAGCAGAGGTTTGTCCAGCACCAGCAGCAGGCCAGGGGAGGCCACCAGGGGCGAGCTTTCGCCATGGCAGCAGGAGAGGCTGAGGTGACTGGAGAGCTGATTGCAGGTTCGATTCTTCTCGACTCCAGTCCAGCTTTTGCATTGTTTGATTCTGGTGCATCGCATAGCTTCATATCTGTATCTTTTGCGATTAGACACGGTATTATAGCTGAATCGTTGCCTAGGACTTACAAGATCATGACCGGAGGTGGCATTATCCTCGTGCGTGATATTTGTAAGGGTCGGAGAGTAGTTTTGGGAGGCCGTGAGTTGGAGGTGAGCCTGCTCGTAATGCCATTGCCGAACTACGATATAGTACTAGGCATGGATTGGTTGAGCAGGCACCACGCCAGCATCGATTGCAGAGGGGGTAGAGTTCTGTTCAGAGCGCCGGGGGAGCCAGAGTTCGAGTACTCCAGACGTCAGGCAGAGCAGAGCAGCGGAGTCTTCTGTGGAGTCTCGGTCGAGGAGCAGACGATTCCACACCCCTTGATAGCAGAGTATATGGATGTTTTCCCGGAGGAGTTGCCGGGATTGCCACCAGACAAAGACATAGAGTTCTCGATAGACTTGGTTCCAGGAGCGGAACCCATCTCTCAGCATATCTATCGGGTGAACAACAGCGAGCTGGTGGAGCTGAAGAAGCATGTGGATGAGCTACAGGACAAGGGCTTCATCCGCTCGAGTTCGTCGTCATGGGGTGCACCAGTGTTGTTTGTGCCGAAGAAGGATGGGTCAGTACGCATGTGTATTGACTATAGGGCACTCAACAACCTCACGATCAAGAACAAATACCCACTGCCGCGAATCGACGATCTATTTGACCAGTTGAGCGGAGCTCGGGTATTTTCCAAGATTGATCTGAGGTCGGGATATCACCAGGTGAAGGTGAAGGGGGATGATATTCCCAAGACCGCTTTCAGGACGCGGTACGGGCAGTTTGAGTTTTTGGTTATGCCGTTTGGGCTAACCAATGCACCAGCTGTGTTTATGAACCTTATGAACAAGGTGTTCCATCAGTATCTGGATCAGTTTGTAGTAGTGTTTATTGATGATATCTTGATATATTCCAAGACTGAGGAGGAGCACGAGGAGCATCTGCGGATAGTGCTGGAGATTCTCAGGAAGGAGCAGTTTTATGGAAAACTCTCCAAGTGTGAGTTTTTCTTGGACCGGGTGGATTTCTTGGGGCACGTTGTGACTGGAGATGGTATCTCAGTTGACCCCAAGAAGATTGTAGCAGTTGAGGCATGGGCAGCGCCGACTTCAGTCGCAGAGATCAGGAGCTTCCTGGGGCTGGCAGGATATTACCGGAGATTTATGCAGGATTTCTCTCGGGTTGCAGAGCCGTTGACACGGTTGACCCGGAAGGACACTGAGTATGTTTGGTCAGAGGAGTGTCAGGCAGCTTTTGATGAGTTGAAGAAGCGGCTGACGACAGCTCCGATTCTGACGTTGCCTTCAGGATCAGGTGGATTCACTATTTATAGTGATGCTTCAGGGAAGGGGCTGGGTTGTATGTTGCAGCAGCACGGGAAGGTGATTGCCTATGCTTCCAGGCAGTTACGTCCCCACGAGAAGAACTACCCTACCCACGACCTGGAGCTGGCAGCAGTGATATTTGCTCTGAAGCTATGGAAGCATTATCTGTATGGTGAGAGGGTGGAGATCTTTACAGATCACAAGAGCCTAAAGTATGTGTTCACTCAGAAGGAGTTGAACATGAGGCAGCGCAGATGGTTGGAGTTGATGAAGGACTTCGACATTGCACTGCAGTATCATCCAGGGAAGGCCAACGTGGTTGCCGATGCCTTGAGCAGGTATCCGACAGCCATGTGTTTGACCATGGATCGGCATTTGCTTGCCGACTTGGAGAGCCTGGGGATTGAGGTGATCGTGCCAGGAGTGCAGATGCAGCTATGGGGGATGCAGATTCAGTCAGACTTGGTGGACAGGATCAAGGCGGCCCAGTTCGAGGATGTGGCTTTTCAGAGTATCAGAGAGCATATCAGTATGGGAGTGGGAGATCCAGAGTTTTCACTTGCAGAGGATGGTGCCCTGAGGTACGGTGCCAGGTTATGTGTGCCTAGCGGGGAGCTTAGAGAGCAGATTATGCAGGAGGCCCACAGATCGCAGTACTCTATACACCCGGGTGCCAACAAGATGTACCGAGATCTGCGGGAGCATGTATAGTGGTCAGGAATGAAGCGGGAGGTGTCCCACTTCGTAGCTAGGTGCTTGGTCTGTCAGCAGGTCAAGGCAGAGAGACAGAGGCCTGGTGGATTGTTGCAGCCGCTGCCCATTCTCGAGTAGAAATGGGAGCATATCACGATGGACTTCGTTTCAGGATTGCCGCGTACTCCAGGAGGGAAAGATACGATTTGGGTCATCGTGGACATGTTGACCAAATCGGCCCACTTCTTGCCATTCAAGGTGGGTACGTCTACAGAGAGACTGGCGGAGATGTATATGCGGCAGATAGTCAGGATCCACGGAGTTCCGGTCAGCATCGTCTCAGATCGGGATAGCCGTTTTACTTTCCATTTCTGGAGGAGTCTGCAGACCAGCTTGGGCATTCAGCTCAAGTTTAGTACTGCATACCACCCCCAGACGGACGGAAAGTCGGAGCGAACTATTCAGACCCTTGAGGATATGCTGCGGACGTGCGTCCTAGACTTTGGAGGTTCCTGGGAGGATTATCTTCATCTGGTGGAGTTTGCATACAACAATAGCTTCCAGGCCAGCATCGAGATGTCACCTTTCGAGGCTCTGTATGGGCGTAGGTGCCGTACACCCTTATCCTGGGATGATGTTGGTGAGCGAGCTTTGCTGGGGCCAGAGATGATTGTGGATACGGCCGAGAAGGTGAAGCTCATCAGGGACAGACTTCGCGTGGCGCAGGACAGACATCGGCACTGGGCCGATAGCCACCGGAGGCCCTTGGAGTTTGAGGTACATATTAGAGTAGGATTAGATTTAGGTTGTTTGATTGTGATTTTTGATCATGTTTGTTATTTATATTAATTGAGACCTTGCTTGTGATTAGGTCGGAGACCATGTTTTCTTGAGGATATCTCCGACTCGTGGTACGATACGTTTTGGTGGAGGCGGGAAGTTTAGCCCGCGCTTCATCGGCCCTTTCGTTATCAGCGAGAGAGTCGGTGACGTGGCTTACAGGCTAGACTTGCCGCCTGCACTTGTGGGGGTCCACAACGTATTTCATGTATCACAGTTGAGGCGGTACGTGACTGACCCTATCCATGTGCTCGATCATTCAGAGATAGAGGTTGGGCCTTCTCTCAGCTATCCAGAGCAGCCCGTGGAGATTCTGGATCGACGGGAGAAGGTTCTGAGGAACCAGGTGATACCCTTGGTACGCGTCGCATGGAGGCATCATTCTCCAGGAGAGTCGACCTGGGAGCGGGAGGATGAGATGCGCGAGCGCTACCCTTATCTTTTTGGACCTTGAGGTATACTCTTCTATCCTTCTCAGCAGTTTAGTTTCGCCTTTAATTTCGAGGACGAAATTATTTTAAGGAGGGTAGATTTGTCACTACCACTTTTCTAGCTTGGGGGTATTTTGGTCATTTTTGAAATTTTGTGAATTAATTGGAATTATTATTTAATATTTGGACTTATTATAATTAATATGATTTTTGGTGATTTTTGGTGATTTTTAGAAGAATTGATTTTGGGCCTATAGTGGACTTTGACTTGTGTTGACTAGAAGACTAACCTAGTGACTAACCTAGGTTATGGCCACTTAGTTAAGTTAAGTAACCTTGGTTGGACCTAATTTAATGAGGTTTAAGTCATTGGAACTAGGTAGGGGTGATTTGGAGTTGTGTAGGCTAATATGGCTTATGACTACATAAGTCATGATTTAAGACTTAGACTTAATGGCCCATAGGCCCACACCATGAACCAACCCTAACCCTAATCAGCCCATGGCAGCCACTATTGACCCATCACATCCTATTTAATGTCTCCCAAAGTTAGGGCTAGCCTCTCCCTTAGAAATTTATTGCAAGAGAAGAAGAGGTGAGCTCCCATCTTTAGAAATTCATCATAAATCCATCTTTATTCCTTTTTAACCCAAACAAATTGCATTGGGTTCTAAATTCTACCTACTTTCTGTTGGTAATTAATAATCTCAGATTTGGAGAGATTTGGAGGAGTTCCACCATTGGGAAGAACCCCACTCTTTGAGCTTTTTGGGAGGATTTGATACATAGAGGTAACTCTCCATTCCCACCATGAAATTCTGGTTTAAGTGCATGAATAGGGAGCCCTAGACCTAACCTAACTATAGGAATAGGAATCCCTAGGGTTTCGTGTCATTTCGTGTCCTAACAGGACACGTATCTGAGTCCCATGACAAGTGTTTGTGTAAATGCCTAAATGAAACTTTCTGTGCTGTTTTTGAATTGTAATTGAATGGAAATTTAGTTTTTAATGTCGCTTATCCAATTTTGTAACTCTGAGATGATATCGTGTCGGTGTCGTGTCGTTTGGACGCCCGCACACACGCACTTGGATACGCACGCGCGGGGCTACAGTGATCCCCTGCTCATCGAGCACTCCACAGGACACGACACAATTTGTTTTGACACGAAATTTTGTGGGTGGCTAGGGGCATTGTCTGCCACCCCACATACAAAATTTCACGACCTCTCGTGGTCGGGTTGGTGAGATATCGACCACGCACTGGGTAGACACTGTCACTGTGCACAGTTTTTATTTGCCACTGATACGGCCTTGGTTCACGGACACGGCGACACGAGGATACGTTTCAGGCACACGAACACGAGTACCTATACCTAGACTAAGTGTGGACACGAGCACGAGGCTTGGGGAGGCCTGTGTCGGGTGCACGACACGCGTGCACCCCCGCACGAGACTGTCCAGTCTCTGTGCACTGTTTTGCCCGTTTGGGTTTTGTTTAATACTGGACACGTTTGTGTCCACAAATGTGGACACAAAGCACTTGTACAACACGTATATATTGTGTATACTTATTACCAACCTTTAGATTGATGTTTAATTTAGTTTTGATTGATTAAATCCCTCTTCCCATGTCATTCCTGATACATGTTTCAAAACATTTATTTTCCAGTTTTTAAAATAGGATTTTGCATTGATTTTTACTTAGTTTGAACTGTTAGATTCCTAGTCTTTAATCCTTAACAAGCGCACCTATGTTTTGTGTATTGGTATGTTGAAATTGGGATGGTTTGGATGAAGATTGGTGTACAAAATCTGAGAACTGCATATAGGACTGTTTTGGGTGAAAACCTGAGATAGGAAGTTTGTTTTTTTTCCTTGTTTTGTTTTTCTGATGTACTGTCAAATTCAAGGATTGATTTCATTCCTTCTTCATGTAAATTAGCAGCTGTCCAATTGAAAGATAAAAATCTGAGTTTTCCTTCTTCTTATTTTTTTCATTCCTAACTGTTAACTTAGTACTCAAAAACTGAGAATGAAAGGGGGGAATAACTGTCACTTGACTTTTAGATGTAAACCTGTGATGAGTTGATGCTTGACATCCTTTTCCCCTTTCTAATTTGATATAATTTCTGAGTTTGACTTGTGTGTAGTATAGGCTGTCACATTGGTGACCCACCTCACACATTCACATTTGTCACTACACCACACACACTCATGTGTTTCCATTTTAGCCCACACTCACATCCACTCTCATTTTTCCTTCACTGTTTTCACTCTTCACACACCACAGTAGCACACACACACAGGTATTACATGTTGCTGCCACATCTATTTTCCTGCAGTGGACACTATTATTCCTGCACATTCCTAACTGTCATATTGTTTCCACACACACACATACACATATGTTCTCTATTTTCCTACATGCATATATAGGTATGCCTATAGGTATGTATGATGTATATATGCACATATGTCTAAGTATAATGTATGTGTGGTATTCACATAGGAGTCTAAGCTAATGCGTAATTTAGTTATTTATATCATATACCAATATGAGTGAATCATACTTGACTTGTGTATATGATATTAAGGGTAGCCTATATGCTATTTTGTATTTCTATATAGATTACATTAATATAGTAATATGTGGTTGATTTGTTAGATATAAGTATTGTCATGTGTATAGGAGATTGGTAGGTTGTTATGCATGGTATTGCCTAATAGCCTATTGACCTAGTCTATTAGCCTATGGGTGTATTGTGTGTCTGCTTGACTAGTAAGCCTATATTAGACTTGTATAGTCCTGTTAGACTTAGAATAGACTGGTTAGACTAGTATAGACTAGTTTGACTCAGATTTGACTTGGTTGACCTAGTTTGACTTATAGGGTTGACCAGAGTTGACCAAGAGTTGACTTTGGTCTAGATTGACTTAGAATCATATAGAATGCATAGTAGGACTCCATTTTGATATTCTGGACTTGTTGTGACTTGTGCTGTTCTGTTTAGGAGCCAGACACCACTCCTTGGACAGTACGATTCATATCGGACACTCAGTTACAGGCGAGTACATTCTCTGATCACTTCATATCCTGTTTAGAATTATTTTCTGCAGTAGATTACTTTACTTGTACTGTCACGTTGGTCACACGGATTGGTACTATATGGATCCTTTTTTGAGATGTTATCCTTAGGGAGCATCGGGTACTCTATGTTCTGTGCGTTTCACTTTCATAGCGTATCATATGCTTCTTGGTTCTTTGATCACTTACGACATGTACCCTCATGATCGTAGAGTCTTCCTGGAATCTTACACTGTTGGGTTACCCCCAGAATCCCCATGTTTATGGGACTTACACTGTTGGGTTATCCCCAGAATCCCCATGTTTATGGGACTTACACTGTTGGGTTACCCCCAGAATCCCCATTTTTATGGGACTACTATGTATCACCTTCGGGGTCTACCACCCTTCGGGGGCTTATCACCTTCGGGGTCTATCACCTTCGGGGTCTGTTACATAGCATCATATAACATAACCTGGCTGGATCCTTGTATATTGATCGGGGGTACGGGGGAGTATTACATGTTCATATTGTACTCTGACTCACTAGTCACTGCTAGTTCTCTATGTATAGTAGATATTCTATTACAGCTCTTCATGTTTTACATACTGCTTTTCTTTCAGTACCTGTATCTTACTTTACTGCATGTTCATATTTTCTAACCTGCTATGATTTGTTGAGATGTACTGTGCTCGCTCCTGTCCTGACTGGACCTGTTGAAAATATTACAGAGGACGAGGAGGAGGCTGGCCTGGACACCTATTATGGGGCAGCCCTTGATGACACCTGTGAGCTGGACCCTCAGGAGGATCCAGCAGTAGCTGAGGACTTTCCCCCGACTGTTTATACTAGATTAGATAGTCTGTTATCATTTGTAGTTGGACATGTTCTAGTTAGACTCTCTATTTGGAGATCAGTTTGTATATTCTTTCATGCTGTAGCTGAGTTGTATTTCTCTGGATATTGTTGGGATTATCTTAGACTATTTCATCTCTTTATTCTCTTGAGTTCTATTTCATATCGTGCTATCTCTTCCTTAGCTGTGATTGAGTTTGTTATTACTATGTTGCCCCGTTCGAGGTGTATAAACTGCTTAGAGATAAACTGTTAGATGTTGAGACCTAGGACAGCGTTCTACCGCCGACACTGCGGCGTAGGCTAGACGTATTCACGTCTCATGCCCTTACTCTAGGGTGCGGGTCATGACAGCAACACACCATAGTAAAATAAAATCCAAGCTCGATTATACAAGAACCCAGCCCTTGCTATAACCTCACTTCTCCCTGACACACACCTGTCTCTGGCCACTGTCAGCTATACTGCTTAACACAGACTAACCATGACCCAACATCACATAAATTACATATAGGACTATAATTATACATAAACCCAACTAAGTAATAAAGCCCAAGCTCATCAAAACATACAAAATTCTCAAAACCCACTATACTAATCTCATTATATCCAATCTTCCTTCGAGCCAACTCTAATACTGCAGTACCAGCTCCCTATGACACACAACCCTAACGTCCGACACAACGAATGTTGGATACGATCAACTGTATTGGACACGAACACACACGACTGAACACAAACAACCCAAAAACTCTTATCAATTCTAGATACACACAAACGCTAAGCACGTTTCTTAACATATACTCGATCATCGACTAACCCAGTCTATCCGCGTATCCATTCGATCGATTCATAGATTCCAACCGACTTAAGGCTTACCTTTGGCCAACGTAACTCTGCATCGATTCGCATCGATACTTCATCTGGTCAACGCAACTCTTCGAGTCAACGACTCATCGTAATGCACCGTGCGGAGTGGGGCATTACATAATATACCACTCAAAATCAGGTTCGTCCTCGAACCGAAACCAACACTTAATCAAAGTGCCTCGCATAGATCGTTTCACGATCTCGTGTTACTATCGTTGGAATCATACAACTTAGTTTGGATCGTACATATATTTTTGGCGTCCCACCAATATATGCATTTCAGCCAAGATTAGTTGTAGGTTATCGGGACAACTAACAAGCTCAACTCAAATCTCAAGCACCAATCAGTCCGTACTCGACTTAGTCATATCTTAGCGCCTATTCCCAATCTCGCAATTGATCTTTGTAATGCCCCAGTCCCAAAATATGTAGGACTAGGTACATAGACATGCCAGTTGTTTACATACAAAATATACTCCAATATATGAAAATCTCGTATGAATACATAAGCTGTAAAATGCAGTGAACCAAGAGTAATCTAATCTCATCCACACAAAATGAAAGAATAAAGTATATCATATAATCAACTATGAATTTTCATTGGTACATGTACTTGGGCAGAGACAAATCCACTACCAACTATGAAAAAAAATACATCATAAAAGAAAGAGTTTGGCGAGCGAAGCGAAGACGATCAAAGTGCAATCATCCTCGAAGACATAGAGATAATCATAGCCACGGCTAGAACACCTGCGAAAGACAAGAGCACACACCTGGCGAGATAACCAGGTTCTCAGAGGGACGTAACAAGATACATAAAGAACATGCCACATAACTGAATATATATACTATGTCATAAATCACAAGTATAGTAAATAGTCCCACTCGTAACAAGATCCAATACCTCATCCTCGAAACAGTGGACTACCCCTGCAACCAAACAAGGACAAGGGGTTGCACACTACACCGCGATGAGACATTGTCCTAAGCTACTAATGGGACGGGGTGATATGACATTTGACGAGGGTTACCTGACCATTCTAATGTGTTTATGCAATAAGAACAAACCTTCAACGCATAGGCACTCTGGCTCAGGAGCAGTAATCTCAGGTATGGCCCCATCAGGATACCAGGGACCTAAAAGCATAACATTCATCGAATGTCAGAGGCCATCAGTAAATCAGGTATTAGGATCCGGGACCGTATCTCCCACGGAGATAACCGACAATAGGGAAGTGCATACTTGGCCTATACGTTAAGGAACTGTTCTTTCCACCCAATGCCTAACAGAGTCACATCCATGACTCATATACCTCTACTAATTGCTAAGTCTCCTAACATGCCTCTATTAACAGTTAGTCCTAACGCATGCGCATGGGGGATCGGCCCACACGCAAGAACCTCTACATGCTACTCACCTCACACATCCTCGTGGTACAACTATGTCAAGGTGTATGCGATACACTACAGAAGGTAGTCCCTTAACCCTAGGTCCATATGCAATCAAAGAATAATAACAAAGTACATCTAATATCACTGAGCAGACAGTAAATCAAGAACTGTAAGAACTGAAAATAAATGAACGGTGATATGTAATAAAATGCAACTGAATATAAACAGTATAATGGCAAGGTATCTTGCCTGGTGTGCCGCCTGGTGTGGTACGATAATCAAGATGTCATGTTTTGTATAATAGCCGAGGTCCTTGCAAACATGGCCTAAATTTGTGGAAAAAAAGGAACGCGTGAGTAGTCGTGGTCAATGGTGAAGATCATGGAGAAAGTTTTGGAGAAAGAATATAGAAATTTTAGAAAATAATTTTTATAATAATTTAACGTAAATACTTGAAAATACTTTTTATACATAGTTGAAAAATATACTTTTATTAGTCAAATAATTTAAAGTAGTACTTTGCAAATCTAGAATATTATTCTTAGGGTAAAACTAAATTGTAAAGATGAAATTTTGTAGTTCAAAATCCTTAAATAAAATAGTAGGCAATAGTATATATATATATATATATATATATATATATATATATATATATATATATATATATATATATATATATATATATATATATATATATATATTTCCATAAATATTTTTAAAATATAAATCAAATTATTTTATGCAATTCAAATTTTGAAAATAATATTGCCACTAACAATACCAATGGCAAAATACCCATACCCATATACACTCATAAACTAAAATATTAATATTACAGCTGCTAATAATAATAATAATAATAATAATAATAATAATAATAATAATAATAAACATAATGACAATAATAATCATAATAATATTTATAATAATAATAATAACAATCATAATAATAACAATAATAATAATAATAATAAACATAATAATTCTAACAGCTCATTCCCCCCTAACTATTACAGTGAGAGAGAGAGAGAGAGATGGAAAAGAAAAAGGGTTTTCTCACCTTGGTTCGGCAGAGGGCGGCGATCGACGTCGGCGGAGTTCTCCAGTGGAGCTGGGCGGACGATGTGGGCTGTACGGATGGAGGGCGCTCCGATGGAGGCGGCGAAGACTACGGAGGAGGTCCTGCGTGCGGTGGCGCACACGGCGTGGCGCTCGTCGACGCGGGGCGGCATTCGGCAGTCGCAGGCGGAGAGCGAGGGAAACAGCATGCGAGAGAGGGAGGGTGTAATGACCCGCTCCGCCCTAGCGGAACGCCGATTCAAACGGCAAGTGCAACGACTCAAACGAGTCGTCGACCCTAAGAGTTGGCATCGACCTGATGAAGAATCGATGCAAGGGTTACATTGGCCGTCAAGATGAATCCAGACTTAGACTTTCAAAGGCGCGCTCGGAGTATCGCTCGGCCGATGCGAACATCGCTAAGGTGGGTGGCTCCGATGAACCCGTCTTTGCTTAGCCCAGACACTTAACAATGCAGACACTATCACGAGAATCGCTAGGCGATAACACCGTGCATGTTAATAAATGACTCAACGCACCTAGCTAAGGGATTAATCCCACCTTGCATGCTTGTATAGAATATGGAAAGGAACATGGAAAATATGAGAACTCTAGCACCGCGCTCCATGCTCGTGCTACGGCACAAGCTTACGTTCAAGTCCCTTACGCGTTCAACAATGAAACAATGAATGGATTACAACAATGAAACGGGAAGACTATCAACATAGTCGTTCCAAGTAGAGTATAGCAACATTGAAAGATTATGGGACCGATGGGTAGCCAAGGCGACTCTCGTACGGGGAGTTGCATAATATGTGAATGAAAGAATGAATGTATAAGTGAATGAATGAGCCAACGAATGAAAGAATGAATACGTGAATGAAACAATGAACGAACAAACAAGTGAAAGAAAGAAAGAATGAATAAAAGATAAGAAGGAAAGGAATGGTTAGCGACAGGTATGACGGGCACATGCAACGGGGCTCGCTACCCGCGCTGTACGGACGCCAACCTAGTCGATAACGCATTATGGCTAAGGGTTAGCCTACGGCTCGGAGACAGCCGTTAAGTTAAAATGACAAATAGTACGAAATGGTCGTGGACAATCCCCTCGTATACGGGAGGTGGGAGATATAAGGGATTTCCGCGGCATGATCAAAGGGAGGATCGTGGCCGGCCTAGGCGAAAATCAAAGGGGGCTTACGGGCTGCCTGGGGGGGGACTTGGCTAACCGGGGGACGTAAGTCAGGGTATTTTCAAGACACTATCAACGTGTACCAGCCGCACGCTCTGAATAGTTGCGAAATACCAAGGGAAAAAGGGTCCAAAATGGCTTGTGATGCCAGCGACCGGTGCATATAGAGTTAAGTGGGCTTTGCTGGTGGCGATCCACGTGCAAGTTCTTGTATTGAACAAAGTGGTCTAAGTTAACTAAATGAAGTGCCTTCTGAACATGCTTGAAATATAACACACCAAAGGATAAAGAGTACTTCGTGAAATTGAGTTAGGAAACACGCCTACGAAGCGCTAGGCCTGAGGCAGGGACACGCCCTTGACATTGAATGCTTACGTAAATCACGATAAGTTATTACATATGAATTGTTGACTAACTTGGTTTACTTTGGACAGGGAAGGCCGGACGGTAAGTATGGGTAAGTCGTGCATGAAATTCCATGCGACACTTGTATTCGGTAACACGAGATAGGCTATGAAATATGCCATGTAAATGATCCTAAGGCAAGATTAGAAAGACAATAAATGATAGACGGTGCACAAAAGTAAATAGAATGTGTTTGGTAATGATATCATTGTGGGCGAGCTAGCCTCCCCACCAGTGCATAACAATGTACTGATAACCCTACAGTCTGCTTGCAGGAAGCAGAAAACGTCGGTGGGTGCGGAGCTTTCCTCGAACGTGCTCAGGCACGGAGCTATCTCTGGAGCCTTGGAGCGTTGTAAGGAGCTGGAGCACCATATACAGGACAATGTATCAGAACATCGCCATGAATCATTCCATCTTGTAAGCCACTTGGCACGCCTTTTATGTTTCAGAGAGAGAGAGCTTGAGTGACTTGTATACTCGGCCTAGTGCCGCTTGTAAACTTCTTGAATATCAATAAAGAGTTTGAATTCGCTTCAACTTGTATTCATTTACTTTTCGCTGCAAATGGGGACACTCTGTGTGACTCTGTGGCCTAGCTCAAATCGGCCGTTTCTGGACTTGGCCTTGCACGGACGCAACCTAGGCCCGTGCAGCATCACGCCTTAGCGAGGACGATCGCTCCTACGGGAGCGGGGCGTGACAGATTGGTATCAGAGCACGGTTTTACGTCCTTGGACTTAATTTCGATTTTCTCAGTTTTGAAAGCTCGGTTTTGAAACAAAAGAAGTGTACGCTCTCTCTCGTTGTGCCTTGAGATGTTCCATACAATAAGTCTAATATTTTTAAAAGCTCGTACAAGTACTCGGTCGAACGGGATCGCTAGGCGAAGGCCTTTGTGCCGAACCACGACGTACTTGAGTTGGAAGGAACCGATGCTAAGAGTTAGCAAAATGCAAGACGTGCTTGAATAACCTTACGCTGACAATAGCGAACGAGTACACGAGACCGAAGTATAGTTCGAACGGGATGGTTATGCACGCGGTCTTTTGGCTAAGTTGTGCCGAGTATCGCGCACCTAGACTTTATGGTGCAAACGAGTTGCGAGCGAGATTGACTATCGCTTGGACGAGAATAAGGAAGACTTAGAACGTATGTTGATAGAGACGCTACTTGACCGGCGCTAAAGCGAACACGGGGGAATGGTTCTTAGATTTTGAAGAATGAGCGAATGCGCAATTGGACATGTCGATCGGAAGTCGAATAACCTTTTGAGGATTTGTAGAATGACTTGACTCCGAGTGGTGTATGTGATAGCTTCGAAGAAGGAAAAGAGCGAGTGTCGATGACTAGTCGAATAGCTCGAACCCTGAGTGGTGTATGGACATTATAGAAATTGTTCGAGCGAGACTAAAGGATTTACGAATAGAATGAGTATGTCGGCAAACGATGATATCGTGCAAGCCTTGGAATGAGTAACGCTTAGTTGGTTTCGACTTCGAGAGTCTCAAACGAGATATCGTTCGGGTGAATTAAGAATACGTAGTACGAATCATGAAATGAATGGAGGTCTTGGTCGAGGAAACATAGGAGATCATGCATGCGGTTTTGAATTTAGTCGAAGGAATTGAAACTTGAGTTGAGGTGAAATACCCATGGACGAGATCGAAGATAGCACGATCGAAAGATAGCGTGCATGGAAAACGTTGGTTTGAAGATACGAGGATGACTAAGAATTTGGAATAGATGTTGCTCAATGAAAAGTTAGCATGAGATAACGTGAATTGAGGAATTAAGTTGCACGACTCAGAATTCGTTGCAAAAGGAAGATCGTCAGGTTATGTGCATCACCGATGGTATTGAGGCGTATCAAAGATCGATGTACAATAACTCGGGGGTACTCCGATTCGATAAATGATGATCGTGTTAGAAGTTATTATTTCAAGGGATGCCATGTTGGAGATCTTGATAGAAATGAATGTTTGGATGAAGAAGGGAAGTGACTTGATTGTTCGGTGATAACCACAACGACAACGATCTTGTCTTGCGCGAGCGCAACTCCAGTCTCGCGCATGCGTCGCGTCGAATTTGGGATGATCGTTCCGTGTGAGCGTTGGCATGGTGATTCATGTCCAGCGGGAATGATCGAACTCAAAATACCTTGACATGGCAATTTTGATTGCTTCGACTTGTGGCTTGAAGCGAAGGCGAATTAGAGGATTGATCGGACTTATGAGGGACAACGAAGAAAACTTGAGGATTGAGTAGACCCAATACGCGTATCGAAAATGAGTAAATCTAGATTCAACGCAAGAGTTACGTCCCGATGAGGACGATTATTCCACGGGAATGTTGATATGGTGATTCATGTCCGCCGTAGATAATCAGACTTGCGTGAGATCGGGGCACGACATATTGCAAGGCTAGACGACCTTGTGATCGACTACGTGAATTGGATAGGATGGATATGTGAATTATATCAAACATACTTGAAAAGATAGACTATGATAATTGCTAGTGTGGACGCACGAGATTGACATGTCAAGGATTTGATTGAGGATAACCTATCGTAGGATGACTTTCCTAAACGAGCTCAGACATGGAGCGAAGAATGTGTTGATGCGAATAGAAGGAACACTGCTTGATGTTTAGAAATTTGAGTGAAACAAACTTGGGTAGAAACTCCCGTACAAGCGAACAAATGGTTTGACCATAGGATTTGGGGCGAGCGTCGTACAACGACCTTGCACGATGAGCAATGGACTTGACGTGTAACTATGACCTTGTGAGCTGACCTAGCGGATAGGCGGACGACCCTACGCCGAGTGATTGAACCTGTGCGATGGCATTTACAGTATCGTCTGGACGGACGATAGACTTGGGCAACAAGACTTAGAGTAGGACGGGGAATTGGGAGTGTGCGTGAACGACGGCGAGATTGGCCCCAAACGAAGGAAAAGATAGGAATGGATGATGCGTAAGTAAAGTTGGGATAACGAATTGAATCATTGATTGGAAGATGTACTCGATGATATTGCAATACTTGGTCTTGAATCGGACGAAAATTGCTTAAACTTGGTCGACTTCGCTAAGAAGAAATGGTATTGATTTCGTAGACAAGAACGCTTGAGAAACGAATCAAATCATCTCGATGACCGAGATAAACGATAGTGAGATGCACACAAGTTCGGTTTTAAATCGAAGTTAGCAAAACGATCGGCAAATCAAAACTATCACGAGTAGCTTGTCCGACTTCGCTAATCGCTAAGCTTGGTTGAAATGTACGTATTCGGGGGACGCCTTAGTTGAAATGTACGTATTCGGGGGACGTCTTGAATATGTGCACGATCCAAACTCAACGATATGATAAACTCGAATGCAGCTGCAAGTGGGTGTTGCGATGCGCATGAAAGAATGAGTGAGTTAACCTCAACCTACGACTCTCGTATTTGACGAATTACAATGCACCCCATACGACCGTTTCAATCCCATGATACGTCGAAATAGCAACCAGTCGAAGAAACACGATAATTGAATAAGCACCATCAACTCTGAAATGAATAAAAAGCGATTCAATAAAATCAACCAAACGTATGCGACACGGAACTTGGAAAGGTATCGAGTATAGTTCGATGCCATCGAACGGTAAAGCCATTCGATAGGAATTGTCTAAGGTATGCACACGGTGATGAGTGAAGGAACGGTAGGATGACCCGCACTCAGGAAGTCTCGAGGACGAGACTTGTTTTGAGTGGTGTATTATGTAATGACCCGCTCCGCCCTAGCGGAACGCCGATTCAAATGGCAAGTGCAATGACTCAAACGAGCCGTCGACCCGAAGAGTTGGCATCAACCTGATGAAGAATCGATGCAAGGCTTATATTGGTCGTCAAGATGAATCCAGACTTAGACTTTCAAAGGCGCGCTCGGAGTATCGCTCGACCGATGCGAACATCACTAAGGTGGGTGGCTCCGATGAACCCGTCTTTGCTTAGCCTAGACACTTAACAATGCGGACACTATCACGAGAATCGCTAGGCGATAACACCGTGCATGTTAATAAATGACTCAACTCACCTAGCTAAGGGATTAATCCCACCTTGCATGCTTGTATAGAATATGGAAAGGAACATAGAAAATATGAGAACTCTAGCACCGCGCTCCATGCTCGTGCTACGACACAAGCTTACGTTCAAGTCCTTTACGCGTTCAACAATGAAACAATGAATGGATTACAACAATGAAATGGGAAGACTATCAACATAGTCGTTCCAAGTAGAGTATAGCAACATTAAAAGATTATAGGACCGATGGGTCGCCAAGGCGACTCCCGTACGGGGAGTTGCATAATATGTAAATGAAAGAATGAATGGATAAGTGAATGAATGAGCCAACGAATGAAAGAATGAATGCGTGAATGAATCAATGAACGAACAAACAAGTGAAAGAAAGAAAGAATGAATAAAAGATCAGAAGGAAAGGAATGGTTAGCGACAGGTATGACGGGCACGTGCAACGGGGCTCGCTACCCGTGCTGTACGGACGCCAACCTAGTCGATAACGTATTATGGCTAAGGGTTAGCCTACGGCTCGGAGACAGCCGTTAAGTTAAAATGACAAATAATACGAAATGGTCGTGGACAATCCCCTCGTATACGGGAGGTGGGAGATATAAGGGATTTTCGCGGCATGATCAAAGGGAGGATTGTGGCCGGCCTAGGCAGGAATCAAAGGGGGCTTACGGGCTGCCTGGGGGGGCTTGGCTAACCGGGGGATGTAAGTGCAGGGTATTTTCAAGACACTATCAACGTGTACCAGCTGCACGCTCTGAATAGTTACGAAATACCAAAGGAAAAAGGGTCCAAAATGGCTTGTGATGCCAACGACCGGTGCATATAGAGTTAAGTGGGCTTTGCTGGTGGCGATCCATGTGCAAGTCCTTGCATTGAACAAAGTGGTCTAAGTTAACTAAATGAAGTGCCTTCTGAACAGGCTTGAAATATAACACACCAAAGGATAAAGAGTACTTCGTAAAATTGAGTTAGGAAACACGCCTACGAATCGCTAGGCCTGAGGCAGGGACACGCCCTTGACATTGAATGCTTATGTAAATCACGATAAGTTATTACATATGAATTGTTGACAAACTTGGTTTACTTTGGACAGGGAAGGCCGGACGGTAAGTATGGGTAAGTCGTACATGAAATTCAATGCGACACTTGTATTCGACAACACGAGATAGGCTATGAAATATGCCATGTAACTGATCCTAAGGCAAGATTAGAAAGACAATGAATGATAGACGGTGCACAAAAGTAAATAGAACGTGTTTGGTAATGATAGCATTGTGGGCGAGCTAGCCTCTCCACCAGTGCATAACAATGTACTGATAACCCCACATTCTGCTTGCAGGAAGCAGGAAACGTTGGTGGGTACGGAGCTTTCCTCGAACGTGCTAAGGCGCGGAGCTATCTCTGGAGCCTTGGAGCGTTGCAAGGAGCTGGAGCACCATATACATGTCATAATGTATCGGAACATCGCCATGAATCATTCCATCTTGTAAGCCACTTGGCACGTCTTTTATGTTTCAGAGAGAGAGAGAGCTTGAGTGACTTGTATACTCGGCCTAGCGCCGCTTGTAAACTTCTTGAATATCAATAAAGAGTTTGAATTCGCTTCATTTGTGTTCATTTACTTTCCGCTGCAAATGGGGACACTCTGTGCGACTCTGTGGCCTAGCTCAAATCGATCGTTTCTGGACTTGGCTTTGCACGGGCGCAACCTAGGCCCGTGCGGCATCACGCCTTAGCGAGGACGATCGCTCCTACGTAGGGGTGCAACTTGGACGGCTAAACCCGAGCCCGATCGGATAAGCCCGTTAATGGGTTGGGTTAGGGTTAAAGATACTTGGGTTCGGGCTCGGGTATGGGTTAAAATATTTGAACATGATCTAAAATTGGGTTGGGCTCGGGTTCATGTGTCGGGTTATCCGAAGAACCCGAAACCCGACTTATATATATATATTTATCTTAAATAAAAACTTTAAATCCTAATTTTTTATACCCAAACTCTTCAACTCCTTATCATAAATCTTATTTCACTTTGTATTTTTTAATGATCAAGACATAATTGTTATTTGATTATGTGTTTAATATTATTTTTGTTTAAAATTATTTTAAATATTATATTAGAACCCGATAAACTCGATGGATCCGACCCAACCCGAGTTCAACCCGAGCTAAACCCGATCCTCCGGGCTTGGTCTTGGGCTTCATATGTTTAACCCGAGGTCGGGCCAGGCTTGGGCTCGGGCTAGGCTTATGATTCATCGGGTTGGGCCCGGGTTGACCTCAAGCCCGACCCAACCCGCCCGAGTTGCACCCCTACTCCTACGGGAGCGGGGCATGACAGAGGGGAAGGAGGAGAGCAGAGGGGACCGAGGCTTTGTGTGGTGGCCGGCCGTGGTGGATGGCCGGCTCGCGGCGAGGTGGCCGGAGCACGACGGAAGGAGGATGCCGGGCTGAGGAAATGCTTGGCTGCACCGAACACGGCTTCTGGCGATCAACCATGAGCGGGGCGGCACGGTCAGGCACCGCAGAGGCGGAGACCTCTGGTGGTCGACGGAGGTGACACGCGCGGCCATAGGCTCTGCAGGGCGGAGGCTCGAGGGGAGGAAAACGGCCACGCGCGAGCAATCGGTGGTGGCAGCTCCCGAGATCACGGCGGAGGTGGTGACGCGTCGGACGAGACGCGGAGTACGGCTCGACGCAGCGGTCGACGCCGGAGCGGCGGTCAGGTGAGGGTTAGGTTTGATTTTGTCTTCTTTATTTTTTGGGCGTTGGTGGTGATGTTAGTTTCGGGGTGTCGCCGTCGGTGGCCGAGTGCTGTGTGGCGGTGGCGATGGTGGTTGTTGTCTTTTGTGAAGTCAGGGGGTATGGTCGGCGATTGTGGCTAAGAACAGGGGTACGGTGGTTGTGTCGGGACGGGTCGGGAATTGGCCGAAGGTCGAGAGGATGACGGGGTGGTGCTGGCGATGGTAGGATGCTGATGATGGTGGTGTCGGAAATTTGGTGAACGGGGTGACGAGGAGTCGGAGAACGGCAGCGGGCATAGGGTTAGATTTTATGTCATCATGTCGGGGGCTGTCCGACACGATGTGGATCATTGTACTGAAGCTGGAATAAGATTCACAGACACGATGCACGCTGGCTTGGGTTGGCACGGATACGACACGTTGTGGAGAAATAATTTTTTTTGGGAGGAATTTGTGAATGGTAGAAATATATGGATGAGTACCTCTCCTTTTATAGGAGGTGGGAATTCCCAGTTGGATAAGGATTAGAATTAATTTAAACCCAATGTGATAAATTCTATATTAATTCAAATCGATTTAAAATCCAATTCAATATAGATAAAAACTTTTCTTTAATTTAAAAGCTATTTAAAATAAGGCCAATAAAATCTTTTCCAATTTAAATCATAATAATTGATTAAATATTAAACCAAACTATATTTCAAATATGATTTTCATAAATAATAAAATATATTAATAATAATTTCGAAAATACAGTTATATGTACTCGTATCGATCTAGAATAATAGTTTCTAAATTACCAGTAACTAAATAGCCTTTCTATAAAGGAATAAAATAAAATTTTTAGGAAATTCTATTTTACATCTCAATATGTTTTGTGCAACTTAAGCAATAAAATTTTTGGAAAATTCTATTTTACATCTCAATATGTTTTTGGGAAATTCTCGCATGCTACAACAATGCGATCTCGTATGCGATGTGCAGATACTAAATAAATACCAAAAATTTATTTATAAAAAAAGAAAGAAAAATTAACGTAGTAGAAATTTAGGGGGTTTACAATCTTCAAGCACCAGGAGAGCAAAAATGTACCTGAGGAGAAAGGATCTAATCTGGAGTGAGAACACGGTTTCCAAAAGTCGGACACGGTTAATCGCGTCAGGTACCGTCGTTCATGTCTAAAACCCGCTAGATACTCCCTCAATAGCAAATTAGCGAACACCTGGTGTTCAATCATAGGAAACTATCTTAAAAGAAGGATCGAGTCATGAATCCAAGGAAATTCAAGAACAGGACGAATCATAACTGAATTTGCCAGAAAATCAAATTAAGAGTGGAAGAATCTATCAATCACCAACTCGACCAACACTAATGCTGATAAAACAAAAATTCACAGAGTTACAAGAATTGAATCAATTTCTTACCAAGTGAAGGTCGAGTTCTTTATCCCGACAAAAGTCCCAATGATTTGATCAAATCCGACAGACATACTATTTCAATATCAAGCAGAGGAAAAAGAAGTTGATCAACATATCGATCAATGAGCAGATCGCTCGATCCTAGATTCAAAAATACTTCAAAACACCGATTAGTGAGTCACCCGCATGGATTTTGACAGAGGAAAGAGGCGCCCAGTTGCTGCTCGTGGAGAGTACCCACACGCCGGAACGGAGTGCGCCGCCGTGCCGTCAGTGGAGGAAGGTCGTCGGAGATGAGTTGCCGTCGTCGTTGATCGAAGCCGTACGCCGCTCGTCGTCAGTGGTGGGAGCTCGCCATGGGTAGATCCTTTGAAGAAATTAGGGTTGGGGTTAGGGTTTGATGGGGAGATTTGGAGAAAAAAGACAGAGGAGAGCTCGGCTAAGAAATATATCGAGTTGAGGAAATGAGCAATGAGCTCATTCCTCTCACTACTTTATTATTTAAACAGAGAAGGAAAAAGAGTGGAATTTGCAATTAAGGATAGGACAAAATGATTAATTACAAATTTACCCAAAAGTTTGTTAGGGAGTTTGTTATGGTTTGTTAGAGAGAGAGGGAAAGTTTGTTACAAGGTTGTTGGGAAGTTAGGAAGTAGTTAGGAAACTTGGATAACACTCCAATAAATGTAGAGTCTTCTCCTTGAAATAAAATCAAATATTTCATTTATATATTTACGAAGAAGCTTTATTAATCTGAAATTTACTATCCCCTAAATAAACTCAAAATAATATTTTTTCAAAAATTCTAAAATATCAAAAAATATAAAAATTAATAATTTCGAAAAAGCAGGGTTACACAATGTATAGGGAGTATCTATTCAATTTGTTGACCACATGCTTACTTGTTATATTCTCCCGCCCGACTCACTCACAATACATGTCCATTACGATAAAACATTAGCGATACGATAAACTGTAAACATGAGAAACAATAAGACAAAAACATGTATATATACCCTAACAATTCTAATTCTCGTGCACAATAGTAATCATGATCAACGACAACATCAAGGAAGTAATAGCGAGAAGACGATATGAAGATACATGCAGTACAAAATAAAGGCAACATAGGTCATAGTGATACTTGCTTGCTCCGATAGATGATAAAGTCACAACTCAAGACGTCGTAGCTCGATCTACCTCGTCACATAAAAACCATAAATTAGATCTACGATTTCTACTCTAAAAATTCTAGAAAGTGGCTAATTGGTTAACCTAATTAATTCTATTTTAAATTCTGGAGTAAATCATCTAAAAACCTATTTTTACTTATATAAATATGAAATAAAAACTAAACACAAATATTTGGCCATGAAAATTTACGGTTCCAAATTTGGGATCCACGGCACGCAAACTGAGACATATGGTTGACTAACTAGTCAAACGTTATGACCTCAAAAGTTTGAGCAACCTAGTAGATTTTAGCGTCACAAGTGCACTGGAATTGACCATGCCACAAAAACAAGATTTGGTTAAAAGTTATCGCCATTATGGCTAACCGTGACCAAATCTGAATTCTACGAATAAAATAAAATACTAGATGAATTTCTGAATTTTTGGATAAACTATATGTTGTAGATCTCTGTGTCAGCTTTCCAAAATCAAACGGATCGCGAATCGGAGTTCAGGATCTCTCGAAATCTCAAAAATCGTGCGACACGTCTATTTTTGGACAACCGACACTTAAATAATTATCCAGAAATACACACTCAAAATTCCAAAAAATAAAATAGATATTTGGAAACCTAACCTCGATACGCTTCTAACAAAAAGAATGGCGCATAAAATGGACATCTAGATCGACGGGAATCGCTCCGCGAAGTCGAGATCTCTACTTGAACTTCTCCCACAAAAGGCTGCTGAATTTTTCTCTAGGTTTTCGGTTTAATAAAAACTATATACATATATAGAGGGAAAGAGGCGGTGGAGCCGCTTAGTTTGGCTGGGCCGGGGACACGTGTCGCCATCGCACGCGCCCCGCCCAGATCCTACGGTCTAGGACTCGCGCGGGTCGGCTTTAGCGGCCAGCTGGAGTCAGCGGCTCCATATATGGAAGCCCGCTGACTCAGTGCCCCCTTGCTGCCACGCGGTCGGCCCCGCTTTTGTGGGTAGCTGACGGGTGGGACTCCCTCTTCAGCTGACTATGTAATTGATTAGATATAGGTTTTTCAAATACATAAAAATATATAAAAATCATAAAAAATCCTATAAATCCCAAGAAATTTCTAAAAATTCCTAGAAAATTCTTGAAAATAATTTCAGGGTTTTAGAGCCAAATTAAATTGTTTGGACTCAACAAATACTCTCGGGTGCCCTTATAGTAAATCTTAGAAGCTTGTGAAAATAATAATATTGAAGATAAAATTATCTAAAAATCTCCAAAAATTCAAAAAATTCTAAACTAGTAAAATAATATATTTGGGACTATCTTGGGACCCTAGTGACCATATATGACCCTCTCTTCCTATACTTCACCTATAGATTTAGGTACGCACCCTTGTGATCCCAAAAATTAATTCTCTATTTAACAATTCTAACTATGGGTGGGCATACGGTTCGAGGACCCACGGTTCCGACCCGGCCCGAACCGTATAATAGCCAAACGGGTCGGTTCCAAAAAATTTAAATGAAAATGGGGCGGGACGGGATGGATCGTGTCATATTAACGGTTCGAGGCGGGTCATCATTTGCAAACAAATTAACGGGGCCCCAGCCCGGCCCTTTTGTAGGGGTAGAATAATAATTTTACTTAAATTCATAAACTAAAAAGTAAAAAGTAAAACCTACAACATGTTACCAGAAGACCTAACCCAAACATTTCTCTTCTCATATGTAATACTGGAGAATAGAAAGTGATTTTTGTATAAAGTAATTTTTGAAGTCTCTAGTACAGTATTGTATAGGGTTAGTTTTGTATATGTTAAAACAAATGTACATGACCCATTTGGACCCACGGGTTTGTCATGCCCCGAGTCGACAAACCATTCGTCCCTGGTGTTATTTTGTCGATTCGATCGTCCTCGCTAAGGCGTGATGCCGTAAGAGTCTGGAATTGCACTCGTACAAGACAAGAACGTTACGCTGATTTTCATATTAATACGCCAAGTTGAAACTTCACAAATCACATCAGAATATAAGACGCAGTATAGGAAGATAGAAATTTGCTTTTCATTCATAGCTTGCAACTAAGTGCAAATCGTCATTACATTGGATGCCGTTGCGACTACATTGACTGAAAACAGAAAGAAACACACTCGACAAGCTGCCTGAACTAACACTTGTCGTTCCATACATTCGCCTCTTTATACATAAGCCGTCGATTGAATTGGCTTCAAAATACTTCAGCATAGGAAGAGCTTCAAAATACCTCTCCGCACTTCAGGTTCAGTTTAGAGCGCCCGTCGCACCTGGGGAAATTGGGGGAGGGGATTAGCACACTTGTTAAGTGGACGAGACAAACCAGCTCGTCTAAACCGACTCTGATTGTTAAGATAGACATGCTTTAGAGTTGTCTTTCTATTTAGAACTAAATAAATTCAATTCATATCGATAGCCATCTTTGAGAAATGAAGCATACAGTAAAGCATAGTGATTTATCACATTTCTTATCAAGGTCGTGCTCGTCCCTGCATAAAATACAGATAATATTTACTACCTGCATAAGACAATAGGTGAGCATGCTCTATCTTATATGTGCGGTCATTGATGCTATGCATCACGAGGGACTTTTATATGGCATTACGACGTGCTTATCAGCTTGGGTTGCAAGCCCTACTGCAGGTCTCGTAATGCCTCACGTCGAAGCACGAATTTGATTATTCCCCCTAGGTCGATTCGGTTCCGATACCCCGGATATCGCATCGAGGAAAGTTCAACTTATGCACAAGCTGTCCATGACTATGCCAATGCGTGAACCATTTAATATGTGTGGACAGATTTGTATAGCGCAGACAGTATTGAGTGACATTATCATTTCTTCCAACTCATACAACGATTTATTTTCCCCAAAGTTGTACTCCTGATTTAGTGTCCCATAGGCACCAAATTGCCCAAGGCATCATAACCCACGATCGACGTTTCATATTATTTTGCAGCACGTAAAATAGTCTATCTTTTTACTAGAACCTTAAACTTTCTCGTTTATGTGATAAACTTGTATTTTTCAGAGTAGATTACTCTAAATCGATACATTTTTCCTGAGTTCTTGACCTTAGTGGATTGGCATGCATTTGACTTGGCATCGTCGATTTGAATGAATTTGAAGCAAAGGAAATTCGTTTGCGAGACAAAGTAGAAAGAAGGGCCGAATTACCCACCGAGTTCTTTGATCGTGCCGACCGTCGAAGCGCTTCGCAACTTCAAGCTTTAGTTACACGAGCTCCTGCAATAGCACCAACACTTTGTTAGGATTCCTTCTTTTTTCCTTGCTTCGAAATTTGTAGATTGCATCCAGAAAAATGACGCGAAAGCACTTCATCAAAACCCATCGACAAAAGCTCCAAGAAAACCATACAGCGGTCCGGTCCCGTCGAAGGGACTCTTTTATAGGTCTCACTCGCCGAGACGCAGCCCGCTGCATCTAGGTCTTATTCCAACAGAAGTTGTTTCATTAGTTGGATCGATTCTCATAACATCCGTCCAAATCGATTTGATCGATGCCGCAAGGTGTTATCGTTTACCAAGCTCAGCGATCGAGTCAGATGACCATCTAAGTTCCCGACTGATCTGATTCGGCGCTAGCATATTATGAAGTCCGTCGCCTATCGAAGTAGGGTACTACATAATATACCACTAAAAAAAAGTTTCGTCCCGAAACTTAAGAACAAGGGTCTGACCTTAAATTAGGCAAACAACGAAGGGTACTTCTCTTTCATCTCCACCTCCATTTACCACGTCGACTCTTCAACTGAATGGTTTCGCCAAAGCATACGGACCAAAGATATCGACCGATTTCGTAATACCTTCTCCTTACGGTCCAAAATTTGAATAGGCTCCTTCGAGTAAGACAAGTCAGTACGTAGCTCCAACTGATCGAAACTAACCATGTGACTTGGATCGTGCATGTATTTTCGAAGTTATGAAACATGAAAAACATCGTGTACATCCGCCAAGACAGGAGGTAGTGCGATCCGATAAGCAACCGTTACAACTCGCTCTATGATCTCGAAGGGGCCTACAAATCTCGAGCTCAACTTGCCTTTAATGCCGAACCGCATCACACCATGCATGGGCGTTACTTTCAGAAACACGTGGTCCTCGACCAGAAACTCTAGTGGTCTTCGACGAAGATGTGCGTAGCTCTTTTGTCGACTTTGCGCGATACGGAGTCTATCTCGAATCAAGCGGACCTTCTCGACGGCCTGCTCCATCAGTTTCGGTCCAAGCACTTGTCGCTCTCCGACTTGGTCCCAGCATATTGGCGAACGACACTTCCTCTCGTAGAGCACTTCGTATGGAGCCATCTGAATGCTCGACTGATAACTATTGTTATACGCAAACTCCGCAAGCGGCAATGCGTATCCCAACTAGTCTTTAGGTCGATCGCACACAGATGCAATATATCTTGTAAGATTTGATTTATCTTCTCCGTCTGACCATCTATTTGGGGATGGTACACAGAACTAAAGTTTAATTTGGTCCCCATCGCCGCTTGTAGGCTTGTCCAAAAATGCGATAGGAATCGCCCGTCTCTGTCAGAAATTATTGAGGTCGGTATCCCGTACAGTCGAACAATCTTGTCGATATAGATTTGTGCTAACCGATCGATGCTCCATCCCACTTTAATTGCGATAAAGTGAGCCGACTTGGTCAATCTATCAACAATGACCCAAATCGCATCATTCCTCCGCGGCGTCTTCGGAAATCCCATAATCAAATCTATTGAGATGTTGTCCCACTTCCTCGGAAATGACGAGGTTCTGCAGCTCTCCGCCTGGCCTTTGGTGTTTCGCCTTCACTTGCTGACACGCCATGCACTGCGACACAAATATTGCCACGTCTTTCTTCATGTCGTGCCACCAAAAGTTTGTGCGCAAGTCCTTATACATCTTGGTGCTTGCAGGATGTAACGAGTACTTTGTATAATGTGCCTCCGTCAGAATTTTATTTCTGGGTTCGACAGTTTCAGGAATGCAGAGCCTTCCCTTTAGTCGTATCGTCCCGTCTCCGTCTTCCGCAAAGTCAGTCGCCCTTCCTGTTGGAATCAGCTCGCGCATCTTCTTCAGGAATGAATCGTCCTCTGTGCGGTCTTTATTTTGCTAAGCAGGCTCGATTCTAACTTCAACTGAGCTAGGTGCAGGTGTCGATACTCAATTTCGAGTTCGATACCCATCGCTTTAAGGTCTCACCGTATCTCCTTATTTATGGCTAGTGTTCCTATAAACATTCTGCTAAGCTTGTCGGCTACCACGTTTCCCTTGCCCGACGTATACTCGATCGTTAGCTCGTAATTTTTTATGAGTTCGAGCCAACGTCGCTGTCGTAGGTTGAGTTCTCGTTGTGTAAACAAGTATTTCAGGCTTGTATGATCTGTGTAGATTGTGCAAGCTACACTATAGAGATAGTGCCGCCAGAGTTTTAACGCAAACACGATCGCCGCCAATTGTAGGTCGTGAGTCGGATAGTTTTTTCTTGTGCTGCTTCAACTGTCGTGAAGCGTAGGAGATAACTTTATCTCTCTGCATGAGTACGCACCCGAGGCTTGTTTCCGATGCATCGCTGGATATCTGAAAGCCTTCTGGACCGTCTGGAAGTACAAAGATTGGAGCTGAGACGAGCCATTGCTTCAACTCTTGAAAGCTAGATTCACAGTCGTCACTCTATTCAAATACTACTCCCTTCTGGGTGAGACGAGTCAGAGACGACGCTAGTTTTGAAAATCTTCGTACGAATCTTCGGTAGTAGCCCACTAAGCCCAGGAAACTTCGAATATCGCTAGCCGAGGTAGGTCGTTTCCAATCTACCACCGCTTCAATCTTTTTTGGATCCACCGCGACACCTTCGACAAAGATTACATGTCCGAGGAATGTCACGCTACTCGTCCAAAACTCAAATTTACTCTGCTTGGCATATAATTTATTTTCACGCATAATCTACAATACCGTCTTCAAGTATTCTGCATGTTCTTCTCGATTCTTTGAATAGATAAGGATATCATCGATGAACATGACTACAAATTTATCGATTTTGGGTCGGAAGACTCGGTTCAAAAGATTCATAAAAGCGGCTGGGGTATTCATCAAACCGAACGGCATGACTAGGAATTCATAATGACCATATCGAGTACGGAAGGCAGACTTCGATACGTCGTCGGACTTGATCTTCAACTGATGATAGCCGGAACGAAGATCAATTTTTGAAAATATTGTTGTGCCTTGCAGTTGGTTAAACAAGTCGTCGATTCGTGGCAAAGGATACTTGTTCCGTACGATCGCCTTGTTGAGTTCCCGATAGTCGATGTATAGCCGCATCGATCCATCCTTCTTCTTCACAAATAGTACGAGAGCTCCCCACGGAGAGATGCTAGGGCAAATAAATCTGCGGTCTAGCAACTCTTGTAATTACACCTTCAACTCCTTCAGTTCTGCCGGAGCCATTCGGTAAGGCGCCTTTGCTATCGTCCGTGTATTTGGAAATGTGTCGATGCTGAATTCTATCTCTCGATCCGGCGGCATCCCGGGCATCTCGTCAGGAAAAACGTCGAGAAAATCTGCCACAACATCAGTTTTTATTGTGTTTGTATTATCCTTTCGCGTGTCTCGAACTGATGCCAAGTATCCCATACAGCCGGAACGCAACATACGCCTCGCCGAGATTGCCGATACCATCACTGCCGTCTTCGAGACCGTACCGTACGAATATGAGAACTCTGTCTCGCCAGGAAGACGAAACACCACTCTCTTCTCCGTGCACTCGATCGTTGTATGACAGGCGCCCAACCAATCCATGCCCAAGATTATGTTGTACTCTTTGAGGTCTAGCACGATGGCTTCCAAGGGTAGATTTCTTCCTCCGATGCAAATGTGGCCATTCCTACAAATAAAGTTCGCAGGCATATCGACTCCCGACGGAGTGCAAACGCTAATGTCTATATCTAGTGATTGCATGGTTATTTTATTTTCTTTCGTAAAATCAGCAGATATAAAACTATGCGTCGCACCCGAATCGATTAGTACTCGAGCAGGTATATTTTTGTAGAGTAATATACCTGTTACAACAGTATCGGAAGCGAACGCCTCTGTAACTCCATTTTTCCAGTTTTAGTGAAATTTAAAGTTTTTTAATAATAATGTTTCATTCATTTTATTATATCCATATATAGTTTATAAATATTTTTGGAGGGAATTATTTAGGAGCAGAATTTAAATTTGAAAGTTGGTTATAACAAACTCTTTGTGGCCCCACCATTTTTCAATTGATTAATAACTGAATTTTTGTGAATCATGCAATAATAAAAAGAAAGGGGACCTTTTTGTATAAAAACTTATTGCGAGGGGGGGGGGGGGGCTACTTTGCAAATAGTTTAGACCGGGAGGGTTTTGTGCAAAGTTGTACACCTTTTTTTTTAATAAACCGAAGTAAAGGAGAGAGAGAAATCATTTCTCTCGGTTTTCTTTTACTCTTCAATTCTTTTTTCCCAAATCGAGCTCCGGCTCTAACCTAACTCCCCAGAGTTCTCGCTATGGCGGCGATGGAAGCTAAGGCGAGCAGTAGCGCCACCCCGCCACCAGCAACTCTCCTCGACAGCAAGCAACGAGCGGTCTTCCACGACGATGATGGGGTTCATGGAGACAGCGGTGATGACGATAGCAGTGGCGCCTCTCTGGCGTCGAGTTCTCGGCGATCGACGCTCAAGGAAGTGCAGTCAGCTCTCACTCGATCCACAGCGGCACAACCACCAGCAGTAGTGTGGCGTCGAGTATGTGAGCTTTCCTCGAAAAATTCATGGTCCAGCACCGGCGATGCACCGTTGATAATTGGTGAGTCGACTCAAACTTTCCTCTTTTAATTGTTCCAACTGGATAAGTTTTTTGATCATCCTTGATCTGGAGTTGATCGGATCAACAATTCTTAGATCTGTGAGTTCGATTGAAGCCTTGATGTGATATCTGCACTTCCCCGAATCTTGATCGACTACGGACTGGAGATTCACTGTTTGATTTCATATTGATCCTTGAAGGATTTATGATCGATCTGAGGTAAGCTCGGATTTTATTTTATTTTTATATTCTTTATGTGATCAATTATCTAGTCATTCCCTTGTGTTGATTGTTGCAGTGTCTGGTTCGATTTGTATCCGATTTGTCAATCGTATCCGCAGTATTGAGAAGATTTCCTTCAGGTACACCTATATTATCCTTCTATTGTTTAAATTGAATCTTGTCTCTTCATTGAGTATGGATGGCATGGCCAGGATTGGTCTGGATATGTATCGTATTCGTATCGGGTGGTCTTGTTCGTGATCGGTGTGGATTCATATCTAGTGACTGTGTGGAGTTGCAATACCAGTACTGGAGTGTGTGGCTGTAGCAGTGTACGTGTCTAGGATGGGTTATCATTTTCAGGAGTTCGTGTCCTTCCGTATCTGTGTTAGCGGGGATGTGGAAGGGATTGACGTAGCAAGTGCAGTTTATTTTAGATTGATGTTTGAGATTCTACTTTGAATCCTTTTGTATATTCTTTCAATGATCTATACACTTTCTTTAATTATATAAATATTTATTGAATCTTTAATTATTTTTCTTCAAGATTGTTTACTGATCGATAGGTGTGGTGTTTAGCAAATCAAGTAGTTGAACTCAGATTTGGAAATGACTTTTGAGTTTGCGTAATTCTTTTGAGTTGGTTCTGCTGAGTTTAAATTGCGGAAAGGATTTTGGTCAAGCAGGTTTTAAATTGGGGGTTCTGCTAAATCTTGAGTTCTGTATTGAGTTTTAGCAGGGGTAATGTGGAGTTCATGTGATTATGGTGAGGCTAAGCTAAAGTAATATTCTCGGCTAATATTTTGAAGTTAGTATTTGGCTGTGGAATTGAAATTGTGTATAAGTGTTTTTTTTACTACTAAAACATTGTTGGAAGATGGTTTATTTGTGATTGAAATATGGGTGGGAATGCAAAGCATGGTTGTAGGTTGCAGATGGTTGTTTATGTCATCAAGTTGTTGAGTTTGTTTGGGCTCTAGCTTATATGTGGTGGGCTGGGCCTATGTGTGTTGGGAAGTATGGTTGTCTTTCCTTTAATGGGCCAGGTTCTTGTTGAACTTGTGTGTGTGTGGAAGCCTATCAATTCCTAGCATGAATATTGCTTACCCATTGGTAGTGGCTAAAGATGAAATGTTCAGGAAGTTCTATTTATATAACTTGTGAATAATTTTTGTAAACATACTTATATTGATGAATTAGTTAAGTTAGAGTACAATTATTATTATATATTATAAAAATATGATTAGTAAATAGATTGGTTAGTAGTTGCGAGTAGCTAGTGTTACCTGTTTAGAAATTAAGCAATTTATACCATTATCAGGTGGACTACATATCTTTTTTACATTCTCGATCATCCTAAGCAAGGCAAGTACTTTTCTACGGTCTTGTACATTTACATATCTTGTACCTTTCTTGTGACACATCATGACACAATATCCTGTACCCCTGTACTCCTGTATTCTTGTTCTTGTACTTACTTGTATCGGGTGGGGAAATACACTAGCCATATGACCAAACCCCGGTTACTATATTCATGTAGATAGGTTAGGTCTCGCATTGTGCACGCGGGCCCTAAGCCGGACCATATTCATGTACTCCTGTACATGCTCCTGTACTCACCCCAGCCGGTCACATGGACTAGTTGTATTTCAAACGTGGTGCACTTGTCATGTCTTGTACTTCAGGATTATAGTTTCATTCCTGTACATTACATTTCCTATACTTTATATTTTCCTGTACTTTATTTCCTGTACTTACATTCCTGTACTTTTCTGTTCATTTTCGGTATTTCATATTTATGTACCCTTGTACTCATTTCCATATCATGTTCTTGTTCATTACCTAGAACTGTACTTTGCTCCGCTCCTGACTGGATATGTTACATATATACTTGCAGGATATCATTCTACATTATAGGCCAGAGCCCGGGATTTTAGCTGAGCAGGATGGAGACATGACTTAGCTAGAGGCTTCAGGTTTAGACTATTTAGCCTACTCTTAGATATTATTTTAGAGTTCATAGTATATTTCATTCCTGCTGACTAGTACATTTATGTTATATGGATTTGTGGATTATGGTGATCTTTCTGGGATCATGTATAGATGCTGTGATTGTACATATTTATGTTTATCTGGTTAGATTTTCTTAGTTCAGTACAGCTTACTTCGTCGTGTCTAACGACGAAGGGTGGGCGTGTCCGACTCGTGTTCGATTATTCGGGAACGGGTCGTGACATGTTTTTAGTGGTGGCCCATGTAGGTCTATCCTAATAGTACCTAGGTATTAGTGTACTATTGGGGGACTTGATTTAAACTAGGAAAACTTGATCACAACATAAGAAATCGGGTACATCGGGTATTTTGATATACTATAAACACTTGTTGTTTTAAGTTAGGACATTATAATAGTTTTCTGTTTTTCAGATAATTCAAGCACGTGACACCAGAACAGTTGATCCACCTGCACTTGAGGGCTTCGAGCTTCCACTACCTTCTATCATTCTACTATCCCCATGGGTAGTACGAGTGGACAAAGATGTTTGAAGAGTTGCTAGACACCCAGATGGAGTATGCCATCCTTTTCCAAGCCAGACTTGCGGATGCAGTCTCCAAGCCAGAAATGACTTCTGATTTCCAGACTCTCGGATCCTTGAACTTCTTTGACATCGAGCGAATCTCTTGCACCGTGGAGCAGATCGAGAACCTGGAGCACCACTGAAGATCATCCAAGTCTCCGAGGACCCGACTCCTCTGAAGATTGGAGCCACTAGCCAGGAGATCCAGAATATAGCACAGACAACAGATGTAGACCAAAAGCTGAAGCCCAGGAGAGACATGAAGACTTATGACGAAGACAGCAACTAGCCTGGACCCGCAAAGCATCGCAACTTAGATGGCGCTTCTTCAATCACATCATCAGTCGCATCATCAGAGGCAGATTCAGGTCCACATTCACTGAATGAATGATTGTCAGCAAGTCGCAGATCATAATGATCGAGGAGCATCAGGATCTCAGCAGCCAATAGCCAGCAACCATATATTCCTGTCAGAGTCCCTGCACTTCAGTCACCTCAGCGGGAGATCCAGATTCAGATTCAGTCGACGACCATTTGTAATTTTTGCCGTCGTCCATGACACCAGTACGACGAGTGCCACAGGAGACTGGGGATATGCTTGTTCTACGGATCGTCTTCCCATCAAGTCAATGATTGCCCGAAGGCCGTTGACCGAACTACCCAAGGACGAGCATCAGTACTACAGCAGAAGGACTCACCTCTCCAGACACAGCAGCTATATGGAGCATTACCACGGAGATCAGCCTACGTTAGAACAGCTGAAGAAATTGAAGCAATTCAGTCCCAGAGAAATACTGAAGATAGGCTGAAGACTGAAGGCTTTTCTTGCATGGTTGGAGCAGACCATGGATCATGATTCACATTCCAATTTAAATTTTTCCAGAATTTTCTTGTTCCCGTTTAAAGGCTTGATAGATTTTGTTTTCTATCTTAAACCCTTTTGTGTCTATTTCAAATAATATTCCTATTCTAGAATTTGTCCCTTATTCGAAAATTGTTTCCTATTCGGTAAACTTGTTTCATATTCACTATTCAATATTTTGTTTCAAATACGCTATTCGATACCCTGTTTTCATTTTCATTATTTATGACTTTGTTTTCAATTGTTGGCTTCTATTTGAAATTTTTGTTTGCTATTCGAACCTTGTGCTATTCGAGATTTTATTCCTACTCGAAATTTTACTTTGAAATTTTGTTCCCAATCAAAACATTGTTTGAATCTTCGTTTCTATTTGACGCTTGTTTGAGATTCAGTCCCTATTCGAGACATTGTTTGAAGATTTTGTTTTCTATTTTGAGACTTTGACTAGTCCCCTGTTTGAGATTCTATTTCCTATTCATGACTTTATTTTATTCGAGATTGTTCTCTACTCGCGGCTTTGTTTCGACCTTATTTGACATTGTTTATTTCATATTCACGATTTAGAACCATGTTTCCTATCCGTTGATTGATACTCTTCCTTTCACTCTTCATAACTTTGCTTTATATTCGAGGTTCTATTTAAGATTTTACTTCCTATTTGCAACTTTGTTGATGTTGAATTTTCTATCTGAGAATTGTTTCCTATTGAAATTTATTTCAATGTATTGTTCGAGACTTCATTGCCAATTGATATTTGTTATACTTTGATTCCTGTACAAGGTTTCTGGTCCTCAATTCAAGACTTTGTCTTGTATCTGATATCTTGCTTCTATACCACCTTTGAGACTTTGTTACTTATCCAGGATTACGTTCCAGATACGAAATCTTGTTACCATCCCGGATTTCATTTGAGGTTTCGATTACTATTCGAACTTCGATTTCCTATTCAAAATTTTAAAATCTCCCTGCTTGCCTTTTGAACTCACTACTCTTTGATTGGACCCCCTGTTGCTTCTTAGTATCTAATGAACCCTTGTATTCTAACAAGCGGATAATACCATTTTTGACTTGGACTACCGGAACTCATTTTGAATGCTTGAAATTTTTTCCATGGATAAGGTTGAGAGACTATTCAATGATCTACAGGGGCATGGCAGTTGCATGCTGCAGTCATTATCTGGACTACGGCTTCACTGCAGTCAGCTGCGCACTGGCGAGGCATAAACTCTAAGTTGAAGTAATTTCAGACATTCATACAGTTTTCGGGTATTATTGAGACCTTGTCCAAAATCTTCATATTTTGATCTCTTGAGTTGCTTCGTTAATAATTGTTTGAAAGTGGATAAGATTGACAGAATATTCTGTGACATATTGTTATTGAGTCACGGCACCGAAAGTCCACTGTAGTCAGATATATACTAGCGGGGTAAGGATTCCAAGCAAAGTGATTTCAAATACCCATATGTTCTCGGGTACCATGGAGATTATATTCCTCTTTCATACGATTATTGATTTTTCTTGAATGACAAACCCATGTACTCACCTTGCCTTGATATTGATATCTCCTGATTAGTTCCATATTTTCCCCCTCAACTCTTGCAATTTTTTTTCTTGCATTTTATTGATAGAACGTTGATTTTACTCATTGTTAGATATTGATTCCGTTTAACTAGATTTTAAAATCGTGCATATATTTCGACCATGTGTTTTCTAAACTTCAATCTTAGTCATGTCTATCCAACCATGATTCTCCCGTCTTGTTCTAGTCCATCTGTGCTATCTTTGATTCAAATCGTGCTTAGAAGATCGTGCTTTCATGGTTTTACTCTCTAAAGTTGTAATTAAAATTCACGCCATCTCGTTCCTATTGCATTATTTCAAACTCCTTGCATGTAATTGTCATACTTGATCAATTTGATCATTAACGATCATGTCATCTTACCGTTGATTTTGTCATGTTAAGTCATTCATGTTCCACCTCTGGTCGTATCTAGAAATCCTGATCGTGCCTATATTGTATACGCTGTACCTATTGAACTTACGTAATATTTGAAATTTTGTTGATCGTGACCAAATAAACTTTTTTTTTGGCCATGACTAAAATTGACTTATTTAACATCTCAACTTAAATTGTCGTTTCAACTTTTGTCTCAATTGAAATTATTTTAAAAATTATATTGTTGCACCTTTGAATTTCGAGGACAAAATTATTTTAGGGGGGAGATTTGTAACTCCATTTTTTCAGTTTTAGTGAAATTTATTTTTTTAATAATAATGTTTCATTCATTTTATTATATCCATATATAGTTTATAAATATTTTTGGAGGGAATTATTTAGGAGCAAAATTTAAATTTGAAAGTTGGTTATAACAAATTCTTTGTGGCCCCACCATTTTTCAATTGATTAATAACTGAATTTTTGTGAATCATGCAATAATGAAAAAAGGGGACCTTTTTGTATAAAAACTTATTGCGGAGGGGCGGGGGGCTACTTTACAAATAGTTCAGACCGGGGGGGTTTTGTGCAAAGTTGCACACCCTTTTTTTTATAAACCGAAGTAAAGGAGAGAGAGAAATCATTTCTATCGGTTTTCTTTTACTCTTCAATTCTTTTTTCCCAAATCGAGCTCCGGCTCTAACCTAACTCCCCGGAGTTCTCGCCATGGCGGCGACGGAAGCTAGGGCGAGCAGTAGCGCCACCCCGCCACCAGCAACTCTCCTCGGCAGCAAGCAACGAGCGGTCTTCCACGGCGATGATGGGGTTCATGGAGACAGCGGTGATGACGACAGCAGTGGCGCCTCTCTGGCGTCGAGTTATCGGCGATCGACGCTCAAGGAAGTGCAGTCGACTCTCACTCGATCCACGACGGCACAACCACCAGCAGTAGTGTGGCATCGAGTATGTGAGCTTTCCCCGACAAATTTGCGGTCCAGCGCCGGCGATGCACCGTTGACAATTGGTGAGTCGACTCAAACTTTCCTCTTTTAATTGTTCCAACTGGATAAGTTTTTTGATCATCCTTGATCTGGAGTTGATCGGATCGACAATTCTTAGATCTGTGAGTTCGATTGAAGCCTCGATTTGATATCTGCACTTCCCCGAATCTTGATCGACCGCGGACTGGAGATTCACTGTTTGATTTCGTATTGATCCTTGAAGGATTTATGATCGATCTGAGGTAAGCTCGGATTTTATTTTATTTTTATATTCTTTATGTGATCAATTATCTAGTCGTTCTCTTGTGTTGATTGTTGCAGTGTCTGGTTCGATTTGTATCCGATTTGTCAACTGTATCCGCAGTATTGAGAAGATTTCCTTCAGGTACACCTATGTTATCCTTCCATTGTTTAAATTGAATCTTGTCTCTTCGTTGAGTATGGCCGGCATGGCCAGGATCGGTCTGGATAGGTATCGTGTTCATGTCGGGTGGTCTTGTTCGTGATCGGTGTAGATTCATATCCAGTGACTGTATAGAGTTGCAATACCAGTACTGGAGTGTGTGGCTGTAGCAGTGTACGTGTCCAGGACGGGTTATGATTTTCAGGAGTTCGTGTCCTTCCGTATCTGTGTTAGCGGGGATGTGGAAGGGATTGACTTAGCATGTGCAGTTTTTTTAGATTGATGTTTGAGATTCTACTTTGAATCCTTTTGTATATTCTTTCAATGATCTATACACTTTCTTTAATTATATAAATATTCATTAAATCTTTAATTATTTTTTTCCAAGATTGTTTACTGATCGATAGGTGTGGTGTTTAGCAAATCAAGTAGTTGAACTCAGATTTGGAAATAACTTTTGAGTTTGCGTATTTCTTTTGAGTTGGTTCTGCGAAGTTCAAATTGCGGAAAGGATTTTGGTCAAGCAGGTTTTAAATTGGGGGTTCTGCTAAATCTTGAGTTCTGTATTGAGTTTTAGCAGGGGTAATGTGGAGTTCATGTGATTATGGTGAGGCTAAGCTCAAGTAATATTCTCGGCTAATATTTTGAAGTTAGTATTTGGCTGTGGAATTGAAATTGTGTATAAGTGTTTTTTTACTACTAAAACATTGTTGGAAGATGGTTTATTTGTGATTGAAATATGGGTGGGAATGCAAAGCATTGTTGCAAGTTGCAGATGGTTGTTTATATCATCAAGTTGTTGAGTTTGTTTGGGCTCTAGCTTATATGTGGTGGGCTGGGCCTATGTGTGTTGGGAAGTATGGTGTCTTTCCTTTAATGGGCTAGGTTCTTGTTGAACTTGTGTGTGTGTGGAAGTCTATCAAATCCTAGCATGAATATTGCTTACCCATTGGTAGTGGCTGAAGATGAAATGTTCAGGAAGTTCTATTTATATACCTTGTGAATAATTTTTGTAAACATACTTATATTGATGAATTAGTTAAGTTAGAGTACAATTATTATTATATATTATAAAAACAGGATTAGTAAATAGATTGGTTAGTAGTTGCGAGTAGCTAGTGTTACCTGTTTAGAAATTAACCAATTTATACCATTATCAGGTGGACTACATATCTTCTTTACATTCTCGATCATCCTGAGCAAGGCAAGTACTTTTCTACGGTCTTGTACATTTACATATCTTGTACCTTTCTTGTGACACATCATGACACGATATCCTGTACCCCTGTACTCATGTATTCTTGTTTTTGTACTTACTTGTGTCGGGTGGGGAAATACACTAGCCATGTGACCAAACTCCGGTTACTATATTTATGTAGATAGCTTAGGGCTCGTATTGTACACGCGAGCCCTAAGCTGTACCATATTCATGTACTCCTGTACATGCTCCTGTACTCACCCCAGCCGGTCACATGGACTAGTATTTCAAACATGGTGCACTTGTCATGTCTTGTACTCCAGGATTATAGTTTCATTCTTGTATATTACATTTCCTGTACTTTACATTTTCTTGTACTTTATTTTCTGTACTTACATTCCTGTACTTTCCTGTTCATTTCCTGTATTTCATATTCATGTACCCGTGTACTCATTTCCATATCATGTTCTTGATCATTACCTAGAACTGTACTTTATTTCGCTTCTGACTGGATATGTTACAGGTAGACTTGCAGGATATCATTCTACCTTATGGGCCAGAGCCCGGTATTTTAGCTGAGCAGGATGGAGACATGACTTAGCTAGAGGCTTCAGGTTTAGACTATTTAGCCTACTGTTAGATATTGTTTTAGAGTTCATAGTATATTTCATTCCTGATGACTAGTACATTTATGTTATATGGATTTGTGGATTATGGTAATCTTTCTGGGATCGTGTATAGATGCTGTGATTGTACATATTTATGTTTATCTGGTTAGATTTTCCTAGTTCAGTACAGCTTACTTCGTCGTGTCTAACGACGAAGGCTGGGCATGTCTGACTCGTGTCCGATTATTCGAGAGCGGGTCGTGACAGCCTCGTCCCGAGTTAATGCATAAACTCGGCCTTGAGCTCCATGGTGTTGATTCTGCGGGTTCACAGGCACCGTATTTGCGCCTTGTAGTGTAGGCGCTTTATATTGATTCGGAATGTTCCTTGGTGTTTGGTGTTGATTCGGAACATTTCTCGGACATTGCGGCTTTGAAGGGCCCTTCTCGCCACACCCGTAGCATATTCTGTAGAAACAATCGCTCGGGCGATGCCCATGCTTGCCACAAACATTTCAGTGTAATCCTGGATACGGACGCTGAATCTCGGATGTGTTTGGACGCTTTTGTACTCCTGATCCTCCAGCGTCATTAGGACGCTTGTTGAAATTGTTGCGAACGACTGGCACGGCTCGTTGTGACATACGACCGAAGATCCGCTCACTATTAAGTGCAGCTTCATAGGATTCACGATAAGTTCGACATCGCTGATTCATGACGTCCCTACGCAATTCGTCATTGAGGCCCTGTTGGAAACGCTCGCACCATTCTTCTTTGTTGGACAGGAAGGCGCCGGCAAATTTTGCAAGTTTTGAGAAGCTTGCATCATAATCTTCAACAGTCATGTTCCCATGCCTTAACATCATGAACTCATTCCCCTTTTGTCGACGGATGGCGCGAGGAACATATTGCTCAAGGAAGGCTGCCTTGAACATTTCCCAGGAAATCTTGGGGATCGGTTTCATAAATTTCGTGTTTCATCGCCGCCCACCAGTCGTATGCTCTCAGTTGTAGCTGTAGCGTCGTACGGCCACCCTCTGGGACCCTCCGATGCAGAGAAGATCAAACAATTCCTCCGTTTTCGTGAGCCATCCCACTATCACATCGGGCTCTGCTCGGCCGTTGAACTTTGGCGGGTTCATCTTGCGGAACTCCTTTACTTTGAGCATGGACGAAGTGTCTATCATTTGTGGTTGGACTTCTTCTTCCTCGTCTTCATCTTGATCACCTTGCTTCTCCTCGGGTACTACGTCCATTGCCTTGGTATTGCCCGCCATCTTGCTCACTATCTGAGTCAGGGCGTTCATCTGCTTCTGCTGCGCATCAAATTGGGCTTTGAATTGCATCTGAAGCTGTTGCTGCTGCAGTTCCATCAACTGTAGCATTTTCTCCATAGTCGTCTCGCTAGGGCCACTTTTTGTGCTCGACGTACTATCTACGGTTTGGGTTGTTGTGCCAGGATTGTTCTTTTTCTTAGTCATTCCTATAAAACAGAGTAAACCCGTTAGTATTTTTCAAAAATATCTACGGGCTTACCTGTATGGAACTTGTATTTCACGTAACATATCGACAAGCATTCAATCGAGCCATCGCAACGGACATTCCAACAATGAAACATCTTTCAAAAATTCGAGGAAACATAACTGAGCTCTGATACCAATTTGTCACGCCCCGAGTCGACAAACCATTCGTCCCCGGTGTTATTTTGCCGATTCGATCGTCCTCGCTAAGGCGTGATGCCGTACGAGTCTGGAATTGCACTCGTACAAGGCAAGAACGTTACGTTGATTTTTATATTAATACGCCAAGTTAAAACTTCACAAATCACATCAAAATATAAGACGCAGTATAGGAAGATAGAAATTTGCTTTTCATTTATAGCTTGCAACTAAGTGCAAGTCGTAATTACATTGGATGTCGTTGCAGCTACATTGATTAAAAACAGAAAGAAACACACTCGACAAGCTGCATGAACTAACACTTGCCATTCCATACATTCGCTCCTTTATACATAAGCCGTCGATTGAATTGGCTTCAAAATACTTCAGCATAGGAAGAGCTTCAAAATGCCTCTCCGCACTTTAGGTGCAGTTTAGAGCGCCCGCCGCACCTGAAGAAATTGGGGAAGGGGATTATAACATTTGCTAAGTAGACGAGACGAACCAACTCGTCTAAACCGACTCTGATTGTTAAGATAGTCATACTTTAGAGTTGTCTTTCTATTTAGAACTAAATGAATTCAGTTCATATTGATAGCCATCTCTGAGAAATGAAGCATATAGTAAAGCATAGTGATTTATCACATTTCTTACCACGGTCGTGCTCGTCCCTGCATAAAACACAGATAATATTTACTACATGCATAAGACAACAGGTGAGCATGCTCTATCTTATATGTGCGGTCATTGATGCTATGCATCACGAGGGACTTTTATATGGCATTACGACGTGCCTGTCAGCTTGGGTTGCAAGCCCTGCTGCAGGTCTCGCAATGCCTCGCGCCGAAGCACGAATTTGATTATTCTCCCTAGGTCGATTCGGTTCCGATGCCCCGGATACCGTATCGAGGAAAGTTCAACTTGTGCACAAGCTGTCCATGCCAATGCCAATGCATGAACCGTTTAATATGTGCGGACAGATTTGTATAGCGTGGACAGTATTGAGTGACATTATCATTTCTCCCAACTCATGCAACGATTTATTTTCCCCAAAGCCTTACTCCCGATTTAGTGTCCTATAGGCACCAAATTGCCCGAGGCATCATAACCCACGATCGACGTTTCATATTATTTTGCAGCACGTGAAATAGTCTATCTTTTTACTAGAACCTTAAACTTTCTCGTTTATGTGATAAACTTATATTTTTCAGAGTAGATTACTCTAAATCGATACGTTTTTTTCTGAGTTCTTGACCTTAGTGGATTGGCATGCATTTGACTTGGCATCGTCGATTTGAATGAATTTGAAGCAAAGGAAATTCGTTTGTGAGACAAAGTAGAAAGAAGGGCCGAATTACCCACCGAGTTCTTTAATTGTGCCGACCGTCGAAGCGCTTCGCAACGTTCAAGCTTTAGTTACGCGAGCTCCTGCAATAGCACCAACACTTTGTTAGGATTCCTTCTTTTTTCCTTGCTTCAAAATTTGTAGATTGTATCCAGAAAAATGACGCGAAAGCACTTCATCAAAATCCATCGGCAAAAGCTCCAAGAAAACCATACATCGGTCTGGTCTCGTCGAAGGGACTTTTATATAGAGCCCACTCGCCGATATGCAGCCTGCTGCATCTAGGACTTATTCCAACAGAAGTCGTTCCATTAGTTGGATCGATTCTCGTAACGTCCGTCCAAATCGATTTGATCGATGCCGCAAGGTGTTATCGTTTACCAAGCTCAACGATCGAGTCAGATGGCCATCTAAGTTGCCGACCGATATGACTCGGCGCTAGCATATTATGAAGTCCGTCGCCTATCGAAGCGGGGCACTACAGGGTTGTCCCGGATTGGACCCATTTCAAACGGGTCGGGTCCAATTCGGTTCCAAAGAATTTTAGGCCCGCCCCGTCCAGTCCCGTCAAAAAATGGGTCCGTTTCAGATCTATAGAATTGGGCCCGGCCCGACCCATGCCTACCCCTAATTCTAACCACTCTATACCTAATACTCATAAAATATAATTAAAAATATTCTCCAAAATTACAAAAATGAATTTTTAGGAAACCAAATTTACACAGAAAGATGCGGCTTCTTAATGAACAATGAATCTTTCATCTTGCTCCACTAATAATGATAACTAGAGTCATTTTGATTTATTATACGCACTGGCTTCACATACATCTCTTCTATTTGATTTAACCGTCAACCATGACACATGACAACATGTGCTCTAACACAACTTTGTCAACCACTGTCACTACCACATTTCTAGCTTTAGGGTATTTTGGTCATTTTTAAATTTTTGGGAATTATTTGGATTATTTTGTATTAATTATATTTATTAAAATTTTAAGTGTTTTTTAGTATAATTGATTTGGTGCTATTATTGACTTTGACTCAGGATGACTTAGGAGACTGTCCTAGAAGCTAACCTAGGTCATGACTACTTGGTTAGAGTGTGAAACCCTAGCTTGACCTAAGTTAGTGATATCTTACTCATTAGAAATTATTTGGAGAAAATAGGAATTTATTTGGCTAGAGAATGGCTTGTGATTTCATAAGTCATGGTTTATGGCTTAGGCCCATAGAGGCCCATAGACTACTAGTGGAACCCTAACCCTAGCCCAATACCTACATGGCCGGCCACCCTATCCATTCCCACTCTATTTAATGTCTCCTCAAACTTAGGGCTAGCCTCCTTAGAAAAAATTAGCAAGTTAAAGAAGAGGTAAACCCTTTCTTCCCCAATCCATAACTCCTCCATTTCAACTCCTTTTTCCTTTTAATTTCTTGCAATAGATTCTAATTACTGTGCTTTCCATGGCTATGGTGAGAAATTTCAGGGAAGGACCAATTTGAAGGAGTTTGGGTAGCTTGAGGAACAACTCACATTGGAGCTTTTTGAGCCATTTCAAACCCCTAGGTAAATTCGAATCCACTCCATAAAATGGTGTTTTAATTGCATAAATAGGAAGCCCTAGGTCTACCCTAACTGTAGGTATAGCTACTTCTAGGTTTTGTGTCCAATACGTGTCCGTATCGGACACGTATCAGTGGATACGCATAGGTGTTCGATAAAATGCCACAGTGGGCATTTCATCCCTGTTTTCCAATTTGGTTTGAATAGGAAATTAGGGTTTAGGCTCGTTTATTGTTTTCCAGTAGACTGAGGTGTTATTAGTGTCGTGTCGTGTCGCATTGGACACGGGTACACGTGGGGTGCTGCACGCGCGCGCGCAGTGCCACTTCTCCTGCTACTCGGGGTCCACTGTGCCATGGATACACCACTTGGACACGTAAAAATTTACACATAGGTGCGGGCAGACACTGACACGAGGCTCCCAAAGTTTTGTGGGTCCTCGTGTCGTGTCGGACACGGAATCGCGTGTGCACTGGGCATGCACTCTGCGTGCACAGTTCTGTTGTTTTATTCAGTGTTTAATTCCAGTTTTAACGTTTAAATTATGAATTTAATTACTAATTAGATCCTGTACATGTTTGATTGTTCATGATTAATTCGATTACTTGTTAGATTAAAGTTTTAAGATATGAATGAGATTTTGGCATTATGTTGGCTTTCGAGTAGGCATTGACTGATACATGGTACACACTGTTTTCCTAAAAACTGTTAATTCTGTTTAATCCATTTAAATTGTTGTTTTAGGTATCACCAATGATCCCACATGTTTGATTATTCATGGCTAGTTCAATGTTTCGTTTAGATAGGTTTTTGTTATGGAAATGAGATTTTAGGCTTGAGTTTGATTCATATTATAGCTGAGAACTGATTTCCTTTCCCTTCTTCAAAACTGAAATCGAATGATCATTAATGTGAATTCTCATTCATGTATTAGTTGTTTTTATGTTTGAATTCGAATGAAGGATTAGGTTGTCATCTTTCTATTCCTGTTTGCTCACACAGTATCAATGTATTCACTGATACTCCTTAACACATGAACACAATGTAAACTGTCAAATGTTCATTCCCTTTTAATCTGGGAATTGATTTTCCTTTTCTAAAATCTGAGATTTAGTTAATAAAAACTATCTCGTTTTCTTCCCATTTACACTATGTTAGCTCACTGTTTCATTGGTTCACTGTCAACTGATTTTGAGCTATATTGAAACTGTCATTCCCCTAATAACCTGAGAATGATTCCCTTCCTGTTTTCCTATTGACCAATGTACACTGTTTTGCAAATAAATTGATTCCAGGTTATCCCTAACTGATTTCTAGGTTACAATGTTAGCTCACTAATTTTCTAATGCTCACTGTTTTCATATTACCTTCACTGTTTTCAGGATTCACTATACACTATACTGATTTTTCCTATTTTCTATTGCACACACACAAATGTTACTTCACTGTTTTTTCTCTTGTGCACTCTCACTAACACACACATGCTCTCATGTCTTCACATACACACACACACATGTACACAATCACATTCCCTTTTCCTTATTCTCTATGTATGTGTATATATATATATATATATTTTTCCCTTTTCCTTATTCTCTATGTATGTGTGTATATATATATATATATATATATATATATATATATATATATATATATATAAAAAAAAATATATATATATATAAAAAATAAAATATATATATATAATATCTATATATATATATATATATATATATATATATATATATATATATATATATATATATTATATATTTTTTTATTTTATATATATATATATATATATATATATATATATATATATATATATATATATATATATATATATATATGTGTGTGTGTGTGTGTGTGTGTGTGAGATGTATGTATAGGTATCCTATATATTATAATATGTGTGTATTATATTTAGATATATGTATTGATATGTGTATGTGATGTGGTTTGGGTTATAGGCATGAGATAGCCTAGCCTAGGGCTCATGGCCTATGGGTGTGTCTGTTTGCCTAGTATAGAGCTAGTTAGACTTGTTTAACCTTGTTTAGACATAGAATAGACTAGTTAGCCTAGTATAGACTTGTTTGACCTAGTTTGACTTCTAGGGTTGACCAGAGTTGACCAAGAGTTGACTTTGGCCTAGATTGACCTAGATTCATGTAGAATGCATTGAATTGCATCTTATTATCATTTTAGACTCATAGTGACTTGTACTGTTCTATAGGAGACAGACACCACTCCTCGGATAGTAGATATTCTTCAGATACTCATGATACAGGCGAGTACATTCTCTGATCATTTCATATCCTGCATTAGGAGTATTTTCCTGCTTTAGATTACTTTACATGATGCTGACACGTCAGAAACACGGATTAGTACTATATGGATCTTGTCGTGCGATATTATCCCCTTAGCGGATATATCGGGTATTTCGTGTTCGTGTACTTTATCGTGAGCATCTGTACTCCTTGTATTCGTGACATTCGTGTACGAAATGTGTGAAATCGTGTATATTCATGTATTCACATGACCTTCGTGTACAATAACATAACTTGGCTAGATCCTTGTGTATTGATTGGGGCGGGGGAGTAGAAGTGGTTATGTAATCAATCCAGTAGATTACTCGTGTACGCCCTCTTTAGATTATTCGTGTAAAACATCGTGCCGTTTACATAACCATCTTGTGCTCTGAATCACTAGTCACTGATAGTTCTCTATATATGGTATCTATTTATTTACATTCTTCCTTTTTATCATATTATTTCCTTCAGTTTCCTGTATCTTACTCTCTAGCATGATTATATATCCTGACCTGCTATGATTTGTTGAGATGTACTGTGCTCGCTCCTGTCCTGACTGGACCTGTTGAAATATTACAGAGGACGAGGCTGAAGCGTTCTGCCCTACATACTACGGTGCTACCCTAGATGAGTGCTGTGACTTGGACCAGCAGCAGAATCCACTAGCAGTTGACGACACTCCCCTAGATTAGGATGTCTTTACTTTTCATGGATTACTGTATATGGATTCTGAGATGTTTTGGGATATATACTTATTTAGACACTTAGAATTCTGGATTGTATCTCTGTGTTTCCATTTCTGGTTATCTATCTATCTATCTTTTTCATGTTCTTCCTTAGATGCGATTGAGACTGTATTTGCTATGTCACCTCCATTCGAAGAGTATATACTGTACAAGTACCTTTATATTGTTAGATGTTGACCTAGGACAACGTTCTACCGCCGACACTGCGGCGTAGGCTGGATGTACCCACGTCTCGTGCCCTTACTCTAGGGTGCGGGTCGTGACAACCACTGCTCTGATATCACTCTGTTGGGAACGAAATGTGAAACCATTCCTTCAAACCGATTGGACATGGCGAGGACAAAAAAAGTCGCATAAACCAAATATGCCAAAATTACAAAGAAAGCACAACGCAAACACAACTATATTTATATAGAAAATCCAAACGGAAAAAAAAAAATCTATGGGCGATCGCATTCCAATATGGAAAAATCTTTACTAGTGGAATAAGAAGACGACGACTCCTTACAAGCTTCTTCCTCGATACTGAAAAGATCTGGATCGTCGATCACGATCCAACGGTGTTAATAAAATACCCAATTTTGGCCTTCAACCCGACACCAATGTATAGACGATATACCAATTTTGGCATACCGAATAATGTCTACTTCGATTCAGAATTGTTCAAGAACAAAATGCTATCATACCGGAATACCGATAGTACACCGCATACTCTTATACTGCATTTTTAATAGCTTCCAATACGTATTGAAATCATGCCACCTTCGTCGCCTCTGACTTTTCGAGCTTCTCAGACACGAATGACGCTCGTCGCACTCCATGGTGTTCTCCATATAGGTTGGGAACCCCACCCAACACCAACATCATTGACCGTATAAGATTGGTATCGACTGATACTGCAAACTATGATTTTTTGTTTCTGATTTTAAAATGTAGGTTTATAGCATGAAATGTGGTATATGCATCATCAGTATATGTGGTGGTGACGGTGGGTGGTTCTGTATGGTATGTGCATCATTTGATATTTGGCTGCCTCTCATATCACAAAGAAGGCCTAGGGAGACAGATCAATAATGATGTAACAATCACAAAACGCTAAGAATCATAGTTCTTGTATTGAGGGTGATTCTACGCATATTGGCGTTTATGTTCTATTAATTTACCAAGTCTGCATTTGCATATAATCACTTCATTATTTTATCTCTTACCGGTATGCACTTGATGAAATGGAGAATTACTTAGTTAATTAAAAAAATAGCTACCTTTTATAAATTTATAATATACTATTTACTCAAAGTTCAATTTGGACATATTGTACAAAAACAACAAGTTTAAACCAATTGCGTTAGTCATCATTATTATCATCATCCAAGTTTTCTCCGATCGGAATGGGCCTTGATTTTTCTTAATTCTTAGAAACTCTAGGATAGGAAAATAATTGATATGTTGCCTTTGTCACAGGGGATTTCATAAAATATGATGGCAATGTAATATGAGTAAATATAATGAACATAATTCTAAAAAATATGAATATAATTCTAAGGAAGTAACTAGCTTAATAGTTTATAGTTTGTAGATACGTGATTATAAATAATGAATTGTAACAATTTTTTTCCTAAATTTTTTAATACATATTATACAAATTTTCTTTCATTCAAAATTCATAGGGACTTGGCCCCCTCTAGGGCCTTAATAGATGGGTCCATGTTTACATGGTTATTTAATTCCTTGGAATGAATTGTTTTTATTTTTATTTTTCACAAGAAATTTAATTATATTTTTACCAGATTCGAGCTAATTGGGTCGGATTAGGGTGTGTGCTCGTTAGGTCTGGTCAATGTCGAATGAGTTTGGTCGAGTTTGAGACCATTTGGGTTGTGTTGGACTTAGGTCCAATCGGGATCAAGTCAGGTATAAGTTCAGGTCTGGTCTAGTTCAACTTGGTTTTGGTCCAGTAAGGATTGCATCAAGTAAGAGTTTAGGCCAATAAGGTCTAAGTAGGGTCTCTGTAACTCCCTAAATCCATTTTTGTATATTTCTGAATTATTTCCTGGATTTTTCTAACTTTTGGAAAAGTACCATTCCTTCATAAAACTTGGTTTGGAGTGATGAATCTATTTTTATGTTTTAATAAATATAATTACTATTAGCTAATTCAATTTATTAAAATTACTACTTGGTTATTCTGCTTTAAGTAATTATTACTTATTAATCATGTTTTACTAATGGTAAATATTATTTATTTGTTAAGTAATTTTGATTTTTGGTTAACCAATAATTCTGGTTTTAAGTTTTGTTTATCAAACTTTAATGGTTAATTATTATTTAATATTCAAGTTTATTGGTTATGATGGCAAGATTTATTTTGTAACTAAAGTTCCAGTTTATATTTAAAAAGGATTAGTGTAGAGTATTATTTTAACATGCTATTTAGTTATTAATCAAGTAATTGATTAATTAGTTAGCTATTAATTAATTTTGTAATTGGTTGATATTTAACTAATTCAGTTAGTTAGTTATGGAATCTGTTACTAATGTTATTCTATACCCCCATATCTGTTCTTATTTACTGCTACTGCCACTAGGCTTTCTTAGAATCTACTCCAATATTTAATATAAATATTGGGGGAGTTCCCCAGTTATTATTTTATTATTATTTTCCTGATACTACAGTACACTGATTACTATACTGTTCACTGTTCCCCACTATTCTCGGCCGAGCACCGTCGTCGTCCTCCGCCGTGGACCTCATCGGAGACTCCGTCCGACCTCGACAAACTGCCGACAGTCCAGATTTGCCTTGCCATGACCGGATATGCCTCTCTCTAATACTGTATCTCGACGTCGGTACCTCGTCTGCTGCGCCGTCCCTTCGAGTCTCGTGCAGCCGCCTCGTGGTTTGAACTGTACCGTGGCCGCCGTTGTCGGGATCTGATGCCACCCGAGAGTCTGGTGCACCGCCGACTGGAGTCGGCGGACTGCCCCATCTCGAACCATCAGAGCCAGATCCGGCCGTCGTAGCACATCGATCCGCCTACTGGAGAGCCAGGGACGACGGACCAGTCGTCGTCGCCTCGATGTCGCCATCTTGACTATTGTGTTGTCACTTAGAAGACCACACTGTCTTCTCGGAGTCCACGTCGACCCTTCGAAGGATGAGCCAGTTTCTTGAGTGATGCACTGCCCCTTCGAGTCGCGTGGAGTCATCTCGAAGCTCGAGTCATCATCAGAAACGAGAGCGCCAGATTCGCTCGCCGAGGATCGACATCCCCGCCGCCGCCCAAGGTGAACTTCGCATCAATCTCTCGACCCCTTTTTTCTCTTATTTCTAGCATTTGTAATTTAGGGGAAACATTTAGGGTTCGAACTGGAGATATGGGAAGGCTGCTGTGCGTAGAGTAATATTTAGGGTTAGGGTTTGTGCTACAAGTTGGAGGAAGAGGAAGAGCTTAGGGTTTTGTTGGGGTTCGACTGAGAGTGAGTGAGGGAGATGGATTTTGGGGCTAAGGTTTCGTGTGTATGTAGGAGAAAGAATAGACTGGGTGAAGAAGGGTCATTATGGTTAGAGTGCTGTTTGTGTCTTTGCATCTAGGGTTGGGGTTTTGTATGAACAGGAAATTGGGGAAGAAGAAGGTTCGTTGGCTGAGGCTGATTGAAGAGAAATGAGAGGAGAGAGAAAGAGAGAGAGAGAGAGAGAGTCTATAAGGCTAGGGTTGTTCGGTTATGGGCTGGGCCAGGTTCCTAAGGGTGGGTCGGTTTGTGAGTTAATGTAGTCGGGTCGGGTTGAGGGTGTTGGATCGGGTTGAGTCAATGAGGGGCTGGACTGTTGGGCTGAGTGTTTGGGCTGCCAATAAGAAATATGAATAACAACAGAAGCTGTGATGTGGGTTAGGCTGAGCCAGAGAGTGTGTGGGATGGTTTGAAGTTGGGTTGCCGTGAGTTGTTGTGTTTGGAGAAATAAATTGAATATAAGATTTTGGGCTGGGTCAGTGTGCAGAAATGGGGTTCGGGCCTGGGCTAATTTGGGTTTTGGATTGCTATTACTCATCTTATTAGTGAGCCAATTATTATTATTGGTTCTTCTTATTTTGATGGTTATAATTATAAGTAAAGCTTATTCTAATAACTATTATCTTGCTAATAATAAATATTTCTAAAATAATTCCTTATATAACCTAATATTAATTTGTTAAGTACTTTGGTTCTAATTATTAGACTGGATAATATTATGTTATTTTGCTAATTACTATAGAATAATGTAGTTAGCTAGCATATATTGTTAATAGTTAGTTTTGGTTAACAAATATTGTTAGCTAGGATTATATTAAGGTTAAAGACTAGCAAGATTTTTAACTAATAATGTCTTTATTTAGATTCTAACCAACATGTACCTAACCCAGGTGGTCATTCAGATTTATGCTTTACTATTGTCGTTCTTCCAGAGCAAGGCAAGTACACCGACTTGAACTTTTACTTTGTATTTCTGTCGTACTTTCCTGTTCTCATATTTGACATGAGATTCACACGATTGTATTGTGCCTTGTTCATCATATTGTGTCTCATTGTTCTTGCGGGGGATTGGAAGAAATATTGACTAGTGTGTGACCACACCCCTATCTAGGTATTGTGAATAGCCTAATCGTACACCTCACGTACGATTAAGCCGAACCTTATTGTGATATTGTGATATAGTGGTCTAGCCGGTCACACATTAGTTTAATATTTCATATTCATATATGCATTGATTATCTTGTTCATATTGATTGTCTTGTTCACTGTTCCAGTTCTTATACTTTAGTTTCATATTTAGTTCTTGTACCATTGTTTCATAGTAGTTTAGTCCATATTGTTATCCTTGTGTATTTTAGATTATATTATAGACTGTTTCTTGTCGGGATTGTACTTTGCTCTTTTCTTGACATAATACGTTGCAGGTGAGCTTGAGGCCATATTGAGCAGGATGTCATCATTGGAGTTGCAGGATCTAGTTCATTTCTTAGATTGTTTAGATTTCACTTCTGGATATTGTATTGAGATTTCATAATTGTATATTTTATTCTTTTACCAGATTTATCTTCAGATGATATTGTATAAAAATGAGTAGGGGTGGGCACGGGTCGGGTCGGGCCCAAATTTGTTGGACCCGGACCGGACCCGTTACTTGGCAGGGCGGGGAGGGACGGGTCCAAAAAATATTGGACCCGGACCGGACCCGACCCGACCCGACCCGTTTGAAACGAGTCCGAAACGGGTCGACCCGCGGGTCCAAACGAGTCCAAAAAAAGTTTAATAAATTCTATAATAGTAAACCTTTACGTATGTTATATTGTCTATAAGAACAAAACAAGTCTAATATCTTCCCAGACTTCTAGAATTTGTTTAGTAAACAATAAGATATTCTATTATGTATAGACTATAATAACAAAAAATGCTAAAAATTGATATATAAAAAATATATACTCCTAGAAACGGGTCGGGCTGGGGCCCCGTTTATTTTAAAAATAGGACCCGCCCCGACCCGTTAATGTCACACGACCCGTCCCGGCCCGTCCCGTTTAAATTTCAAAATTTAGGAACCGGCTTGTTTAGACATTTTACGGTTCAGGCCGGGTCGGAACCGCGGGTCCTAGAACCGTATGCCCACCCCTAAAAATGAGTTAGTAGATTGTGGTGATCTGTTCTGGAAACGTTTATAGATGCTGTGGTGTTTTATATTGCCTGATGACTTGGAGTTTTCCTTAGTATTATACTGCTTTTTTCGTTGTGTCTACCAACAAAGGTTGGGCGTACCCGATTATTCGGTAGCGGATTGTGACAGTCTCAATGGACTCCCGATAGGATTAGGGTTGAGTGAGCTTTAATTAAGTCATCTTATGTTCAGATCATTCTAGGGGTGAGTGTTAGAGTCCAGTCTGGATTTGGTAATAACATATTTGTGGAATCCAAATTTAGTTAAATATTTGATTAGATTTGGATTTCCATAATTGGTGTTGTGCTATTTTAGATATAATATGATTCTTATTTTAGGGCTCCTCTTTAGGAAATCATATTATGATCTAAATTGGATACTGATAGAATATTTTAGGTATAATAGGATTCAAATTTAGTTCTATTTAGGAAATCCTATTATGACCTAGAATATGATTTTCTCATCCTATATATATGGTGTGAGGGTGGAGGTACAAAGCATAACACAAAGTTGAGATTCGAGGTGCTCGTCCACAGGAGATCTAAGAGAAAGTTTGCACTTTGCTCTTAGGACTTCACCATACAAGATAGAAGAAAGAAGAGATCCAATCAAGGATATAGTGCCCCGTTCCAATAGGCGATGGACTATGTAATATGCTTGCGACGAGTCAGACTCGATCGGAATTTAGATGGCTAGTCTGACTCGAGTGCTGAGCTTGGCTTACGATAACACTTTGTGGCATCGAATAAATCGATTTGGACGAATGTTACGAGAATCGATCCAACTAATAGTAAGTCCTAGATGCAGCAGACTGCGTCTCGACGAGTGAGCTCTATATAAGAGTCCCTTCGACGGGATCGGGCTGTAGTATGGTTTTCTTGTGTTTTTGCTGCTTGGTTTTAATGAATATATTTTTGCGTCGATTTCTGCATTCATTATGAGAATTTCGAAAGGAAGGATTAAAGAAGGGATTCTGATAAAATGTTGCCGCCATTACAGAAGCTCACGTAACTGAAGCTTGAATATTGCGAAGTGCTCCGACTCTCGGCACGATCAAATACTTGGTGGGTGGTTCGGTCCCTTCTTTTCTACTCCTTCCCGCAAATGAAATTATGTTTGCCTCAAACTTATTCAAATCGACGATGCCAAGTTAAATGCATGCCAAATCAATAAGATTAAGACTCAGGATAACTATATCGATTTAGAGTAATTTACTCTAAAAATATAAGTTTTACATTAAAAAGTGAAAAATTAAGGTTTTAGAAAAAGATAGACTACTTCATGATCTGTAAAATAAAATAAAACATTGGTTGCGACATATGGTGCCTTGGGAAATTTGGTGCTTACGGGACGCCAAATCGGAAGTACGGCTTTGGAAAAAATAATTCGTTGCATGAGTTGGAAAAAATGATAATGCTGCTCAATATTGTCCATGCTATGCAATCTGTTTCATGTATTAAACTGTTCACACATTGGCATGGTCATGGATAACTTGTGCACACGTTTGGTGTTCCTCGAAATAATATCTGGGGCCGTGGAATCGAATCGACCTAGGAGGAATGAATAATCGTGCTACGACACTGATGTATTATGGAACTTTCAGCAAGGCTCGCAACCTAGACTGAAAGGATCGTAATGTCATTGAGAATAGTCCTAATTGGTGTGTAACACCAATGATCGCACATGTAAGATAGTAGCATGCTCACCTATTGTCTTATGCAGGTGGTAAGTATTATCTATATTTCATGTAGGGATGAGCACGACCGTGGTAAAATTGAGATAAATTGCTATGTTTTACTGTTCAAAAGAAGGCTATCAATATGAACTGAATTCATTTAGTTCTAAATAGAAAGAAAACTCAAATGCTTGCCTACCTTAATAATCATAGTCGATTTAGACGAGTGGGTTTGTCCCATTCACTAGTGCATTCCCAAGTGTACTAATCCCCCAATCCCACATGTGACGAGAACTCTGGGGGTGCAAGGTGTTAGGCCAAAGCTGAAGTTCAGGGAGGCGTTTGAAGCTCTTCCTATTTTGAAGTATTTTGAAGCCAATTCATCGAAGGCTTTCAATGTATAAAAGGGTAAATGTATGAAATGACAAGTATTAGTTCAGGCAGCTTGGCGAGTATTTTTTTGTTTCAATCAATATAGCCGCAACAACATATCCAATGTGATTACGACTTGCACTTCGTTGCAAGCTATCAACGAAAATCATATTTCTATCTTTCTAACTACGTATTCAATTACTCTATGATTTGTGATGTTTCAACTTGATGTTTTAAATAAATAATCAAATGTAATATTCTTGCCTTATACGAGTGCAACTCCAGACTCGTACGGTATCACGTTTTAGCGAGGACGATCGATTCGACATAAGCTATGCGAGGATGAACGGTTTATCGAATCGGGACGTGATAAATTGGTATCAAAGCACAGTTAAGTTTCCTCGAATTTTCAAAAAATGTCTTATTTGGAATGTTGGTTGCGATTACTCGATTAAATGCTTGTCGACATGCTGCGTAAAATAAAAGTTCCAAACAGGTAAGCCCATAGATATTTTGAAAATACTAACGGGTTTACTTTATTTTGTAGAAGTGGCTAAGAAAAATAGTCCCTTCCCAAGAAACGATACGAATTCGAATAGTTCGGAGGGTGCTAGCCCTAGAGAGACTACGATGGAGAAAATGTAGCACTTAATGGAGCTGTAGCAGCAATAGCTTCAGGTGCAGAACCAAGCCCAATTTGGTGCACGACAGAAGCAGATGGACGCCCTGACGCGGATCGTAAGTAATATGGCGGATGACACCAACGCTACGATCGTGACACCAGAAGAGAGGAAAGAAGACCAGGAAGAAGTTCAACCATGAATGATGAACTCTTCTTCCTTGTTCAAAGCAACGGAGTTTCGTAAGATGAATCCTCTTAAGTTCAACGGTCGAGCAGAGCCTGATGTGATCATGGGATGGCTCGCGGAGATTGATGACTTGTTTAATCTTCTCCGCATCAAGGGGTTCGAGAGGGTAGCATATGCGACATTACAACTGTAATTGAAGGCCTACGACTGGTGGGCGGCAAAGAAATAGAAAATCTACAAAACCGACCCCGATACCAAGATTTCCTAGAAAATGTTCAAGCAAGCCTTTCTTGAGCAGTACGTTCCTTGCGCCGTCCATCATAAAAAAGAAGACGAGTTCATGATGTTGAGACTAGGAAATATGTTAGTTGACGACTATGACTCAAATTTCTCGAAACTCGCAAAGTTCGTCGGCCCCTTCCTGCCCAACAAAGAAGCCTGTTATGAATGCTTTCAATAGGGCCTGAATGACGAACTGCATAGAGACATCATGAACCAAAAGTGCTGAACCTACCGTGAATCCTACGATGCTGCTCTTGATAACGAGCTGATCTTTGGCCGTATGTCGTAATGAACGGTGACTGTCATCCGTAATAGCTTCAACAAGCGTCCTAATGACGCCGGAGGATTATGAGTATCAAAACGTTCGAATATATTCGATAACAGGGGCAAGGATGGACAACAATGTAATAGATGTGGTGAGCATGGATACCGGACGAACGATTGTGTTATGAGAACTTGCTATAGGTGTGGAAAGATGGGCCATCTGAGTAACAACTGTCAGATGGAAAGGGCAAATCAATGCCCACCGAGGAATGTTCTGAATCCAAATCCTCCATGGAACTTTCCAAACTAGAATAGAGCACCTCCATTATAAGGCACAAATGCGGTGCCAGTAAACCCGTCGAATCAACGCCATAGAGCGCAAGGCCGAGTCTATGCACTGACTCGAGATGAGGCGTTCGCTTTCGATACTATTGTAACATGTATATTACTCTATAAAAATATACTTGCTCGATTACTATTCGAGTCAAGTGCGGCGCATTGTTTTATATTTGCCAATTATGCTAAAGAAAATAAATTTGACATGCGATCGCTAGATATGAATATTAACCTTAGCACTCCATCGAGTGTCGATATGCCTGCAAACTTTATTTCTAGGAACGGCCGCATTTGTAACGGGGGTAGAAATCTATCCCTGGAAGTCATCGTACTAGACATCAAAGAGTACGACATAATCCTAGGTATGGACTGGTTGGGTTCCTGCCATGCAACGATTGAGTGCTCGGAGAAAAGAGTTGTGTTTCGTCTTCCTGGCGAGACAGAGTTCTCATATTCGTGTGGTACAATATTAAAGACGGAGATGGTGGTATCGACAATATCGACAAGGCGTATATTGCGTTTTTGCTGTGAGGGATACTTGGCATCAGTTCGAGATACGAGGAAGGATATTGCAAACGCAGTACAGATTGATGTTGTGGCAGATTTTTTCGACGTTTTCTCAGACGAGATGTCCGGGATGCCGCCGGATCGAAAATGGAATTCGGCATCGATACCGTCCCGGATACACGACCGATATCAAAAGCGCCTTACCGAATAGCTCCAACAGAACTGAAGAAGCTGAAGGTACAATTACAAGAATTGCTAGAATGCAAATTTATTTGCCCTAGGGTCTCTCCGTAGGGAGCTCTCATGCTGTTCGTAAAAAAGAAAGACGGATCAATGCTGCTATGCATCGACTATCGAGAACTCAATAAGGCTACAGTACGGAACAAGTATCCATTGCCATGAATTGATGACCTGTTTGACCAACTGCAAGACTTCAATATTTTTAAAAATCGATCTTCGTTCAGGCTACCGCCAGTAGAAGATCAAGTTCGATGATGTATCGAAGTCTGCCTTCCGCACTCGATACGGTCATTATGAATTCCTAGTCATGCCGTTCAGTTTGACGAATGCCCTAGCTGCTTTTATGGATTTGATGAACCGAGTCTTTCGACCCCAAATCGATAAAATTATAGTCGTATTCATCATCGATATCCTTATCTACTCAAAGAATCAGGAAGAACACGCAGAGCACTTGAAGACGGTGCTACAGACTCTACGTGAAAACAAATTATACACAAAATAGAGTAAATGTAAGTTTCGAATGAGTAACGTGACATTCCTCGAACACGTGATCTCTGCTGAAGGCGTCATAGTGGACCCCAAAAAGTTGAAACGGTGGTAGATTGGAAACGACCTACCTCGACTAGTGACATTCGAAGTTTTCTAGGCTTGGCGGGCTACTACCGAAGATTCGTACGAAGTTTTTCCAAATTAGCATCGCCTCTGACTCGCCTTACCCAGAAGGGAGTCGTATTTGAATGGAGTGACGATGGTGAAACCAGCTTTCAATAGTTGAAACAACGGCTGGTCTCAGCTCCATTCCTTACACTTCTAGATGGGCCTGAAGGGTTTCAAATATTCAGCGACGCATCGGAGACTGGCCTAGGGTGCTTGCTCATGCAGAAGGACAAAGTTATCTCCTATGCTTCAAGACAGTAGAAGCAGCACGAGAAGAACTATCCGACACATGATCTGGAATTGGCGGCAATTGTGTTCACATTGAAACTTTGGTGACACTACCTCTATGGTTTGGCCTGTAGAATCTACACGGATGACAAGAGCCTAAAATAGTTATTCACCCAACGAGAACTTAACTTGAGGTAGCAACGTTGGCTCGAACTAATAAAAGACTACAAGCTGACGATCGAATATATGCCAGACAAGGGAAACATTATAGCAGATATGCTGAACAGAATGTTTGTGGGATCAATGGCCCTAAATAATAACATCCGACAATACCTAGAAGCGATGGGAATCGAATTTAGAATTCAATATCAATAACTACACCTGGCTCAGTTGAAGATTGGATCGAGCGTGTAAGACAAAATAAAGAACGCACAAAAGGACGATCCATTCCTCAAGAAGATACGTGAGCTGATTTCAACAGGGAGGGCGACCGACTTTACAGAGGACAAAAACGGGGTGATGCGATTAAAAGGTAGGTTCTGTATTCCTGAAAATGCCAAACTCATAAAAAATATGACGGAGGAACATTATGCGAAGAACTCATTGTATCCTGGGAGCACCAAGATGTACAAGGACTTGTGCACGACTTTTTGGTGGCAGAATATGAAGAAAGACGTGGCTACCTTTGAATTACAGTGCATGGCTTTTCAGCAAGTGAAGATAGAACACCAAATGCAAGGCGGGGAGCTCCAGAACGTCGCCATTCCCGAGTGGAAGCGGGACAATATCTCGATAGATTTTATCATGGGATTTTTGAAGACGTCAAAAGGGAATGATGTGATTTGGGTCATTGTTGATAGATTGACCAAGTCGGCTCACTTCATCGCAATCAAAGTAACATGGAGCGTCGATCGGTTAGCACAAATCTACGTCAATGAGATTGTTCGACTGCACGGGATACCGACTAAAATAATTTTGGACAGAGATGGGCGGTTCATATCCTATTTCTGGACGAGCTTGCAAGCTGCGATGGAGACCAAACTGAATTTTAGTACTGCATACCACCCCCAGACAGACATAGGGGTGCAACTTGGGTGGGCTAAATCCGAGCCTGATCGGATAAACCCGTTAATGGGTTGGGTTAGGGTTGAAGATATTCGGGCTAGGGCTTGGGTTTGGGTCGAAATATTTGAACTCGATCAAAAATCGAGTTGGGCTCGGGTTCATGTGTCGGGTTACCCGAAGAACCCTAAACCCGACTTATATATATATATATATATATATATATATATATATATATATATATATATATATATATATATATCCACCCAAACTCTTCAACTCCTTATCCTAAATCTTATTTCAGTTTGTATTTTAAAATTATCAAGACTCGATTGCTATTTAATTATGTGTTTAATATAACTTATGATTAAAATTATTTTAAATATTTTATTAGAGCCTGATAAACCCGATGGATCCGACCCAACCCGATCCTTCGGGCTTGGTTTTGGGCTTTATCTATTGAACTCGACGTCGGGTTGGACTTGGGCTCGGACTAGTCTTATAATTCATCAGGTTGGGCTTAGATTGACCTCAAGCCCGACCAAACCCGCCTGAGTTGTACCCCTAGATAGACGGCCAGACGGAAAGGGTGAACCAAATCTTATAAGATATGTTACGTCTGTGTGCGATCGATCTAAAGACTAGTTGGGATACATACTTGCTCATAGCAGAATTTGTATATTAACAATAGTTTTCAATCGAGCATTTAGATGGCACCATACGAAGCGCTTTATGGGAGGAAGTATCGATCTCCAATATGCTGGAACGAAGTCAGAGAGCGATAATTGCTCGGACCGAAACTAGTAGAGCATGCCGTCGAAAAGGTCTGCTTGATTCGAGACAAACTTCGTATCGTACAAAGTTGACAAAAGAGCTAAATAGATCTTCGTCGATGACCGCTAGAATTGCTAGTCGGGGACCATGAGTTTTTGAAAGTAACGCCCATGCGTGGCGTGATGCAGTTCGGTGTCAAAGGCAAATTGAGCCCAAGATTTGTAGGCCCTTTCGAGATCCTCGAGCGAGTTGCGACTGTTGCTTATCGGATCGCACTACCTCCTGCCTTGGCTGAAGTACACGATGTTTTCCATATTTCACAACTTCAAAAATATGTGCACGATCCAAGTCATGTGATTAGCTTCGATCAGTTGGAGCTACGTGCGGACTTGTCTTACTCGGAGGAGCCTATTCAAATTTTGGACCCAAACGAAAAGGCCTTACGAAATCGATCGATATCTTTGGTTCGCGTGCTTTGACGGAACCATTCAATTGAAGAATCAACATGGGAGATGGAGGCAGAGATGAAGGAGAAGTACCCTTTATTGTTTGCCTAATTTAAGGTCAGACCCTTGTTCTTAAGTTTCGAAACAAAACTTTTTCTTAGTGGTATATTATGTAGTGTTCCGTCCGATAGGTGGCGGACTATGTAATATGCTTACGGCGAGTCAGACTCGGTCGAGAACTTAGATGGCTAGTCTATCTCGATCATGAGTTTGGCTTACGATAACACTGTATGGCATCGAATAAATCAATTTGGACGAATATTATGAAAATCGATCCAACTAATGGAACGACTTCTGTTAGAATAAGTCCTAGATGCAGCAAGCTGCGTCTCGACGACTGAGCTCTATATAAGAGTCCCTTCGACGGGACCGAGCTGCTGTATGATTTTCTTGAGTTTTTGCTGCTTGGTTTTGATGAATGTATTTTTGCATCGATTTTTGCATTCATTCTGAGAATTTCAAAATAAAGAATTAAAGAAGGGATTCTGATAAAATATTGGTGCCATTGCAGGAGCTCGTGTAACTGAAGCTTGAACTTTGCGAAGAGCTCTGACTCTCGGGATGATTAAATACTTGGTGGGTGGTTCGGCCCCTTATTTTCTACTCCTTCCCATAAATAAAATTTTGTTTGCCTTGAACTTATTCAAATCGACGATGCCAAGTTAAACGCATGCAAAATTACTAAGATCAAGACTCGGGATAACTGTATTGATTTAGAGTAATTTACTCTAAAAATATAAATTTCATATCAAAAAATAAAAAGTTAAGGTTATAGAAAAGAAAGAGACTATTTCATGATCTGTAAAACAAAATGAAACGTTGGATGCGGCATATGGTGCTTCGGGAAATTTGGTACCTACGGGACGCCAAATCGGAAGTACGGCTTTGGAAAAAATGATTCGTTGCATAAGTTGAAAAAAATGGTAATGCTGCTCAATACAGTCCACGCTATGCAATCTGTTTCATATATTAAACTGTTCACGCATTGGCATGGTCATGGACAACTTGTGCACAAGTTTGTTTATTTCCTCGAAATGATATCTGGGGCTGTCACTCCCGTTTTTGTTATACGTATTTTCGGTATACGTGTACAAATTTTTGATATTTTCAGGTGACCCATATTTAGACTTGTCTTGCTTAAACTTGGCTTAGTTTAGTTTTGGTTTGGTTCACCTTAGTTCATCAAGGCATGTTAACTTGGCTTGGTTTGGTTTGGTTTGGTTTGGGTTGGTTTGTGATTAGAATGCTTGGTATATATACCAACTCCTTCTCTCTCTTATCATTAATTCTATTAACTCTTCTTCTCTTTCTCCATTACTCCTCCTACCAACCTAAGACAAGTATACCTTGCTCCATGGAGAACATAATGGATCTCCATTTTTGATTGTTCCTTCTCTTTTTTGCAAAATTCTAAGCATCTTTAGAACATGAAAATTTTGGTTTTGTTGGGTATATTTTTGTAGATCAAAGTTTTAAGTTTTTCTTGATTTTGATCTCTAAAAACTTGGTATTTCCAAAATCTAATGGTTCCATGTTGTGGGGAATTCAATTCTACCCAATTTTGGCATTTGAATCGCTTGATGTTGACTTATTTTAAAAAAGTTACGACCGTTCTCGTGTTCATGGTCCCCACACATATTCGGTGCTGTCGGAACCCTGAATAGTGCCGTGCGCACTTCGCATACCGTACCCACCTGTGCGCGCCCGTGCACCGTACATCCGTGCCCCGTAGCCAGTTTTGTCCACGCACGCAGCGCGTTTCGCGCGTCGTGCGCCTGTTCGTTTCGTTTGCCGTACGCCGTGCATCCGTGCCCCGCGTGTTGTGCACCCGTGCACAACGCGTTTCGTGCGCCACATGCATTTCGTTTGCCGTGCACCAGCGCACAATGCATCCGCGTCCCGCATGCCGTTGCCAGTTTTGTTCGCGTATACGAATGACTGTTTTTGCCTGTTTAAACTGTTTTGTAGCTAAAATCTTATAAAACTCAAATCATGAAAGTTGTATATCTCCGTCTTGGCTTCAAGAATCTTCCTATCTCACTTTAACTAGAGTTTATATGCGACTGATAGTTTCAATCACCTATGTATGTTCTCGATCTTTTTTGCATGTTTTCTGTACTTGGTCGAAATTGCTACGACCCGACTTGATAATCTTGAGCTGGTAACTTGAACTTGAACATGATAATATGATCTCATCTTGATAATCTTGATAGTGGCCCGTCGAAGCACACTCCGGACAAGTATTCTTGATGTGACAAGTAAGCCTGATATGACATGTATAACCTGAATGCTGTTGCGACAGCTACACCTGTCTTACTAGTTTAACTCTTGTCTTGACTCCGTGGTTGATTTTCCCGATTGTATTTGTATATGCTACCTGTCGTGTCTTACATAATGTCTAGGACATGGATTTCTGGTTACCACGGCCAGTGATTCATAATGAATATGACTTTGTTAAACGACTAGATTGATTAAGTAGCTCACATAGAGAGATTTCCCAGTTATAGACGATCCTGTTATCCCAGCCACACCTGTGGACTTGTAGCCTGCCGTCGAGTAGGGCGCATTTCTAACACACTGTCATGTGTTGCACTTCTTGTATCCTAAGTACTCAAGTACAACATAAATCTTGATAATTCCTGTAACTTGACAACTCTCTTAACTTTCGCCTGGATAGCCTGGATGGTCTGTGTCACGTCCCAGAACCAGAATACTAGAGAGCGGAGGACAGACACAGCCAGCTACGTATATTAAAGTGCAACCCACCTCGTAATACGATCACTGCTGTCTAGATGCATGAGGGTGTATCTACAAGCCATCAGTCTCTTATGGTCAAGAACAAGCCTAGTGTCTCAATCTCAAACAAGCAAATAAATGTTACAAGATGTTAGATCATCCAACATACAAGGTAAGACATCCCAAACATTACATATTCAGATGATCATGAAACTAGTCATACAAAATATGAAGACTAGCAAGAGTTAAGTCATATGATCAACCCTAAGATTTTCCAATCATGTAACAGCCCTTAGGCAGACAGAAATTAAAGTTTCAACACGAGTTAACACTTGCTCGCCGGCTAAACGCCTCAAAAAAATAATTGACAATAGAGTAGGAGAGCAAAATAAGAAACCCACTCGCTGCCACGATTACGTCTAGTGTTCACCATCTGGCCGGAAGGCAGGTGATCATCGGGTGCTACTCCAAAATCTAGCCACACAAAACCTGCTGGGTCAGAACCCAGAAGAGCAAGTACCACAAGGGAGGCTCCACTTATGAACTAAAACCAGCATAAAAATGAATAGAAGAACTGATAAAGAACATAATTAAATAACATGAACGACAGGATTAAAAGAACACATTAGCTTGCATTAGAAAAATAAGAGGTAGAATATAATTTCCATGTTAATCATGAGACAATCATTCAGGTACGACCAATCAAGTCCTACGGCTTGATATCATTGGCTAACTAGGGTTATCACTGGCCAAGTTACTAATAAGATACGGTTGAGATGTTCCTGCAGTCACAAGTCCTGTAGACTATCCAGGTTATCCAGGCAGGGGTTACAGGAGTTTATCAAGGTTTAAGAGTACTTTTAGTTTACAAGGAGTGCAACACATGACAGTGTATTGAAAATGCACCCTACACGACGACAGGCTACAAGTCCACATGTGTGGCCGGGATAACGGGATCGTCTGTAACTGGGAAATCACTCTATATGAACTACTTGATCAATCTAGTCGTTAACCTAGTTAAATTCATTATGAATCCCTGACCGTAGTAACCAGGAATCCATGTCCTAGACATGATGCAAGACGAGACAGTTAGCTTGTACAGTCACAATCAAGGAAAATCAACCACGGAGTCAAGACAAGGGTTACACTTAGCAAGACAGAAATAGTTATCGCAACAACAATCAAGATATCACATGTCATGTCAAGAGTACTTATCAAGAGTGCACCTCGATGGGCCACTATCAAGATTATCAAGATGGGATCATGTTGTCATGTTCAAGTTCAAGTTCAAGTCGGGTCGTTACAATTTAGGCCAAGTACAGAAAGTATGCAAAGAAGATCAAGAAAATCCATGAGTGATTGAAACTATCGATCGCACATGAACTCCAGTTAAAGTAGGACATAAAGATTCTTGAAGCCGAGACAAAGATCTACAACTTTTATATTTTGAGTTTTATAAGATTTTAGCTAGAAAATAGCTTAAACAGGCAAAAACAGTCATTCGCGCATGCACTGACAAAACTGGCCACGGCGCACGGGGTACGGATGCACGGCGCACGGGCGTGCGGCAAACGAATCGTGTAGGCAGGAGACGCGCAGCATGCAGATACACGGCGCGCGGGGCGCGGATGCACAGCGCGTGGGCGCGCGACAAACGAATCGTACAGGCGTACGACGTATGAAACGCGCAGCGCACGAATGCGCGGCACGCGAGCGCACAACACTGTTCATCGTCCCAGCAGTACCAAAGATGTGCGGGAACCCATGAACATAAAAATGTCATAACTTCTTTAAAATAAGTCAAAATCAAGTGGTTCACAAGCCAAAATTAGGTAGAATTGAATTCTCCACAACATGGAACCAATAGATTTCGGAAATAACAAACTTTAAGAGATCAAAACAAAAAAAAAAACAAAAAATTCTTAAAACTTAGATCTACAAAAATATAACTATCAAAACCGAAAACTTCAAGTGCTAAAGATGCTTAGAATCATGCGAGGAAGAGAATAGAACAATAAAAATTGGAGATCCAAAATGTTCTCCATGGAGCAAGTTGCACTTGCCTTGGGTTGGTGGGAGGAATAAATGAAGAAGAAGAAGAAGAAGAAGAAGAAGAAGAAGAAGAAGAAGAAGAAGGTGGAGAAGTAAATGATATTAATGGAGAAGAAAGAGAGAAGTTGGTTTATATACCAACCCTTCTCATCTCAAATCAACCAAACCAAGCCAAGCTAAGCCAAAGTAAACCAAATCAAAACTAAACCAAGTCAAGATTAACCAAGACAAGGTTAAGCAAGATAAGTCAAAGCATGGGTCACCTGACAAATGTCACAATTCTGTACACGTATACTTAGAATATGTATAACAAAAAATGGGAATGACAGTCTGCAGGGCTTATGACTGCAGGAATATCTCAACTGTATCTTGTTAGTAACTAGGCCTGTGATAACCCTAGTTAGATAATGATAGCAAGCCGTATGACTTGATTGGCCGTGCCTGAATGGTTCTCATGATTAACATGGAAATTATATTTTACCTTTTGTTCTTTCTGATGCAAGCAAGTATGTTCATTTAACTATTGTCATTATGTTATTATAATTAGGTTCTCATAACAGTTTTTCCTTTACTTTATATGATGTTTTTAGTTCATAAGTGGAGCCTCTTTTGTGGTACTTGCTCTTTTTGGGATCTGATCCAGCTGATTTCGTATGGCCAGATTTCAGAGTGATACCCGAGGATCTAAGTACTTTTCAGCCAGATGGTGAACATCAGGAGTAACCATGGCAACGAGTGAATTTTTTTATTTTGCTCTCCCACTCTAATATAACTTATTCTTTTGAGGCATTTAGCCGCCGAGCACGTGTTAGCTCATGTTGAAACTTTATTTCTGTCTGCCTAAGGGCTGTAACATGATTAGCAAATCCTAGGGTTGATCATGTATGACTTAACTCTTGCTAGTCTTCGCATTTTATATGACTAGCTTCATGATCATCTGAATATGTAATGTTTAGGATGCCTTACTTTGTAGGTCTGATGATCTAACATCTTGTAACAATTATTTGCTTGCTTGAGATTGAGACACTAGGTTTGTTCTTGACCATAAGAGACTGATGGATTGTAGATAAACCTTCATGCATCTAGACAGTCGTGACCGTATTGCGAAGTGTGTTGCACTCCATTGTACGTAGATGGCTGTATCTGTCCCCGTTCACCAGTATTCTAGTTATGGGGCATGACACGATTTAAGTGGTGGCCCATACAGGTCTTATAAATTAAGATATGTGAAGGTTTTACTGAATAGATGTCTCAATCAGCATTCGCCCTTGATCTCTACTTGTGCTTTCTAATCTTCCTGAATCTTGACATGATAATATGCTCCTATCCATGATCTATCTTGGTCCTTCCTTATTGCTTCCTATGTCATTTTCTTCAGTGACATCCTTGGACCTTCCGATCAGCCGGGCAGAGCACCTCCAGGGAACCAGCAACAACCTGGGGACCAAACCCAGCACTCAGGGATAGCATCCTGAGTCATGCTGTAATACCTATAGTTAGTATTACGTATTTTGAAATACGTGTACGTATTTTATCTTGTATTGCATGATTTCTTGCTTGGCTTATCTTGGCATTACATGGCTTGGTCTATTTTGGGTTGGTTCGGCTAGGCTTGGGTTGCCTTGGTTCATCATGAACCAAGGAGAGAACCCTTACCTACCACTACCATCATCCTTTATTAACCCATTCCCTCATTCTCTCTCTTCTTTTACTACTTCTCCACCATTACTTCTTCAACCACCAGGAGAGAGAGAGAGGAGAGGAGAGAGGAGGAGAGAGAGAGAGAGAGAGAGAGAGAGAGAGAGAGAGAGCATCTTGCTTCATGGAGGAACTCAGGATTTATTGTTCCTTTTCTTCCTTGCAACATTCTAAGACTCTTTAGTGCTTAACATTTTTAATTTCCGTGGCTAAACTCTTCTAGATCTAAGTTTATTTCATTTTCGGATTTTTTGGGTTTTGATCTGCTTAACATTGTTATTTCTAAGTTTTGATGATCCCATGTTATAGGAAATTTCGTTCTACCCCATTTTGACCTTTGAAAGTTCGGATTTGGACTCTGTATGAAGGTTTTATGGAGCTTGGAAGCATGGCTTCATGGTGTTCTTCTTCACGGAAATTGGAAGAAGAAGAAGAACAGTTTTTGACCGTATTTCATGCGGCAAGTGTTCTTCCTGAGGTACATAAGCCTGGGCAATTCCCAGCCGCATAGACTTCTGTCTCAATCCAGCCGCATGAATATTAAAAACTTGCAGCCGCATAGGCTTGACTAAATCCAGCCGCATAAGCCCCTTCCTTCCGCTGCCGCATGTGCCCTTCCTTCTTGAGCCGCATGGCGCATTACTTTCTGAGCCGCATGGCGCATTACTTCCTGAGCCGCATAAGGACCCGTCTCTGTTCAGCCGCATGGGACCCACTTGGGCGCAGCCGCATATGCTCATACTTTTCAACCGCATATGGTCTTGGCAAATCCAGCCGCATGAACTTAAATACTTGCAGCCGCATAAAGGCTTGACAACTTTCTGCCGCATGAGCCTGAGGCCCCCTGAGCCGCATGGATGAGCCGCAACCCAGCCGCATAAGCCCCTTCCTCCCGCTACCGTATGTGCCCTTCCTTCCTGAGCCGCATGGCGCATTACTTCCTGAGCCGCATACGCCTACCCTCTTCCAGCCGTATGAGCATGCAGTCCCAGCCGCATAAGCGCGCTTGCTTTCTGCCGTATGACTCCTATTAGCCACATGGCTCCCTCCCCTAGTCATGTCCTCTTGTATTATATTATATTATTATTATTATTATTATTAAATTGATATGTCACATTTATTCTTATAACCTGAAATATCTAATATGAGTTCAGGAACACGATAGTGGCCCGCCGTGGCACACTCTTGACAAGTAAACTGACATTGTATATCTTGACATGCTATTATGTCAGCCAGCCTGACATGACAAGTATGAATGACCTAGACATCGTGGGCAATTGCGTTTGTACAAATAAATCAGTACTGTCTTGCATCATGTCTAGGAAGGGGATCCCTGAGTACTACGGTCAGGGATACCTACAGTAAATGACTAAGGTTATTAAACTAGAATAATTCAATAGACATGAAGAGATTCCCAGCTACAGGCAATCCCATTATCTGGGCGCATTAAGTGGACTTGTAGCCTACCGACGAGTAGGGCACATTTCCAGCACACAGTCATGTGGTGCACCCTTCATAAACGAACATTCGACCCGGATAACCGGATGGTCTGCAGGGCTTGTGGCTGTTGGGATAATCTCATTGCATCTTGCTAGTAATTAGGCCTGTGATAACCCTAGTTAGTTAAAGTATCAAGCCGTACTCCTTGCTTGGCCGTGATTGATCGGATGGAGTTTATCCCAGCTTAGTCTTATCCTGATCCTGTACAAGACTGTGACATGACATGATTAATTGTGCTTGTCTTAAACAATAACGATCAGGGGTCCAGTTCTATTCAGGCGAAGGGTTACAACCCCGGTCCTTGTTTGGTTTAAAGGTTGTAACCTGGCTCCCGGAGCAGTTCTGTGTCCTCTTTTCATTTATTGTCTTATTGCAATCTCATGCCATGTTCGTCATGTTTTACCTTATCTTAACACCATGATTATTTATACTGGCCTTAGCAATAAAGATTAGGGGTCCAGTTCTGTTCAGGCGAAGGGTTACAACCCCGGTCCTTGTTTGGTTTAAGGGTTATAACCTGGCTCCCAAAGCATTTCTGTGTCCTCTCTACGTTTATTGTATATACTATACCAATAGTATTTGAGACGGGTTTCTATTCAGGTGAAGGATTACAACCCCGGTCCTTGTTTGGTTTAAGGGTTCTACTTGAATGGTTTTTTCGTACTCAGTTTACTGTTGTTATCTCTATTATTATCAGTTCTTTATTTATTATCTTTAAATATTCTATTATGATATGCTGGTTTAGTTTCCTAAGTGAAGCCTCCTTTGTTGCACTTGCTCTTTCTGGGGTCTGACCCAGCTGGTTTTATTTGACCAGATATTGGAGCAGCACCAGAGGATCTACCGACCTTCCAACTAGATGGTGACCACCAGGCGTAACCCTGGCAACGAGTGGGTTTCTTTTTATTCTTCCACTTTATTGTAAAATTATTCTTTTGAGGCGTTTAGTCGACGAACACTTGTTAGCTCGGTTGTACCTTTATTTACTGTTTGCCTATGGGCTGTAATATGATTGACAGATCTTAGGGTTGATCATGTATGACTAAACTCTTGCTAGTCCTGACATTTTGTAACGACTAGCTTCATGATCAGCTAAATATGTAATATTTGGGACGCCTTACTATTGTATATTTGGTGGTCTTACATCTTGTAACATTTACTTACTTGCTTGTGATTGAGACAATAGGCTTGTTCTTGACCATAGGAGACTGATGGCTTGTAGTTAAACCCTCATGTATCTAGACAGCCGTGACCGTATAGCGAGGTGGGTTGCACTTCAATATACATAGCTGGCTATGTCTGCCCCCGTTCTCCAGTATTCTGGTTCTGGGGCGTGACATGGTTTAAGTGGTGGCCCATGCAGGTCTTGTAAATCAAGATATATGAGGGTTTACCGAATAGATCTCTCAATCAGTACTCTCCCTTGATCTCTGTTCGTATCCTCTTGATCCCTGAAAATCTTGACCTGATCACATACTTGTATCGTTGATCTGTCCTGGTCCTTCCTTATTGTTTCCTATGTCGTCTTCTTCAGCGGTATTATTCCTGGACCTGCCGATCAGCAAGGTGGAGCACCTCCCGCGAACCAGCAGCTACCCGAAAATCAAGCCCAGCATTCCGGAGTAGCCTCCAGAGTCGCGCCTATTAGAGAAGAGCCACCAGTTCAGCCCGTCCAGCCTGCAGAGCCTGATGATGGTACTTTTGTGGGTCTCATCAGGTCATTATTAGCTTCCCAGGATCGTCGAAAAGATGCCTTGCACCAGGCGGTGGCAGATGCTTTGACCAGAGGAGGTCATCAGGGTAACAACATGGCCAACAGCTTCAAGCGCTTGAACCCTCCTTTCTTCGATGGCAGTGAAGATGCGATCGCTGCAGATGCTTATCTTCAGGACACAGAGGTGATTCTAGAAGCAGCCAGGACTCCAGAGAGCGAAAAGGTGGCCGTGGTGCGCCTACAGCTATTGGATCTTGCCCGTAGCTGGTGGGCGGCACAGGCCATCGGATTAGTGGCCCCTATTGCCTGGGCAGTATTCAGAAAGAGATTCCAGACCAAGTATTTTGATGCTGTAGCTCGGTATGATCTATAGACAAGGTTCATCAATCTGAAGCAGATGGGAAGGACGGTCGATGGATATGCGGCCGAATTCTCCAGGCTTAGTCGGTTTGCTCCTACCTTGGTGGCGATCGAGTTCGATAGAGCTTAGCGGTTCCAACAAGGGCTCCACCTAGAGATTTTGTTGGCGGTGGAGCAGTTTGTGCATCAGACCGTTGATGTAGTACTGAGGGCAGCCCGGAGGCATGAATATACCTTCCAGAGGATCGTGGATAGGATCGGAGGTCGGAAGCGATCCCATAGCCAGATGAATCAGTCATCAGCACCAGCCCCGGCAGCCAGGGCTTTGACCATTAGAGCTCCGAGGCGGGCGGCCTCAGTGACGTCGGTTCAGCATTCCATCCCGACGCACCCTCCGCAGCAGAAGCAGAAGCAGTCTTCCGTAGTAGGATATTCACACTGCAGGAAGCCAGGGCATGTGGTATCAGAGTGTCGCAGAGCACAGGGTTTTTGCTTGGTTTGTGGTACCCCGGACCACATGGTTGGGAATTGCCCGAACAGGGGGAGTTCATCGGCGTTCTCTAGTCCTTCAGTTAGAGGACCAGCACCAGTCCAGCAGCAGTAGCAGCTGCAGTACCCGTTTCCGAGGCCATTGCCGACGCAGGCCCAGGCATTCCAGCAGCAGAGACCGCAGCAGTATGCCCAAGCCCAAGTCCTGATCCAGAGCAGGCAGAGAAATTTTCAGCAGAGGGGACCCGCAGCCAGAGGGCATTTTCAAGTGCTGGCTTTGACCATGGAAGAAGAAGGAATAGCACCAGGTGAGGTAGTGGCAGGTACTATTCTCGTCAACACCTTTCCAGCTTCAGTACTATTTGATTCTGGTACCTCGCATTCATTTATGTCTGCACGATTCGTGATACAGATAGGATTGGAGTCCGAGTCTTTATTAGTGAGGCTCAATATACTTACTGGTAATAGACTTATGGGAGTAGATAGGGTGTTTTCCTCGTATCGAATCGTAGTTAGCGGTAGAGTGTTCTCCGCTAGATTGATAGAGTTCCCGATGGCCGATTATGATGTGGTCTTAGGGATGGATTGGTTGAGGGACCGGTATGCTAGGATAGACTGCCACATTGGCAGGGTTGTTTTTAGCATTCCAGACGAGCCGGAGTTTTCCTTCTCCCGAGGCGAAGTTGAACCTTCTCCTCCAGTGTTGCGGATGGCAGTAGCCGCAATGCAGTTACCCCGGATAGTTGAAGAGTTTCCAGATATTTTTCCGCAAGAGCTTCCAGGGATGCCGCCAGAGCGAGAGATCGAGTTTACCATCGACTTGATTCCCGGAACAGCCCCAGTGTCAGAGAGAGTCTACAGGATGGCGCCATCAGAGCTAAAGATATTTTACAAGATGATTGAAGAACTCAGAACCAAGGGATTCATTCGTGGTAGTGGATCGCCCTGGGGAGCCTCGATGCTTCTTGTAAAAAAAGGATGGTACGTCCAGATTATGTGTAGATTATCGTACCTTGAACTCAGTGACAATCAAGAACAGATACCCTCTTCCGAGGATAGATGACTTGTTTGATCAACTCAAGGGGCAGCAGTATTCTCGAAGATCGACTTGCGCTCAGGATATCATTAGATCAGAGTCAGAGAGCAGGACATCCCGAAGACAACCTTCAGATCCGGTATGGGCATTGGGAGTTCCTTGTGATGCCATTTGGAGCAACCAATGCGTCGACTGTATTTATGGACCTCATGAATCGCATCTTCATGCCTTATTTGGATCAGTTCGTGATTGTGTTCCTAGACGACATCCTGGTCTACAGCAAGAGTGAAGCGGAGCATGAACAGCATCTCCGAGTTGTTTTCAAAATTCTCAGAGAGCACCAGTTGTATGCCAAGTTTAGTAAATACGAGTTCTGGCTCGATCGTATTTCGTACTTGGGCCATATCATCACCAGAGGAGGAGTAAAAGTGGATCCCCAGAAGATCGTGGCCATTGAAACGTGGCCGGTACCTAGCACAGTGGTAGAAATTTACAGTTTTCTTGGCTTAGCCGGCTACTACCGGCGATTTATTTCGGACTTCGCTCGGATTTCAGCGCCATTGACCCAGTTGACCCGTAAGGATGTGCAGTTTGCTTGGACAGCAGAGTGCCATGATTCTTTTGAGAAGTTGAAGCAAGGCTTGATGACGGCTCCTATTCTCACACTTCCAGATGGAACCGGGAGATTCTCAGTGTATTGCGATGCTTCAGGCAGAGGTTTGGGGTGTGTTCTGATATAGCATGGGAAGGTAATAGCTTATGCGTCACACCAACTTCGTGATCATGAGAGGAATTACCCAACCCATGACTTAGAGCTGGCAGCAGTAGTGTTTGCACTTAAGTTGTGGAGGCACTACTTGTATGGAGATAGGGTGGAGATTTTTACCGACCACAAGAGCCTGAAGTATGTTTTCACCCAGAAGGATCTTAATATGCGTCAGAGGAGATGGCTGGAGCTTCTTGCGGATTATGATGTCAACTTGCAGTATCATCATGGGAAAGCCAACGTCGTAGCAGATGCATTGAACAGGAGAGCCGGAGTTTATTTTCTAACAGGGCAACCTGAGCTGTTAGTCGATCTTCAGAAAATGGGTATAGAAGTCGTCCTCCCTTCCAGTATGGCGTTAATGGCCAACATGCAAATTCAGTCCACTATAGTCGAGGGGATCTGGATGGCGCAGTCAGCAGATTCCAAGCTTCAGCGACTCAGAGCAGAGTGTGAGGCAGGACGAAGACCAGAGTTATGTATCCATGAAGACGGTATACTTCGACATGGGAAGCGTCTTTGTGTACCCAGCGGAGACATCAGACAGAAGATCATGGCAGAAGCTCACAATTCGCAGTATTCCATACATCCGAGCGGTACGAAGATGTACCGTGATATCCGGCAGCACTTTTGGTGGAATGGCATGAAGAGGGAGATAGCCCGATTTGTCTCTCGATATTTGGTTTGCCAACAAGTTAAAGCTGAACATCAGAGGCCAGCTGGACTTCTTCAGCCCTTGCCAATTCTAGAATGGAAGTGGGAGCATGTGACCATGGATTTTGTGACTGGATTACCTAGATCCCCAGCTGGTCGAGATGCTATTTGGGTTATAGTTGACCGGCTCACGAAGGTGGCTCACTTCCTCCCGTTCAGAGTTGGTCAGTCGACGGCTCAGCTAGCAGAAATGTATCTCCGGCAGATTGTCAGATTGCACGGTGTGCCAGTCAGTATCACTTCGGACAGAGATTTCAGATTTATATCGTAGATTGTCAGCTGGTCGAGATTGTCAGTTGGTCGAGATGCTATTTGGGACTCGCCTCCAGTTCAGCTCAGCATATCACCCACAGACAAATGGCCAATCAGAACGCACGATCCAGACTCTTGAAGATATGTTGAGATCTTGTACGCTCGACTTCGGTGGTTCGTGGGAAGATCACCTGCACCTGGTGGAGTTCTCATACAACAACAGTTTCCAGGTGTAGCTGCCCTTCCCAGAAAATTTAGAATATTTTATTATTATTATTTATTTTATTGAAATGGTGATTTTAGATTTTATAAATAATTATTTAGTTAATTATTACGGTGGATGACTTAAGTCTTTGTGGAGTTATGGAGCACAAACCGACTAGGAATCATGGCACGGATAGTGCAATGGCGTGCTTTGACTAGAGTACTAGCCCTGGAAAGGAAGGCCGAGCCATAACAATGTCCTAACTAGGAAAACTAGGCCAAGTTGCGACTTAACCCATGCCGAAGATTTATTTATTTATTTATTTATTTATTATTATATTATTGAGTTTAGAGAAACCGGTTATACCATTTTAGTCTGGACTGGACCCGAACCAAGCCCAAGCCGTGTAGTTATGCGGCACGTCCAATGACATTCGTGTTGATGGAAATTGGAACGAGGGTGTTGTATTTCGTTTTCATGGTTTAATGAATATTTTCTAAATTTTCGTAATTAAAATAAATATTATTATTAGTTGGCATTAAATGATATTGTATGTAAATAGGTCCTTGTACATTTTGGTAGGTTGTGCATGGTGGCATATACCCCATTATTGGTTTGTTGAATTTCGTTATTTTTATTTTTATTATTATTATTATTATTATTAGTATTATTTTATTGAGGCTATTATTATATAATAATATAAGTATTATTGGTTATATTAATTTGTCCAACGAATGTTATAATATATATGTGTGTTCATAATTATGTAAGTAGACCTTACACCGAGAAATAAATTATAACTGACTTTTTATGGAATTTTGTTATTATTATTATTATTATTATTATTATTATTATTTTTATTATTCTATTCTTAATATTCTTATTATTCTTATTGTTCTATTCTTTATATTATTCTTAAATAATATCGTTAATATTCGTTTATCCAAATGAATTATATATACATGTGTGGATATGGAGTATTTAATTGTGTATATAGGTACGTATCAACACAGGGTGTATATATATATATATATATATTAAAAATATATATATATATATATATATATATATATATATATATATATATATATAGGTATATAGCTAATATATCATATAAGAAATAAAAACCAATGTAATAAAACAAAAGCCAAGCACAGGTCCCAACACAGCCCTGGGCCGAGTAACCAAACACCCGAGCCCAGCGTGAGACCCTTCCCAAACCCGAGCCCACATATACTCAAACCCAGTTCCCAGCCGAAGGGATTATTCGCGTATACACAGTTGTGTATATATTGAGAGTCAAGAGCAGAGCGAGAGATCGTCGAAATCAAAACCCTAACACCTACGTACGCCGACCTGGCCATGGCGCGGCCGTGCGCCACCACGGGGCCACCGGAGGTCGGCCATGGCCGCCGCGAATCCGCGCGCGCGCGGCCAACACGCATAGGCACAACAGAAGTGGCAGCCCAAACGGGCGAGTTCGACGCGAGTTTTTGCGATGTAGAGTCGATTATTCTCCGATCTTCCTTCGCAGGTTTGTCGACAACCTTACCCTATTAGATCCCCTTCAAATAAGTTTAATTCTCATGCGCTGGATTGCCGAATAAATCGACTCAAAGTCGAGTGAAAACCCGTCCAAAAACAGGACATGTACCAGTCCAAATACTCTACTTTGTGGCCAGTTTTGTCCCTAACCATGCACAATTTCGAAAAACCAATTGAAGACACTTTTAGACAACATGTAGGGCATCATAACCCTTCTCGTAGATTCGGATTTCAGTAAGTAGATGAGAAGATATTCGTTTCTAAAATTCAACAAAAATCTGTTTTAAAAATATTAAAACTCATCCACACGACGTGCGTCCCGCCATTCCGGGCGACGTGGTCGCATACCGTAAGCATCGAAAGCTGCGTAACGGTTTCGTGGTCGTGCGGGCTTTGACGGAATTCAAATTGGTCGCGTGTGCGCGACGAATTTGATGCGTATCCGTCGAAATTCACCGTATCGTGCACATTGCAAATTCTCCAATTACTTTGTGCACGCTCGTCAGATCGAGACGAAACTTGTGCCAACAGGACCGTATCATTTTTCTGGTCCTGCATGCCAAGTTTGGTCCAATTCTGAGACCGTTGATAAAATCACCGTTTTGTGGGCCCCACGGTCCTACTCAACGGACTATTTTGTGCACGGCCTGCCAAAATCCAACTTTGGACATACGGTTGGGTTCGTATCGGAAAACTGGATCCGTAGACATGTAGTTTGACGAGTTTAGAGACCGTTGACTCTGGCACGCTTTTCGGTGTAAAGCGGGTCCAACGACGGACACCGTTTTGACCAAAAATTACTGTTTTTGCCCTGTGTCCAGAATTGGGCTGAAGGACAGGCAATCCTAGATAATTTGACTATTCTAAAAACATTGGTAATGTTTATTTCAGCTTTTGAGGTCTGTTGTACGGGTTTTGATTATTGTGGCACATTGAGTAGTTCAGACTGTCGGTTTCACCAGCAGAGGACCACAGGCGAGTACAGTTTATTGTCTGCATTTTGATATTGATTTTTACTATATTTTATTGATTAGTCATTGGTTATGTGATTTCTATACTCTATTATAAATTATTGAGTCGGGAATGAGAAGTACCAAGGATGTGTGATCCGACCGTAGACCTCGTTTACTTTTATGCAGTAGATCTCGTAGACATTGTCTACTTTTATGCAGTAGATCTCGTAGACATTGTTTACTTTTATGCAGTAGATCTCATAGACATTGTTTACTTTTATGCAGTAGATCTCGTAGACATTGTTTACTTTTATGCAGTAGATCTCGTAGACCTCGTTTACTTTTATGCAGTAGATCTCGTAGACCTCGTTTACTTTTCTGCAAGTAGATCTCGTAGACAGTGTTTATCTTTCATGCAAGTAGATCTCGTAGACCATGCGGTGTAGCACCCCAGACCGATCACATATCAAAGGTACTTCTAACAGTTGGAGAAAGTAATTTGTGTCTATTTATTGATATTGGTTTTTCGTATATGCTGTTTATTTTCAAAACTCATGATTGATGTCTAACCTTTGTTTTATAGTCATTTTCTTTATTTGAAATTGCGTTCAGTGAATTGTGCTCGTTCCATTCCTGACTGGAAACCAATATTTTTTAGGTTAGCCGTGGATTCACTTAGCATGGGAGATACGGGAATACTTGCCGACGAAAGCCTAGAGACTAGCTAGATAGTTGAGTTGTAGTCATTCATTTATTTGTACAAGTTTATATTTTTCTACAAATGTAAAACTTGTGATCATTGTAAGTTAAATTAATTATATGAATGAGCATTATTTGTGATCTTGATCTTCATGGTCGTGGTAGCGTTCTACCGTCGATACTGCGGCGTAGGATGGCTTGGACACGTCTCGTATCCGTTTTAAAAAAAAGGGTATGGGTCGCGACAAGTTTTTGTGGTGGCCCATGCAAGTCAGTCTTCACAAATCACGCGAACTCGTGATAGTACTTAAGTTAGTTGTACTATTGCGAGCCTGCGACTAGAACATGCTCATTCACGAACAAAGATTAATTTAATTTAAATGAATGATTAGGACTAGGAGTTCCTTATACAAATTTACCGATGGGTAGTCTAGGCCATGCAATTTAGGATGAGGGTTATTAATTTTGATAACTTGTCAGATCCCCATAGTTACACTATTACCTCTTGATAGGACGATATGATCCAATGTGGATAGGTTATTCGCTTGGTGAGACAGGGCTTCATAGAGTTAATGGTCTAACCTTGATAAATTGTTTAATTCCTTCTCCTTGCCCTTGAGAAATTACCATCATATCTTAATCCGAATTGCCTATTTAGTTTCTATTTGCCCTAGGAATTATTATTTTGTATAAATTCTGATTATTGTTAACCATATACGAACCTCGAGTTATTTTTGATTCAAAGTTTTTCCTCAATAGTTTGAATACACATGAAAAAGATACTAGAATTTTTGTATTCCTTTTGTCTTCAGTTATTTCCTCCATGTTCGATCTTTCATTCGGAGGGTGGTGACTGATAGGACAAATACTTATGTTTTATTTCATAGTCAACATGTTTGAATCTCTAGAAGCTCATGAATTTTTTTAAGAATATAGTTAAGGGAATGTTAGTTAGCTCATAATGGCAGGACAGTAGCGCGCTGTCGCCATTTATTTGAATTATGAAGACTCTGGATTCCCTGCAGCCAGCAGCGTACTGGCAAGGCACAACCCCTAGAGGTGAAATTAGTTTAAGAAAATATATAGGTTATAGAACATTCCTGAAACTATGGCTAGTGGCCCACTCCTGATCGTAGTTACCCTTGAGCCAATATTGGATAGAGATAAGTAATATTCGATTTATGTCATATTTGAGTTACGAAACCAAGGGTTTACCACAACCCGATTTTACGGGCGAGGCGTAGTCCTCGGTGAAATAACTTCAGACATGATTACAAATTAGGGATACCATAGAGGATAGGACAGTGCCCTGTATGTTCTATAAGATTCGAAGCCAATAGTAGTAGAAGTTTGTAAGTTTGGTAGCATGTCTCCCGACCTAGCACTCCGTATGATCCTCGTGATCTATTGATGAGGAAATTGACTAACACTAATAGGTTACCAAGAATATAGAATTCAGAAGTCCATAAACCATTAGTCGACCAAGGCCTTAAGGGTAAGATGATAGTGGGATGCCTATAGAAGCAAGAACACCAGGTAAGTTTTGATTCTCTCCAAACTCGAACTACTTGTGCCTCTTTTCAAAAATCTCGCGTACTTGTATCTTGACTATTTTGACCAATGCTGCTATTACAGCCTAGTTTTTGCAAGCTCACTCTGTTCTCAAGCTTGATTCGAGGCATATGTTTAGTGGGGACGCCTGCTAACTTATTGTCTAATCAGAATCAGTGTATTATGGTCTGATCAACCATGATGCATTTGGTTCGCTCTTCGTTTAATTATACTACGTGGATGGAGATATATAGGTATCTAGGATCTCATCCGCGACTGCTTGACAATTCCTCTTGAATTATACGTTCGCCTTTGAATCACGTGGTTGTATTCAGTGACATCTTGCTTGAACTCTTTATTGTTTTTGTCTTTCACTGATTTGGAAAGACAGAAGCTCGTAATTGGTAGAAAGATACCGAGTATCCCCATGGCTATGGTAGTTGTATACACAAGTGTAGTTATCATCGGCCAACCATGTGATTGAGTTACTCGTTCTCCTATTGACCCCAAACTGTTAACGGGACCTGCTAGCCTTCTAAATTTGAGAATGAGTAGGGTTTTATCCTTAGTCAAATTGCCAACCCAGAAGACCGTCTATTCTCAAGAAACCAAACGTCGTGAGTCTCTAATCATTTACCGTGACTATGGTAGACTCTCATTTCGAGATTGGGTTCCAACAAATATTGTCATAGTTGTGTAAATTTTATTATTAAGACCTAACTAGTGTTGGAACACCACAGTCACTAGCTTAGCCAATACCATAGTTTAAATACCCTGTCACACTATGACCTACCAGTTGCAACAGCAATACCTGATCACAAAACCCTTGTGACCATAGCCTGGCAGGTTTGACACAAATAGATTTTTTTGACCGAATTGTTAGAATCCTTTCTTATGTTGTGCCTTGGAGTTGGTTACCCCATCGGAAACTCTCATATACTGCGGACGAGTAGGTCATTCTATTTTATCGACCATGTGTCATTGTACACACTCGTTCTCCATTTATTGATGAACGATCCTTGACATAATTTATATCTACCATATTCCGTTATGCAGTGCCTTATCCTCTATTAACAAGAGTCGAGGTACAGTATCCGGATTTTGGAATCCTTCTAACCTCGATATTCCTAAGACCATGTCCTATTCTAAGGTGGGTAGGCTGTAAGCCTCCTAAAGTTTTGGGATATACAAAGATCACCGATTGATTAGAATAAATTTTTATTAGAATGATAGTTAGTGCCCTATGGACTCCCACTTTCCATTTAGATCATTTTGTGTCCCCGGCCGTGTCATTAATATTCGGAGCACGAGACCAGCTATTATCTTCCAACAAACTGCATATGCAAGGCCTAGACGAGTTCACCTTCATCTAGGTATATCATGTCCCAGTCAAACACGTCCCCTTATACTCTAATTTCATGGTACGACTTTCAGGTAAAAAGGACTAACTATAACCCTTACCACAATACCGGTATACTTCCCGACTCCAATTAGAGACTCAACCTCGACCCAAACCATTCGACCTAATATATGGTCGTGGTCTACTCGAAGCCCACTACGCACATGTCACTAGTGTGCTATTCATTTGTGTCTTCTCGTGCTACTTAAACACAAAAAGTCACGGGAGGCACATCTTTAGGGCTTACAGAACCTAGTTAACCAATCCGACTGTCCAACTAGCTCAACCACTTGGGTTGAAACCTATTCTAGGTTACCCCAACCTATTAAAAATAGTTTTATCTTGGGAATCTTGACCAGTCAATATAGACTGAAGTCCGAGGTTCATCCAACCAACAATTGGTGTCCAATCAGAGAACCCATTAAGACCCCGTAAAACCCATCCATGCATACCACCATATTTGGACTATTAAAACCAAACTATTTGAAATAGGTTCCTACACCTATTAGGTAGTCTCCACTTCTTAGAATGTGAAGTCGTTCGTAACCTTCATTCCATCTACCTGGAAGTTGCGATACGATCTTGCATTGCATTTATAACCCTTGTTCGTGTGTTTAAATAACCACAGAAAATATCACAGTCTTGATTTTCCAAACTCCGTTCTATTACGGAACCGTTCGGAATTTCGAGAACGGAACTTCTGTATTGCACGGATGGCAAGCTCCTATAAGGAACGAAGGGTTTTTTTTTAGGTGACTGGGCTAGAATAGTCCACTCTAGCAAATCAGTCAATGGTTCATAGACCTTCTTTCTAGCTGCATCATTAGATACCCTCTACCGCTCTTGAAACTTCATAAATGCTCTCGATTATTCTTCCTTATCTTCCTGCCTTTCCTATTTCAGAGTGTCGAAGGTCATGCTTATTGGAATTTACCAATATTTCTTAACTACCTGTGTAAGTTTTTGTTTGTAAAAAATTTGGTTTGCTTGATAGATAGGAGAGGTTTATAGGTGCCATATACAGTAGATATTTATTGATAGCAATTAGAGCAATTAGTTGAAAGATTATATAGTTGTAGGGGCACACCTTTGAGGGAGTAGTGTGACCAAAGGTGGGTAGAAGTCCTCGGAGTTTCGTAGTAACAAAATGGCTAGGAGGAGGATATGAACTGTTTTTGGAGGAATAGAATTCCGAGGAGATTAAAGTAATAATGGAATTCCTTTTTGAATAATAAAGAATAGTTACGAATTAGAATTTCGAGGACGAAATTATTTTAAGGTGGGTAGATTTGTAGCTGTCCTTCCCAAAAAATTTAGAATATTTTATTATCATTATTTATTTTATTGAAATGGTGATTTTAGATTTTATAAATAATTATTTAGTTAATTATTACGGTGGATGACTTAAGTCTTTGTGGAGTTATGGAGCACAAACCGACTAGGAATCATGGCACGGATAGTGCAATGGCGTGCTTTGACTAGAGTATTAGCCCTGATAAAGAAGGCCGAGCCATAGCAATGTCCTAACTAGAAAAACTAGGCCAAGTTGCGACTTAACCCATGCCAAAGATTTATTTATTTATTTATTTATTATTATATTATTGAGTTTAGAGAAACCGGATATACCATTTTAGTCTGGACTGGACCCGAATCAAGCCCAAGCCGTGTAGTTATGCGGCACGTCCAATGACATTCGTGTTGATGGAAATTGGAACGAGGGTGTTGTATTTCGTTTTCATGGTTTAATGAATATTTTCTAAATTTTCGTAATTAAGATAAATATTATTATTAGCTGGCATTAAATGATATTGTATGTAAATAGGTCCTTGTACATTTTGGTAGGTGGTGCATGGTGGCATATACCCCATTATTGGTTTGTTGAATTTCGTTATTTTTATTATTATTATTATTAGTATTATTTTATTGAGGCTATTATTATATAATAATATTAGTATTATTGGTTATATTAATTTGTCCAACGAATGTTATAATATATATGTGCGTTCATAATTATGTAAGTAGACCTTACACCGAGAAATAAATTATAACTGAGTTTTTATAGAATTTTATTATTATTATTATTATTATTATTATTATTATTATTATTATTCTATTCTTAATATTCTTATTATTCTTATTGTTCTATTCTTTATATTATTCTTAAATAATATCGTTAATATTCGTTTATCCAAATGAATTATATATACATGTTTGGATATGGAGTATTTAATTGTGTATATAGGTACGTATCAACACAGGGTGTATATATACATAAATATATGTATATAGAAATATATTATATTTTTTTTTTGTATATATATATATATTTAGGTATATAGCTAATATATCATATAAGAAATAAAAACCAATGTAATAAAACAAAAGCCACGCACAGGGCCCAACCCAGCCCTGGGCCGAGTAACCAAACACCCGAGCCCAGCATGAGACCCTTCCCAAACCCGAGCCCACATATACTCAAACCCAGTTCCCAGCCGAAGGGATTATTCGCGTATACACAGTTGTGTATATATTGAGAGTCGAGAGCAGAGCGAGAGATCGTCGAAATCAAAACCCTAACACTTACGTACGCCGACCTGGCCATGGCGCGGCTGTGCGCCACCACGGGGCCACCGGAGGTCGGCCAGGGCCGCCGCGAATCCACGCTGCGCGCGGCCAACGCGCACAGGCACAGCAGAAGTGGCAGCCCAAACGGGCGAGTTCGACGCAGGTTTTCGCGATGTAGAGTCGATCATTCTCCGATCTTCCTTCGCAGGTTTGTCGACAACCTTACCCTATTAGATCCCCTTCAAATAAGTTTAATTCTCATGCGCTGGATTGCCGAATAAATCGACTCAAAGTCGAGTGAAAACCCGTCCAAAAACAGGACATGTACCAGTCCAAATACTCTACTTTGTGGCCAGTTTTGTCCCTAACCATGCACGATTTTGAAAAACCAATTGAAGACACTTTTAGACAATATGTAGGGCATCATAACCCTTCTCGTAGATTCGGATTTCAGTAAGTAGATGAGAAGATATTCGTTTCTAAAATTCAACAAAAATCTGTTTTAAAAACATTAAAACTCATCCACACGACGTGCGTCCCGCCATTCCGGGCGACGTGGTTGTGCACCGTAAGCATCGAAAGCTGCGTAACGGTTTCGTGGTCGTGCGGGCTTTGACGGAATTCAAATTGGTCGCGTGTGCGCGACGAATTTGATGCGTATCCGTCAAAATTCACCATATCGTGCACGTTGCAAATTCTCCAATTACTTTGTGCACGCTCGTCAGATCGAGACGAAACTTGTGCCAACAGGACTGTATCATTTTTCTGGTCCTGCATGCCAAGTTTGGTCCAATTCTGAGACCGTTGATAAAATTACCGTTTTGCGGGCCCTACGGTCCTACTCAACGGACGATTTTGTGTACGGCCCGCCGAAATCTAACTTTGGACATACGGTTGGGTTCGTATCGGAAAACTAGATCCGTAGACATGTAGTTTGACAACTTTAGAGACCGTTGACTCTGGCATGCTTTTCGGTGCAAAGTGGGTCCAACGGTGGACACCGTTTTGACCCGAAATTACCGTTTTGCCCCTGTATCCAGAATTGGGGTTAAGGACAGGCAATCCTAGCTAATTTGACTATTCTAAAAACATTGGTAATGTTTATTTCAGCTTTCGAGGACTATTGTACGGGTTTTGATTATTGTGGCACATTGAGTAGTTCAGACTGTCGGTTTCACCAACAGAGGACCACAGGCGAGTACAATTTATTGTCTGTATTTCGATATTGATTTTTACTATATTTCATTGATTAGTCATTGGTTATGTGATTTCTATACTCTATTATAAATTATTGAGTCGGGAATGAGAAGTACCAAGGATGTGTGATCCGACCGTAGACCTCGTTTACTTTTATGCAGTAGATCTCGTAGACATTGTTTACTTTTATGCAGTAGATCTCGTAGACATTATTTACTTTTATGCAGTAGATCTCGTAGACATTATTTACTTTTATGCAGTAGATCTCGTAGACATTGTTTACTTTTATGCAGTAGATCTCGTAGACCTCGTTTACTTTTATGCAGTAGATCTCGTAGACCTCGTTTACTTTTCTGCAAGTAGATCTCGTAGACAGTGTTTATCTTTCATACAAGTAGATCTCGTAGACCGTGCGGTGTAGCACCCCAGACCGATCACATATCAAAGGTACTTCTAACAGTTGGAGAAAGTAATTTGTGTCTATTTATTGATATTGGTTTTCCGTATATACTGTTTATTTTCAAAACTCATGATTGATGTCTAACCTTTGTTTTATAGTCATTTTCTTTATTTGAAATTGCGTTCAGTGAATTGTGCTCGTTCCATTCCTGACTGGAAACCAATATTTTTCAGGTTGGCCGTGGATTCACTTAGCATGGGAGATACGGGAATACTTGCCGACGAAAGCCTAGAGACTAGCTAGATAGTTGAGTTGTAGTCATTCATTTATTTGTACAAGTTTATATTTTTCTACAAATGTAAAACTTGTGATCATTGTAAGTTAAATTAATTATGTGAATGAGCATTATTTGTGATCTTAATCTTCATGGCCGTGACAACGTTCTACCGCTGATACTGCGGCGTAGGCTGGCTTGGACACGTCTCGTATCCGTTTAAAAAAAATGGGTGCGGATCGTGACACCAGGCCAGTGTCCAGATGGCACCGTTCGAGGCACTGTATGGTAGGAAGTGCCGATCCCCGCTAGCATGGGACGATGTCGGCGAGAGACAGATGCTCGGTCCGAAAATGATTGCTCAGACCGTTGAAGTTGTCAGGAGAGTCAGAGATCATCTTCGAGTTGCCCAAGATCGCCACCATCATTGGGCCGATTCTCATCGGCGACCCCTTGAATTCTCGATCGGTAACCATGTATTCCTGAGAATTTTGCCTAACCGTGGCGTCATTCGTTTCGGCGTACGGGGAAGGCTTAGTCCTAGGTATATAGGACCGTTCGATATTCTGGAGCAAATAGAAGATATATCATATCGTCTCGCTCTTCCGCCGTCGCTACGTGAGGTGCATAATGTGTTCCATGTATCCCAACTACGACGGTATATCCTGGACCCGAGCCACATTCTGGATCATTCGGAATTGGTTGTTGGTACCAACCTTTCGTATGAGGAGAGGCCCGTGTCTATATTGGACCGAAGAGAGAAGACACTCAAGAATAAGACTATCAAGTTAGTCCGAGTTGCTTGGGGTCATCACTCTTTGGGTGAGTCAACGTGGGAGCGTGAGGATGATATCCGATTGCGATATCCCGACCTGTTTGATCGTGAGGTATAATATCTTTCTTATGCCTCATGCCTTCGATTCCTTACTTGTATTAGTATAGCTTGCCTGTGAATAGTATAGCTTGTTCTTGTTCCTCTAGCCTCTTAATTAAATTCTGAGGACATAATTCTTTTAAGGTGGGTGGAGTTGTAATACCTATAGTTCGTATTACGTATTTTGAAATACGTGTATGTATTTTATCTTGTATTGCATGATTCCTTGCTTGGCTTATCTTGGCATTACATGGCTTGGTCTATTTTGGGTTGGTTCGGCTAGGCTTGGGTTGCCTTGGTTCATCATGAACCAAGGAGAGAACCCTTACCTACCACCACCATCATCCTTTATTAACCCATTCCCTCATTCTCTCTCTTCATTTACTACTTCTCCACCATTACTTCTTCAACCACCAGGAGAGAGAGAGAGAGAGAGAGAGAGAGAGAGAGAGAGAGAGAGAGCTTAGGCAAGTGCATCTTGCTTCATGGAGGAACTCAGGATTTATTGTTCCTTTTTCTTTCTTGCAACATTCTAAGACTCTTTAGTGCTTAGCATTTTTAATTTCCATGGCTAAACTCTTCTAGATCTAAGTTTATTTTATTTTCGGATTTTTTGGGTTTTGATCTGCTTAACATTGTTATTTCTAAGTTTTGATGATCCCATGTCATAGGGAATTTCGTTCTACCCCATTTTGACCTATGGAAGTTCGGATTTGGACTCTGGATGAAGGTTTTATGGAGCTTGGAAGCATGGCTTCATGGTGTTCTTCTTCACGGAAATTGGAAGAAGAAGAACAGTTTTTGATCGCATTTCATGCGGCAAGTGTTCTTCCTGAGGCGCATAAGCCTGGGTAATTCCCAGCCACATAGACTTCTGTCTCAATCCAGCCGCATGAATATTAAACACTTGCAGCCGCATAGGCTTGACTAAATCCAGCCGCATAAGCCCCTTCCTTCCGCTGCCGCATGTGCCCTTCCTTCTTGAGCCGTATGGCGCATTACTTTCTGAGCCGCATGGCGCATTACTTCCTGAGCCGCATAAGGACCCGTCTCTGCTCAGCCGCATGGGACCCACTTGGGCACAGCCGCATATGCTCATACTTTTCAACCGCATATGGTCTTGGCAAATCCAGCCGCATGAACTTAAATACTTGCAGCCGCATAAAGGCTTGACAACTTTCTGCCGCATGAGCCTGAGGCCCCCTGAGCCGCATGGATGAGCCGCAACCCAGCCGCATAAGTCCCTTCCTTCCGCTACCGTATGTGCCCTTCCTTCCTGAGCCGCATGGCGCATTACTTCCTGAGCCGCATGGCGCATTACTTCCTGAGCCGCATACGCCTGCCCTCTTCCAGCCGCATGAGCGTGCAGTCCCAGCCGCATAAGCGCGCCTGCTTTCTGCCGCATGACTCCTATTAGCCACATGGCTCCCTCCCCTAGTCCTGTCCTCTTGTATTATATTATATTATTATTATTATTATTATTATTATTATTATTAAATTGATATGTCACATTTATTCTTATAACCTGAAATTTCTAATATGAGTTCAGGAACACGATAGTGGACCGCCATGGCACACTCTTGACAAGTAAACTGACATTGTATATCTCGACATGCTATTATGTCAGCCAGTCTGACATGACAAGTATGAATGACCTAGACATCGTGGGCAATTGCGTTTGTACAAATAAATCAGTACTGTCTTGCATCATGTCTAGGAAGGGGATCCCTGAGTACCACGGTCAGGGATACCTACAGTAAATGACTAAGGTTATTAAACTAGAATAATTCAATAGACATGAAGAGATTCCCAGCTACAGACAATCCCGTTATCTGGGCGCATTAAGTGGACTTGTAGCCTACCGACGAATAGGGCACATTTCCAGCACACAGTCATGTGGTGCACCCTTCATAAACGGACATTCGACCCGGATAACCGGATGGTCTGCAGGGCTTATGGCTGTTGGGGTAATCTTATTGCATCTTGCTAGTAACTAGGCCTGTGATAACCCTAGTTAGTTAAAGTATCAAGCCGTACTCCATGCTTGGCCGTGACTGATTGGATAGAGTTTATCCCAGCTTAGTCTTATCCTGATCCTGTACAAGACTGTGACATGACATGATTGATTGTGCTTGTCTTAAACAATAACGATCAGGGGTCCAGTTCTGTTCAGGCGAAGGGTTACAACCCCGGTCCTTGTTTGGTTTAAGGGTTGTAACCTGGCTCCCGGAGCAGTTCTGTGTCCTCTCTTCGTTTATTGTCTTATTGCAATCCTATGCCATGTTCGTCATGTTTTACCTTACTTTAACACCATGATTATTTATACTGGCCTTAGCAATAAAGATCAGGGGTCTAGTTCTGTTCAGGTGAAGGGTTACAACCCCGATCCTTGTTTGGTTTAAGGGTTGTAACCTGGCTCCCGGAGCATTTCTGTGTCCTCTCTTCGTTTATTGTTTATACTGTACCAATAGTATTTGAGACGGGTTTCTATTCAGGTGAAGGGTTACAACCCCGATCCTTGTTTGGTTTAAGGGTTGTGACCTGGCTAGTTGAATGATTTCCTCGTACTCAGTTTACTGTTGTTATCTCTATTATTATCAGTTCTTTATTTATTATCTTTAAATATTCTATTGTGATATGCTGGTTTAGTTCCTAAGTAAAGCCTCCTTTGTGGCACTTGCTCTTTCTGGGGTCTGACCCAGCTGGTTTTGTGTGACCAGATATTGGAGCAGCACCAGAGGATCTACCGACCTTCTAGCCAGATGGTGACCACCAGGCGTAACCCTGGCAACGAGTGGGTTTCTTTTTATTCTTCCACTTTATTGTAAAATTATTCTTTTGAGGCGTTTAGCCGACGAGCACTTGTTAGATCGGTTGCACCTTTATTTACTGTTTGCCTACGGGATGTAACATGATTGACAGATCTTAGGGTTGATCATGTATGACTAAACTCTTGCTGGTCCTGACATTTTGTAACGACTAGCTTCATGATCAGCTAAATATGTAATGTTTGGGACGCCTTACTATTATATATTTGGTGGTTTTACATCTTGTAACATTTACTTACTTGCTTGTGATTGAGATAATAGGCTTGTTCTTGACCATATGAGACTGATGGCTTGTAGTTAAACCCTCATGTATATAGACAACCGTGACCGTATAGCGAGGTGGGTTGCACTTCAATATACGTAGCTGGCTATGTCTGCCCCCGCTTTCCAGTATTCTGGTTCTGGGGCGTGACACATGCCTTCCTGGGAACACGAGCCACCAGCCCAGCCAGCTGAGCCTGATAATAGAACCCTGATGGGACTCATCCGGGAGTTGCTTGCGTTACAAGATCGTCGAGGTGATGCTCTGCAGCAGACAGTACAAGCAGCTATGGGCAGAGTTGGTTATCAGGGGAACAATACAGTCAACAACTTCAAGCGCCTGAACTCTCATTTCTTTGATGATAATGAAGATGCTATTATTGCTGATGCTTGGCTTCAGGATATAGAGGTTTTCTGGAGGCATCTAGAATTCTAGCTGAAGAGAAGGTGGCCGTTGTATGGCTATAATTGTTGGACTTAACCCGTAGCTGGTGGGCGATGCAGATAGTTAGTTTGGTGACACCTATCATGTGGGCGATATTCAACGATAGATTTCAGATGAAGTACTTTGATGCAGTAGCTCGCTATGATCTACAGATAAGGTTCAACAATCTCAAGCAGATAGGAAGGATGGTTGATGGATATATGACCGAGTTTTTAAGACTTACTCGGTTTGTTCCCACCTTGGTGGCGACCGAATTGGACCGAGCACAACGATTCCAGCAGGGACTCCACGTAGAGATCATTCTAGAGGTGGAGCAGTTTGAGCACGAAATATTTGATGCAGTTTCCCGAGCAGCTAGAAGGCACGAATATACCTCCCAGAGGATAGTAGATCGAGCTGGAGGACGGAAGACATGGTCAATTATCCCAATCATCAACACTCGCCCCGGCAACCAGGACATTAACAATTGGAACGCCTAGGAGGGTGACACTAGTTTCGTCGGTCCAACACTCAACTCCGACATATCTTCGACAACATAAACAGAAGCAGTCTTCTGAAATATGCTGCTCTTATTGTGGGAAGTCGGGGCACGTGATTTCAGAATGTCGAAGAGCACAAGGGTTGTGCTTAGCTTGTGGGGCACCGAACCACAGAATCGGTTCCAGCCCGAATAGAGCCAATTCATCTTTATCAACCCTAACTAGTCCATCGGCTAGGGCACTAGCACCAGTGTAGCAGCAGCAGCAGTACCAGCCTCCGAGGCTATTGCCGCCTCAGGCTCAACCATTCCAGCAGCATAGGTTGCAACAGTATACTCAGGCCCAAGCCTAAGTTCAGAATATAGGCAGAGAGGTTACCAACAAAGGGGACCAGCACCAAGAGGACTGGGTCAAGCTATGGCTCTGACAGTAGCAGAAGAATTGGCATCAGGTGAGGTTGTGGCCGGTACCATTCTCGTCAACTCTTTTCCAGCAACAATATTATTTGATTCAGGTGCATCGCATTCATTTATGTCTGCACGATTCACAACACGAATAGGATTGGAGCCCGAGTCATTATCAGTAAGACTCAATATACTTACTGGTAACGGTCTTGTGGAGTAGATAGAGTCCATTCCTCGTGTCGAATCGTAGTTAGCGGTAGAGAGTTTTCTGTTAGATTGATAGAATTTTTGATGGCCGACTATGATGTGGTCCTAGGAATGGATTGGTTAAAGGATTAATATGCTAGAATAGACTGCCATGTTTGCAAAATTATTTTTAGTATTTTCGACGAAGAAGAATTTTCGTTTTCCATATGCGAAGTAGAGCCTTCTCTACCAATCTTGCGTATGACAGTAGCAAAAGTAGTTCAGTTTTCCAGAGTAGTAGAAGAATTTCCTGACATATTTCCCGAAGAGCTTCTAGGCATGCCGCCAGAGAGAGAGAGAGAGAGATAGAGTTCACTATTGATTTGATTCCAAGGACGACAACGGTACCAGAAAGAGTCTACAGAATGGCACCATCAGAATTGGAGATCATGTACAAGATGATTGAAGAACTCAGAACCAAGGGATTCATTCGTGCTAGTGGATCACCTTGGGGAGCCCCGATGCTTCTTGTGAAGAAGAAGAATGGTACGTCAAGATTATGTATTGATTATCATACCTTAAATTCTGTAACAATCAAGAACAGATATCCCCTGCCAAGGATAGATGATTTGTTCGATCAACTCAGTGGAGGCAACCATATTCTCAAAGATTGAATTACGGTCGGGATACCATCAAATCGGAGTCAGAGAACAAGATATCCCGAAGACGGCATTCAGATCAAGATATGGACATTGAGAGTTTCTAGTTATGCCATTCGTAGCGACCAATGTGCCAGCAATATTTATAGATCTCATGAATCGCATATTCATGCCCTATTTGGATCAGTTCAGGATAGTGTTTATAGACGACATCTTAGTCTATTGAAAGAATGAAGCAGAGCATGAACGACATCTCTGAGTAGTCCTTCAGATTCTTAAAGAGCACCAATTGTACGTGAAGTTTGGCAAGTACGAATTTTGGCTTGATCGCATTTCATACTTAGGTCATATCATCACCAGAGGTGGAGGAAAGTGGATCCCCAGAAGATAGTGGTTATAGAGACATGGCCATTACCTAGTACCGTCATAGAAGTTTATAGTTTTCTAGGATTGATAGGCTATTACCAACGATTTGTATCAGACTTCGTTCAAATTTCAACGCCCTTGATACAGTTGAAATGCAAGGATGTGCAGTTTACTTGGACAACAGAATATCAGATTTTATTCGAGAAGTTGAAGCCGAGATTGATGACGACACCCATTCTCACGCTTCCAGATGGTACTGGAGGATTTTCAGTTTTTTGTGATACTTCATGTATGAGATTAGGATGTGTCCTAATACAACATGGCAAGGTAGTCACTTATGCGTCACGTCAGCTTCGTGATCACGAGAAGAATTATCCAACACATGACTTGGAGTTAGCAGCGGTGGTTTTTGCACTCAAGCTTTAGAGGCATTACTTATATGGGGATCAGGTAGAAATTTTTACCGACCACAAGAGTCTCAAGTATGTGTTTACCCATAAGGATCTCAACATACGTCAGAGAAGATGGCTAGAGTTAGTAGTGGATTATGACTTCAACCTACAGTATCATCCTGGGAAGGCCAATGAAGTTGCAGATGCATTGAGTAGAAGAGCAGGAGCTTATTTTATAATAGCACAATCCGAGTTATTAGCGGATGTTCAGAAGATGGGAATAGAGATAGTTCTCCCTGCTAACGTGGCATTGATGGCCAGTATGCAAGTTCAATCCAACATAGTTGAGAGAATCAAGATAGCTCAATCAACGAATTCCAAGCTTCAGCGGCTTAGGACAGAATGTGAAGAGCATAGTTATGAATTCATGAAGATGACACACTCCGACATGGAAGACGTCTTTGTGTACCCAGTGGTGACATCAGACAAGAGATCATGGCGGAAGCCTACAGTTCACAATATTCAATCCATCTAGGTAGCATGAAGATGTATAATAATATTCGTCAGCATTTCTGGTGGAATGGCATAAAGAGGGAGATAGCTCGATTTGTCTCTCATTTTTTAGTTTGCCAGCAAGTCAAGGCTGAACATTAGAGACCAGCTGGACTTTTTCAACCTTTACCGTCCCAAAATGGAAATGAAAACACATTACCATAGATTTTATGACTGGGTTACCTAAATCTCCAGCTGGAAGAGATGCAATATGGGTTATAGTTGACCGGCTCACAAAAGTAGCTCATTTTCTTCCTTTTAGAATTGATCAGTCAACGGATCAGCTTACAAAGATGTACTTCAGGCCGATAGCCAGATTGCATAGAGTGCCGGCCAGTATCATATCCGACAAAGATTCGAGATTTACCTCACACTTTTGGCGAAGTCTTCAAGAGAGTTTGGGGACTCGTCTTAAGTTTATTTCAGCTTATCATCCGTAGACAGATGTTCAGTCGGAGCGCACGATTCAAACTCTTGAGGATATGTTACGATCCTATATACTTGACTTTGGTGGTTCATAGGAAGATCACCTATACCTAGTGGAGTTCTCCTATAATAATAATTTCCAGGCCAGTATCTAGATGACACCATTTGAGGCATTGTATGGCAGGAAGTGCATATCACCTTTAGCCTGGGATGATGTAGGCGAGAGGCAGATGCTTGGTCCAAAAATGTTTACTCAGACGATCGAGGTGGTCAGACAAGTTAGAGATCATCTTCGAGTTGCCTAAGATCGTCAGCGCCATTAGGCCGATTCTTATCGGCGTCCTCTTGAGTTTTCTATCAGCGGCCACGTATTCCTTAGGATCTCGCCTACTTGTGGCGTCATTCAATTCGGTGTACGGGAAAAGCTTAGTCCTAGGTATATAGGGCCGTTTAATATTCTCGAACGAATAGGTGATGTTTCCTATCGTCTCACTCTTTCGTCGTCTTTACATGAAGTGCATAACGTATTCCATGTATCCCAATTACGATGGTATATGCCTGATCCGAGCCATATCCTTGATCATTCAGAATTGGTGGCTGGTGCCAACCTTTCGTATGAGAAAATATCCGTATCCATATTGACCGAAGAGAGAAGGTATAAATAACAAGACTATTAGTTTAGTTCGTGTCGCTTGGAGTCATCACTCTTTGGGTGAGTCAACCTGAGAACGTGAGGATGATATCCGATCACGATATTCATACCTGTTTGACTCTTAAGGTATAATGTCTTTGTTATGCCTTATGCCCTGAATTTTTTGCTCGCATGAATGATTGCTTGATTGAATGCCAGACATAGATTGCCTGTGGTTAGTGTAATGCCCCGCCCCGCTCAGTCAATCTGAGGAATCGAAACATCGATGCCGTTCAGACTTAGCCACGCAACGGCTTGCTCGAAGACTCGCTCAGGTGGGTGGCTACGGTGAACTTGCCTCAACTTGGCCTTCACACTAATAAAACAAAAGTTTTCAAATGTACAAGTAGGCTTGATAATAAAATTGATGCATCTACATAGCTAAGGGAATAATTCCAACTTGGGTCAGACTGAGTTAGAATATGGAATGGTCCTACGGTCGGCTTAGAAGTTTGCTCAGCGTGCTTTCAAAATGGCTCTCGGTCCTTCGTCCTGTGGCTTGGGAGAAGGAAAGTTGATATTCGCCACAAAGCTGGAATTAGAATAAGTCATAGGCGTCGCCTGCGTATATGCTTAACAAGAATATATGGTCCCGTCATCCAAGGCTTGGCATAGCCTTCGCCTGTCCTATGGTTTAAGTCGTATTGTACGGCTTATGGCTTAAGTCTAGGTACCCAAAGAACTTGGTTGTTCAAGTCGAACGCGTGCACGACATGTTCTCTCGATGAAAGTCTTGGCATAGCCTTTTCTAGTCAAGTCGTTGCACGAATAAGTTAGACAAGAGTTTGGCTGGGCTATCGAAGTCATAACAAGCACTGTCCCCTGTTGTCTGCGGTTGTCAAGTCATATAGCCCCACGACCTCAAGGCTCGTCATATAAAGTATGTGACTTGAACGATAGTGTCGTCTAGAGAATATGGTCTATCTAAGGCACGAGCCACGGTTGGTTAGGGAAAAGCATGCCACGAACAAAGAAATACGTTATTGTTGGCACATTTAGCCATAGTCAAACCGATTTCGACAAGTATCTTAAAACTTCGATCTCGATATAAAAAGAAACGAAGAATGCCGATTGTATCGTCTTTGAGAATTTTATTTTTGTTATGTATTTTTCTATTTTATTGAGTCTAGATTATTTGTGAATTGGGATCACTGGCAATTAGAAGTCTATCCTAAACCAAACCCATCTTGATTCATTCGTAAACCAAACCAAACCAATTTTTGATTCGATCCTAAACCAAACCAGATCCAAAAATCAAAACTGTCCTGGAATTAGGCTAATCGGACTCGGTCAGAGTTCTGTCCGAACTCGGACCGAACTCGGTCTGCAGAATTCACTCCTTGTCAGAAGCTTTACCTATTCTTGCGGATCTCCAACGTTTAAATTTTTGAACGTTAGGGTACCGAGTTCTGCCCGAATTCTGTCATAGAAAAAACTATAAATAGAGAAGAAATTTTTATTTCTAAACACAGATTCAATCTTCATCTTCTCTATCTATTCCAAAACTTTCTATTCCATTCCCAAAGCTTTAATCTTCAAATCTCCAAGTCAACTCTATTCTTCTAAGTGTCGGTAGTTTCCGAGTAGGAGTTTCGAGTTGTACAAGCTTGGCGTATAACAGCTTTTTTCAGAAAGGTGTTGAAGTTTGTTCGTAGGCTTCGGATAAAAATACGATGGTGGTGAAGTTGGCGTGTTCTTCAGAGCAAAGCACGTGGTGTAATCTCTATTTCAAATAGTGGATTCAAACATCGGGTCGAGTACTCGAGACTGGACTAGTCCTCACAGAGGAAAACCAGTATAAATCTATTGTCTTTGCGTATTATTTTCTCGCCCTGATTTTACTGACTTACTTGCAATTATTATATATATATATATATATATATATATATATATATATATATATATATATATATTGCTTCACCTGCTTAGAGTTAAATTTTTAATTGCTAAATATTCTCCACTGTACTCTATTCACCCACTCTAGAGGTGCCATTGTTCCTACAATTGGTATCAGAGCAGGTATCTCTAGACGGAATTAACACTCCTTGAGATATGGCATTCCTATTTCCAAGCAACGGTGAAGGTCAGTCAACCAATAGGCCATCTTTATTTGATGGCACAAATTACACGTACTGGAAGACACGGATGAGCTTTTTTCTTAAGTCACTTGATTTCAATTTATGGTCGATTGTCGTCAATGGTTATAAGAAACATCTACCTTTTACGATAGATGGTGTTCTAGTTGACAAACCATTTGATAGATACACCGACAATAAAAATAAACAAGCTAGTTTTGATGCAAAAGCCATCAATGATTTATTCTATGCTATTGATAAAACTGAGTTCAATAGAGTCTCTACATGTGCCACATCCAGCGAGGTTTGGAAACTTCTTGAGGTTACTCATGAAGGTACTTCACAAATGAAGGGATCCAAAATCTCACGACTTACACAAGAATATGAGGCATTCAAAATGAAGCCTAATGAGACTATTACTGCTATGTTTACTGGATTTTTAGATATTGTTAATCCTATAGCTTCTCTTGGCAAAGATTACAGCGATCATGAAAAGATTCGAAAGATTCTTCGTAGACTACTAAAAAGCTGGAATCCAAAAGCAACGACCATTATAGAAGGAAATGATCTCTCGATAATGAGTCTTGAAACCCTGACTGGAAAGCTCATGACACATGAGTTAGACCTTCAAGATTTCGAAGATCAACATCCGAAAGAGAAGACAATAGCATTCAAGGCAAATCACAAAACAATCTCTGAAGACGAGAGTGAATCAGACGACTCGGACAACGAGCAAATGGCCATGATAACAAGGAACTTCAGAAGATTCCTCAGACACGAGAAGTCAAACAAAAAGAAGAAGGACTTCAAAGATGACGAAGAACCGATCTGTTTCAGCTGCAAAAGAACAGGACACATAAAGAAGGATTGCCCTGTTATAAGAAAAGGAAGCAGATATGATTAAACAAGCAGATATGATCAGACAAGCAAGAGAAGGTCAACAACCAAAAACTATGCAAACACTAGTATCTAGTGTGAAAGCGAGGCTGGTGACTCTGAAGAAGAAGGCAACTCTCGGAGCTCAGTAAACCTATGCTTCATGGCTACAGATGCTAAGGTAAAAAATAACCCTTTCTATGAAGAATTTACTTTTGATAAATTATGTGAGGATTTCTCTGATCTATTGGCCGATCAGAAGAAAATGATAGACATGTACAAAAATACTAAGAAAGAGCTAAAATTCGTATAGTCTGAATTTTCAAAGCAATCTAAGATTTTAGAAGATATTAAAGATTCTTCTATTGACACCAATGAGATTACTTCTTTAAGGCTAAGTCTGCATGATTCTCTTGAAAAGCTTGAAAAAGCAAATCAAAAAATACAAAACTTAACGATCTCTATGAACTAGAGAAGAAGAAGTATAACATTGCTATTCAAAGAGTAGATGCACTCACGGCCAAATTAAATGAAGCCAATGACAACTCTAAAAAGTTAGAGATAAAAATGGGCAAACAAGTCGCTAGACCAATTGCTCAGATAAATACTAGTCAGAAGGCTAAACACAAACACCACACTAACAACACGACTAGTAATGTTAGAAATCATGCTTATATATACATGTTTCCACACAATACGAGTACACACACCTTTTCAAAACTCAAAAGCATATTTTTTAAACAAAACCTAGCACTAACACTTTTGCTACATATCATTATTATAGATTAAAAGGACATGTGTCACCACAGTGTAAGATTAGAAATCTAGTAGATATGAATGTGTATAAATGGGTTCCAAAAGCTAACACATCAGGACCCTCAAGAAAGTGGGTACCAAAGGTTACATCTTCAACTTGTGTTGTAGGTGGACCTTCCTCCTCCCACTAAAAGCAAGTGGATACTCGATAGTGGTTGCTCCAGGCATATGACAGGTGACGACAAATTGTTTACAACTCTATCGATGAAGAAAGAAGGCTATGTCTCCTTTGGAAACAATCTTAAAGGTAATATCATTGGCATTGGTGACATAGGTATCTCTCCCTCTCCTATTATTAAAAATGTTTGCTTAGTAACATAATTGAAACATAACTTATTGAGTATCAGTCAATTAGCTGATCACGGTTTTGGAATAAATTGTGTTAAAAATAAATGTTTTGTATGTGATAAAATCTTTGGAATAATTTTCTCTGAAGGAATAAGAGAGGACAACATATATGTTTTATATTTGTCAAAAAAGACTAACAATATAGGAAAGTGACTGTTTACAACACAAGACGAAAGCTGGATTTGGCATATGCATCTTGGTCATGCAAACATGGACACGATTGCAAGATTATCCACCAAGAGACTGGTAAAAGGCTTACCTGAAATAAGTTTCAAGAAAGATATGATCTGTGCTGATTGTGAGAAGAATAAGGCATCTAGATCATCTTTCAAATCAATAAATGCTGTAAGTACCTCTAGACCCCTGCAATTAATTCATATGGACTTGTTTGGACCAAGTAGAGTCGTCAGTCTTGGCAGAAAACTTTATGCTTACGTGATAGTCGATGACTATTCACGATATACTTGAGTTTATTTTCTTGTAAATAAGAATGAGACATTTTTTGGGTTTGTATCTTTCTGTAAGAAGGTACAAAATGAGAAAGGATTCATGATTACTCATGTTCATAGTGATCATAGAGGAGAATTCGATAACCATGAATTCAAGTCTTACTGTAATTCAAATAGATTATCTCATGAATTCTCTTGCCCCAGAACTTCTCAGCAGAATGGAGTTGTAGAAAGGAAGAACAGAACTCCTGGTGATATGGCCAGAGTTATGCTTAATCAGTACAATCTACTTAAATACTTTTGGGCAGAAGCTGTCTATACAACATGCCATGTATTGAATAGAGTTCTTATTAGACTTATCTATAAAAAGACTCCTTATGAATTATGGTTTAATAGAACTCCTAATATCAGCTATTTCAAGGTCTTTGGATGCAGATGTTATATTCTAAATACAAAAGACAACTTGGAAAAATTTGATAAAAAAACGATGACGGAATTTTCTTGGGATATACGGTAAAAAGCAAAGGATACAGAGTATTCAATAAGAAATCACTTATTGTTGAAGAATCAATCAATGTCAAGTTTGATGAAGTAAATGTTAAAAGACAATACGACAGTGACAATGAAGAAGAAACTCCCACAAAAGAAGATACTTCCACGTCTTATCTGGAAAGTCTGCCGAAACATATACAATTTACACCAGACCATCCCGAAGACCTGGTAATCGGTGATGTGTCAAAAGGCGTAAGCACTCGTTCCAGTTTAAGATAATTGGTAATAGCAAATGTTGTATTTATTTCCAAAATTGAACCTACGAATGTTTTAGAGGCTCTTTCTAATGAATTTTGGATTTCTGCTATGCAAGATAAACTTAACCAATTTGAACGAAATCAAGTTTGGGAACTTGTTCCCAGACCTATTGATCATCCGATTATTGGTACTAAGTGGGTGTTCCGAAATAAGTTAGATGAGAATGGCTCAGTCACACGCAACAAAGCACGTCTAGTAGCTCAAGGCTATAATCAAGAAGAAGGCATTGACTATGATGAGACATATGCTCTAGTTGCTAGATTAGAGTCCATTCGTATGCTTTGTGCTTTTATAAGTTTTCTTGGTTTCAAACTTTTTCAAATGGATGTTAAAAGTGTATTTTTAAATGGTTTTATAAAAGAAGGAAGTTTTCGTAAAACAACCTCCAGGCTTTGAAGATTTCAAATTTCCTGATCACGTATTCAAGCTTCGGAAAGCTCTCTACGGTCTCAAACAAGCACCCCATGCATGGTATGAGCGTCTTAGTTCTTTCCTACTTGAACACGATTTTTTAAAAGGGAAGGTTGGTTCAACTTTGTTTATAAAATCTTTGGACGAAAATGTTTTATTAGTGCGGATATATGTAGATGATATAATCTTTGGAGCTACTAATGAGATGCTATGTAACGAGTTTGCTAAGTGTATGCAGAGTGGATTCAAAATGAGCATGATGGAAGAATTAACATTCTTCCTTGGACTGCAAATTAAGCAGAGTTCATAAGAAATTTTTATTAATCAAGCCAAATATACAAAAGACTTGAAATTTGATATGGAAAATGTCAAACCTATTGGCACTCCAATGGCAACATCTACAAAGCTTGATATAGATGAAAGCGGTACACCAGCCAAGATACATAAGTACAGAGGTATGATTGGTAGTTTACTATACTTAACTGCTAGTCGTCCAGACATATGTTTGCGGTATGCTTATGTGCTAGATATCAGGCTTGTCCTAAAAAATCACATGTAAGTGCTGTTAAGCGTATCTTACGATACCTTAAAGGAACTTTGACAATCGGTCTTTGGTATCCTAAAACTGATTCGTTTGACCTGATAGGTTACTCGGACGCAGATTTTGCTGGATGCAAGGTCGATCGTAAAAGTACCAGCGGTACATGTCATTTTCTAGAAAAGTCATTAGTCTCCTGGTTTTCTAAGAAATAAAATTTAGTTGCATTATCAACTACTGAAGCTGAGTATATAGCTGCAGGACGTTGCTGTGCACAAATTTTGTGGATGAAACAAACTCTAGAAGACTTTCAATTATCCTTTTATCATATTCCCATTTACTGTGATAACACAAGCTCTATTAATCTCACTAAGAATCCCATATGTCATTCACGCACTAAACACATAGAAATTAGACATCACTTTTTGAGAGACCATGTTTTGCAAGGTGATATTGCTTTAGAATTTGTTGATATTGAACATCAACTTGCTGACATCTTCATAAAGCCTTTGGCTGAAGATCATTTTAACTTTATACGAAAAGAATTAGAAATTCTGGATGTTGAGATAATATAATATAATATAATTAATTAATGAATATGAATTCGCTAAATTTATTTTGGTTATAAGCCGAAAGGGCCCTTCTGTCACACATGTGTAAATAATCTGAAGCGACACGGTGTACTAGTCTTCGGACTACCGCTAGCTGGGATCCGGCCCCTACAGCTAACCCGAAGTTTTTATGGCAATTTATGGGAAATTAATTAATAAATATTAAATTATTTTCTTCAACATAATTAATTCTAATTCATTTTCGTATTTATGTTAAAAACTATCACACTGTTTCCAACAACTGCCTTGAAACCCTAAAAATCGAACTCTGTCAGAGTTCTGGCCGAACTCAGACCGAACTCGGTCTGGAGGATTTCAAACAGAACCTGGACAGCCGAGCCCCCTTCTATTTAATCCCTTTTATCATCTTCTTCCTCATCATAGCAGCATCAAACCCTACCGAAAACCCTAACCCTAACCTCCTTGTTCTCCCTCATCCAAGCTCTCAAACTTCGGATTCGGAGCTCTCTCGAGGTTCTATTCCACTGTCTACCATCAATTTCGGTATATCTCTCTTTTTTCTTTCCGTTCAATTTTTATATGGCTCCCAAACAACCTATTTCTTCTCAAAAGAAGAGGAAGGTTAATGAAGGTTCGTCATCGACTCCTCATGAGGCGGACTCCTTTTCATAATTTTCTACTTGGTGAGGCATTGCCTCGAATATGTAATAAACTCACGAATAGAGTATAGCACGACCCTGTCGTTGCGTTGCCAAGTATAGGCCAAAGTTTCTTTGTCCTAAAATTGATCCTAAGGCAAGACTAGAAAGACAATAAAAAAAGGATTAAGCTGCACAAAGTAAATGAACGTGTCAGTTTTGTACACTCCACCAGTACAGTTGAGTACTGACACCCACATAGTTTTCATGTACAGGCACAGGTAGAAGCCCGATGGCACAAAGCTCGCTTGAATGCGTCGAGACATGAAGTTCCTTGGCATTTCGAGGCGTACGGTCGCATGGAGTCAGAACTTATACGGGACATAATGTGTGGACATCGCCATTTTGAAGAATCTGTCACTCATTGCTTGAAGCTTGTATTAAGAAATGAGAGAGCGCATAGCGACTTGTAATATGAGAGAAAAGTGAGCTTGAGAGACTTGTAATTTGGCCTTGTTCCCATATTGTAATCTTTGTTCAATATCAATAAAAGAGTATTTTGTATGACTTGTGTTTTGCTTCAAATTTTTGCTGCTGACTATTCAATATTTTTGCTTGGGACTTCTGTGCGACGACTCCGTCACTTAGCCTGTAATCGGCCGTTATGGACCTGCCTTGCGTGAGCGCAATCTGGGCTCATGTGGCATCACGCCTTAGCAAGGACGATCGCTCTTACGGGAGCGGTGTGTGACATAATGGTATTAGAGAACGACTTTACATCCTTGTTTCGATTAAATTCTTTAACTCGGATGTTCCGCGAACTCTGAAGTGTTGCTTCCGCAAATTGATATCGTTGATGCGCTCTCTTTCAAATTTCTACGGTATGTCCATACAATAAGTCTAAATATTTTACAAAATCATACGAAAGAAATTTGGTTGAACAAAAGTTCAAGTAAAGAACGGTTGGCTAAGTCGGACTGAGCACATACACCAAGAATCGTGTCGACCTTAGCAAAGTCGCATACGAGATACAAATTGTGTCGAACAAGAATGAGTTAGACTCGATTCATAGAATGTAGGATGACTATAGAAGTGCTATCGAACGATATTATCGTCGATACGACATGGACAAATCGTGCTTGGATTTTTGAGGAATGGCTCGAACGAGAATTTAAAATAATCGGTTGTGATTCATAACTTGTTTCGAGGATATGTCAAATGACTTCATCCCTGAGTGGTATATGGGATAGCCTTGGGGATGTTAGTCGATTAAGGATACGGGGTGCCAATGAGTCTATCAGTAAGCGTCGCATGTATACAAGCCTTAGATTAAGTATTAATGAGTAAGTTATAATCTTAAAGATTTCGACGAGTTGGTTCGAACAGACTAGAAGTGACATACACGAGATTGGGATTATGCAAGTATGAAATACGAGAATAACTGAGTAGAAAAATTGAATCGATAAAAAATTAAGGTGTACGAACAGATGACTTGATCGAGGAAATCGATATTTGGATCGTATATGAAAAATTAGCACGATTGATGATAACATGCATGAAAATGATTCAAATATTCGTGAATGACTCTAAGGATTGGAATTGATGTTGCTCGATGGTTTGAGTTAGCAAGGATTGAGGCAAATTAAAGAAATTCGTTGTTTAATGACTTAAGATAATCGGATGAATGTACATGATTTTGGATTTGAACTTATTGAACATGTAACGGGTTTGGGAGATAATGATCGAACTTGATCTTGAATGTCGAGGAGATTATCCAGTTCGTACGATAGCATCAGTCGTACAACTCAAAATTTATTGCAAATAAAGATCGTCAGGTTACGTCATCGATGGTATTGAGGCGTATCAAAGATCGATATACGATAACTCGGGGGTACTCTAATTCGAGGAATGACGATCGTGCGAAATGTTATTGTTCCGTTGGATGCTATGCTTGGGATTTTGATGAAGTGAATGTTGGATAAAAATTATCGTGTCTTGATGGTTACGCCAATAATCATAATGTCGACATTCTTGTCTTGTGCGAGCGCAACTCCAGCCTCGTCCATACGTCACATCAGATTTTGGGATGATCGTTCTGCGTGAGTGCGGACATGGTGATTCATGTCGCAGGAACGATCGAACTCGAAAAATCAAGACGTGGGAATTTGGATTGCTTCGATTTGTGGTTTGAGGCGAAGGTGGATTCGAGGATTGATCGGACTTGTGATTGATGATTGAGTAAACTTGAGGATTGAGGATATCCAATCTGCGTATCGAGAATGAATTAGTCTAGACTCAAAACAAAAGTTATGCTTCGATTATAACGTTTATTCCGCGGGAGCATTGCATGGTGATTTCATGCCGACCGTGGATAATCGAACTCGCGTGAGATTAGGGCATGGCATATTATTAAAGTCAAACGACCTTGTGATCGATTACGTGAATTGAGATAAATGACTTAAGGAATATGAAATAAAATTTATGGTCTAGCGACAGATCGTGTCATAGCGTGCTTGACTTGGAAGGAATAGATAGGTGGATATTGTTAAATTTGTTCGAAGAGATAGATTATGCGAGTTGCTTGTTGGATGAACGATATTGATATGTCGAGGAAATGGTTGAACATGACTCAGTGTAGGATGGCTTTGCTGAATGACTCGGACCCCTTGGACTAAGTGCTGCAAGTGCAAATAAGAGAAATATATGCTCGATGTTTAGAAATCTGAGTGATGCGAGCTTGGCTAGAAAATCCTGTACTATCAACTTTAGTTTGACCCTAGGATTGGGGTCAGTGTTGGCATTATTGTTAGAGAACTATGATTCCAATCATGACATTGACTTTAGCCTTGAGAAATGTCCTAGCGGGTTAGGCGAGACGTCCATGTTGCAAAAGTTAGCATTGGAATGATTGATCTTGAGGATTAGTTTGAATGGATAGAATGATTCTAGAACATAAAAATACCCCTCACGAGACTCGGCTGACATATATGTATTTCAGGGATGCCTGAATATATGCACCATATGACTCGAGTGATAATGACGAATTCTCTATCACGCGGCTTGGCTGAAATGCATGTATTTTGGGGACGCCTGGGATATATGTACGATTTAACCAATTGATACATTGAATTCAAGTGAGACTTGAGGAATGGAAAAGTGTCGAGGACTTTGAAATCGTGTTTTAAAGGAAGGATTGATGGTAGTACGAGCGTAGCTCGGATTGAAGAAACACATAGGCGTAGTATGTGCGAGAGTTATAGAATGTTGAATAAAGTGATAAGTCGATGAGTAAGTACTCAATTAGTTTCGAGGATAAAACTTTTTCTAAGTGGTGTCTGATGTAATGCCCTATCTCGCTCAGTCAATCGGAGGAATCGAAACACCAACGGCGTTCAGACTAAGCCATGCAACGGCTTGCTCAAAGACTCGCTTAGGTGGGTGGCTTCGGTGAACTTGCCTCAGCTTGGCCTTCACACTAATAAAATGAAAGTTTTCAAATGCACAAGTAGGCTTGATAATAAAAGTGATGCATCCACATAGCTAAGGAAAAAATCCCAACTTGGGTCAGACTGAGTTAGAATATGGAAAGGTCCCACGGTCGGCTTAGAAGTTTGCTCAGCGTGCTTTCAAAATGACACTCGGTCCTTCGTTCCATGGCTTGGGAGAAGGAAAGTTGGTATTCACCACAAAGCTAAAATTAGCATAAGTCATAGGCGTCGCCCGCGTATATGCTTAATAAGCATGTATGGTCCCGTTGTCCAAGGCTTGACATAGCCTTCGCCTGTCCCGTGGTTTAAGTCGTATTGCACGGCTGTGGCTTAAGTATAGGCACCCAAATAACTTGGTTGTTTAAGTCGAACGCGTGCACGACACGTTCTCTCGATGCAAGGCTTGGCATAACCTTTGCTAGTCAAGTCATTGCACGAATAAGTTAGACAAGAGTTTGGCTGGGCTATCGAAGTCATAGCAAGTATTATCCCCTATTGTCTGCGGTTGTCAAGTCATATAGCCCCACGATCTCAAGGCTTGTCATATAAAGTATGTGACTTGAGCGATAGTGTCACTTAGAGAACATGGTCTGTCTAAGACATGAGCCACGGTTGGTTAGGGAAAAGCATGCCACGAACAAAGGAACACGTTATGTTCAAGTTAAGATGGAAGACTACTTAGTAGTCGTTTCCTGGATTTCAAAGGATAGAAGTTCACACGATTGGTTGTCGTCGAGATCGGTCCCGCTACTTGGGAGTCTCGATAAGGAAGTTTACGAGATCGGTCATGCTACTTGGGAGTCTCGATAAGGAAGTTTACGAGATCGGTTCCGCTACTTGGGAGTCTCGATAGAAAGTTGGAAAGCATGGTCATGATTAAGGAAGGACTTGGTAGTAAATCTTGCATGGTCATGGGACAACTTACGAGTAAGAGGAATTCCTCGAATGATTCCTGGGCACCGGGTTCATGTCGGCCTAGGAGGAATTATAGATTTTGTACGGCCTTTATCGACGGTACGACTCAATTGAAGTGAACCGTTACAATATAGACTGTGGGTCATTCGGTGGAAGCTCGTACCTCACACGCGAATGATCACCATATACAAAGATCCAGTATAGCTTGACATTGCTAGTGACCGTTCATATAGATGTGTCGACATAAGAGCGGCTATCCGCATGTATGCCTTTGGATTGCGTCGATTACTAGCAAGTTACGAGTTGGGTTAACAAGGTATAATTATAGCAAGCGCTAACCTTGATTCGGCACGGGTTAGGTGTGCATGGTTGCAACACCATTCTGGAGCCAAAGATTTGGCTATAGCAAGGATACGTGCTTCGACATGAATGTGGCTTCGTCATCAAGTCATCTTGAGTTAAGTCAGAAAGGGCCGTAAGGCAAGTTTGGTTAAGTTTGGTTGATCTTTGGGAGGCCCGGCCTCGATCTTAATGTATGATCAAAGTCTACTGGCATGACCAGCATGAGTCGTCCCCTTGACGTCATTGGCACGAGAATAGCCTAGAGGCACATAAAAACTAGTAAAAGTCTTGGCACGGCCGAGTTTGCATAAGTTTCTACTTGGTGAGGCATTGCCTCGAATATGTATTAAACTCACGAATAGAGTATAGCACGACCCTATCGTTGCGTTGCCAAGTATAGGCCATATCGTCTTTATCCTAAAATTGATCCTAAGGCAAGACTAGAAAGACAATAAAAAAGGGATTAAGCTGTATAAAGTAAATTAACGTGTCAGTTTTGTATGGGTGGGCGAGGAGCTCACTCCACCAGTACAGTTGAGTACTGACACCCACACAGTTTTCATGTGCAGGCACAAGTAGAAGTCCGATAGCACAGAGCTCGCTTGGATGCGTTGAGGCACAGAGTTCCTTAGCGTTTCGAGGCGTACGGCCGCATGGAGTCAGAACTTATACGGGACATAATGTGTGGACTTCGCCATTCCGAAGAATATGCCACTCGTCGCTTGAAGCTTGTATTGAGAAATGAGAGAGAGCAAAGTGACTTGTAATATGAGAGAAAAGTGAGCTTGAGAGACTTGTAATTTGGCCTTGTGCCCATATTATAATTTTTGTTCAATATCAATAAAAGAGTATTTTGCATGACTTATATTTTGTTTCAATTTCTGCTACTAACTATTCAATATTTTTGCTTGGGACTTCTGTGCGATGACCCCGTTGCTTAGCTTGTAATCGGCCGTTATGGACCTGCCTTGCATGAGCACAATCTGGGCTCACGTGGCATCACGCCTTATCGAGGACGATCGCTCCTACGGGAGCGAGGCGTGATAGTTAGTATAGCCTGTCCCGACACCTCTAGACTCTTGATTAAATTCTGAGGACAAAATTCTTTTAAGGTGGGTATAGTTGTCACTCCTATTTTTGTTATACGTATTTTTGGTATACGTGTACGAATTTTTGACATTGTCAGGTGACCTATATTTAGAGTTGTCTTGCTTAATCTTGACTTGGTTTAGTTTTGGTTTGGTTCACTTTGGTTCATCATGGCATGTTAACTTGGCTTGGTTTAGTTTGGTTTGGTTTGAGATGAGAAGGCTTGATATATATATACCAACTCCTTCTCCCTCTCTCTTCTCATTAATTCCATTAACTCTTCTCCTCATTCTCCATTACTCCTCCCACCAACCTAAGGCAAGTATACCTTGCTCCATGGAGAATATGATGGATCTTCATTTTTGATTGCTCTATTCTCTTCCTTGCATGATTCTAAGCATCTTTAGAACTTGAAATTTTTAGTTTTATTGGGTATTTTTTGTAGATCTAAGTTTTAGGTTTTTTTTTGTTTTTCTTGGTTTTGATCTCTAAAAACTTGTAATTTCCAAAATATAATGGTTCCATGTTGTGGAAATTCAATTCTACCAAATTTTGGCTTTTGAATCGCTTGATTTCGACTTGTTTTGAGAAAGTTACGACCGTTCTCGTGTTCTTTGTCCCCACACATATTCGGTATTGTCGGGACGATGAACAGTGCCGTGCGCATGCTTCGCGTGTCGTGCACCCGTGCGCCGCGTGCCAGCGAGTTTCGTTTGTCGCGTGCCCGCTGCCGTGTATCCGTATCCCGTACGCCGTGCACCCGTACGCCCGCGTGTTTCATTTTTCGTGTGCCCGCACGCTTCATTTATCGTGCGCCCGCTCGCCGTGGCCAGTTTTATCCGTGCTTGTGAGCAAATGACTGTGTTTGCCTGTTTAAGCTATTTTGTAGCTAAAATCTTGTAAAACTTAAATTATGAAAGTTGTTGATCTCCGTCTTGGCTTCAAGAATCTTTCTGTCTCACTTTAACTGGAGTTCATATACGACTGATAGTTTCAATCACCCATGGATAATCTTGATCTTGCATGTTTCTGTACTTGGCCTAAATTGTGACGACCCGACTTGATAATCTTGAGCTAGTAACTTGAACTTGAACATGATAATATAATCATGTCTTGATAATCTTGATAGTGGCCCGTCGAGGCGCACTCCTGACAAGTATTCTTGATATGACAAGTAAACCTGATATGACATGTATAACCTGAATGCTGTTGCGACAGCTACTCCTGTCTTGCTAGTTTAACTCTTGTCTTGACTCCATGGTTGATTTTTCCGATTGTGTTTGTATAAGCTACCTGTCGTGTCTTGCATCATGTCTAGGACATGGATTCCTGGTTACCATAGTCAGGGATTCATAATAAATCTGACTAGGTTAAACGATAATATTGATCAGGTAGCTAATTATATAGAGAGATTTCCCAGTTACAGGCGATCCCATTATCCCGTCCACACCTGTGGACTTGTAGCCTGCCGTCGAATAGGGCACATTTCCAGCACACTGTCATGTATTACACTTATTGTATCCTAAGTACTCAAGTACACCAAAAATCTTGATAACTCTCGTAACTTGATAACTCTCGTAACTTTCGTCTAGATAGCCTGGATGGTCTGTAGGGCTTGTGACTGCGGGTATATCTCAACTGCATCTTGTTAGTAACTAGGCCTGTGATAACCCTAGTTAGCTAATGGTAGCAAGCCGTAGGACTTGATTGGCCGTGCCTGAATGATTGTCTCATGATTAACCTGGGAATTATATTCTACCTCTTGTTCTTCCTGATGCAAGCAAGTATGTTCATCTCATTCTTGTCATTATGTTATTATAATTAGGTTCTCGTATCAGTTTTTCCTTTACTTTATATGCTGGTTTTAGTTCATAAGTGAAACCTCCCTTATGGTACTTGCTCTTTCTGGGGTCTGACCCTACTGGTTTTGTATGGCTAGATTTTGGAGTGATACGAGGATCTAACTACTTTTCAGCCAGATGGTGAACACCAGGAGTAACCATGGAAACGAGTGGGTTTTTTTTATTTTGCTCTCCCACTCTAATATAACTTATTCTTTTGAGGCATTTAGTTGTCGAGCACGCGTTAGCTTGTGTTGAAACTTTATTATTGTCTGCCTAAGGGTCGTAACATGATTAACAAATCCTAGGATTGATCATGTATGACTTAACTCTTACTAGTCTTCGCATTTTGTATGACTAACTTCATGATCATCTGAATATGTAATGTTTGGGACGCATTACTTTTTATGTCTGATGATCTAACATATTGTAACAATTATTTGCTTGCTTGAGATTGAGACACTAGGCTTGTTCTTGACCATAAGAGACTGATGGATTGTAGATAAACTCTCATGCATCTAGACAGCCGTGATCGTATTGCGAAGTGTATTATACTCCAATGTATGTAGCTGGCTGTGTATGTCCCCCGTACTCCAGTATTCTGGTTCTGGGATATGACAGGGGCCCTGGAACCGAATCGACCTAGGGAGAATGAATAATCGTGCTACGATACTGATACAATGTAGAACTTTCAGCAAGGCTCGCAACCTAGACTGAAAGGATCGTAATGCCATTGAGAATAGTCCCAAGTGGTGTGTAACACTAATGACCGCACATGTAAGATAGTAGCATGCTCACCTATTGTCTTATGCAGGTGGTAAATATTATCTCTGTTTCATGCAGGGATGAGCACGACCGTGGTAAGAATTGAGATAAATAGCTATGTTTTACTGTATGCTTTTACTGTTCAAAAGAAGGCTATCAAAATGAACTGAATTTATTTAGTTCTAAATAAAAAAAACTCCAATGCATGCCTACCTTAATAATCAGAGTCGGTTTAGACGAGTGGGTTAGTCCCGCTCACTAGTGCATTCCCAAGTGTGCTAATTCCCCAACCCCACAGGTGATGAGAACTCTGGGGGTGCACGGTGCTAGGCCAAAGCTGAAGTTCGAGGAGGCGTTTGAATCTCTTCATATTTTGAAGTATTTTAAAGCCAATTCATCGAAGGCTTTCAATGTATAAAAGGGTAAATGTATGGAACGAGAAGTATTGGGTCAGGCAGCTTGTCGAATATTTTCTTTTGTTTCAATCAAGGTAGCCGCAATGGCATATCCAATGTAACTACGACTTGAACTTCGTTACAAGCTATCAATAAAAAACATATTTCTTCCTAAACTGCTTATTCAATTATTCTGTGATTTGTGAAGTTTTAACTTGATATTTTAAATAAATGATCAAATGTAATGTTCTTGCCTTGTACGAGTGCAACTACAGACTCGTATGGCATCACGTCCTAGCGAGGACGATCGATTCGGCATAATCGATGCGAGGATGAATGGTTTGTCGAATCGGGGCATATGAAAGGGGAGTCGTCAACTTCGGTTAGGAGGATTGCAACGGGTTGGTGTAGAAGCATGAAAAGATCTACACCATGCGCCCAAGTCAGGAAATTCTATGCGCCCAAGTCAGAGAGTGGCAGACACCCATAATGCAAGCTCTATGCGCCCATATATATAATCCCTATGCGCCCATGTGCAACAATGTCTATGCGCCCGCATAGCTCCTCCAGAAGGGGGCGCATAGTCCTCTTTCCATATTATGCGCCCAAGTCAGGATAGCTCCACGACTTGGTCAACATCCACGATCAGTTGTGAATCGAAGCATGCGGCCACGTCAGTCTCCACGAGCAGTCGTGCCTCGAAGCATGCGGCCACGTCAACCCCATGATCTACCTACGATCATCTAGTCTTTATGCGCCTACACCCTATACGCCCACATAAAAATCAATATATTCTCCACCTATGTGTGCATAACAGTCGTTTCAGTGCAAAATGACTATAAATAGAGGGGACATATACCTCTTCAAATGAACAGAACAAAGAGCATTTCAGAGCCAAATTTCTACCCTTCTTGCCAGTGAGTCGAAAGTTAGCAATTTTCTTAGGTTTTCTCCCACTTTTGTAAATCGGAGTGTCAACGGAGTAAAGGAGCAATTGCCGCTCGATCTCCATCGTCCCATTTTCCAGAATTCTTTTTGTACTCGGGGATTCTCAGTACAGGATCTCTCAGGTGTACTCGATTTGTAGTGCCTTACGCTAATAAGAAAAGACAATAATTTTTCTCTTTTTTGTAAGTGTCTACAAAAATGGCGACGCTGCTGGGGACTACCTTTTCCTATGACGAGAAGGTGGTGATGCAATCCGATATCGATAAAGTGGGGAGCACTCAGAAGATGTTGATCGTGAAGTTCGATCAACAGGCATTCGAAGAGATGCTCTCGGGAGATGGCTCTACTCCCTCAAAATCAGTGAAGCGAAACAAGTCTCGCAAGACTTGGCTTCCGAAGGCTCGTGTTGCATATCCAGCCAATGCCGTAGAAGATGTGCAACCGAAGGGGAACTCTGTCACGTGGGCGCATAACCCTTCCACAGGAGCTCCCAATACGAAGAAGGCGCATACTATTTAAGGCTCTACTATCCCAGCGACTTCCCTCTTGTGCAATCAACAATAGAGTGTTCAACGCTCGAGACTTGGTAGATAAAAACACTATGATGCCAAGAATCAAAGTGTCCGACACTCTGGACAAACTCAGCGAAACTCGCAAACGAAGAAGGCAAAACCGGGAGAAAGCAGCACCGTTTTCCAAAGCATGCGCCCAAGACAGTATGTGGGAGCATAACTCTGGCCAGAAGACTTCTGTCTTCGATAGGTTATGCGCCCAGGTCCATGTGCCCAGGGCTATGCGCCCAGGCTCTGATGACCCATTCCATGTGCCCACATCCAGGAAGGCTAGGCATGCTGCCAGAGCTTCTGGAAAGCATGCGTCCAAAGGCATACTCCAGGGTCTATGCGCCCACAGCAAAAAAGACAGGCCCCAACGCGTATAGCATGGGGCTGCCTTCAAGGTCATCACGGAACTTAGGTGTGGGGGTTGCCCCTATACACGAACTAAGTTTGGATGTGCCAACTTCCCTTACAAACCCATATGTAAAGCTTGGCAATGCATGTGAAATGGGTTCTAAGACGAAGCTCCCTTCTGCCGATTTACACGACATAATAACTCACAAACGTAAAGCGAAAGAGATCATTACTACTCATGAGGTGTCTCTACCGGAGCACCCGTGAACTAGTATTATCATCAACTGTTGTTGCTCCAAAACAACGAAAGTTCCTCCAAGGCAGTCCGTATTTCGATGACTGTAACATTCTGATGATGAAACGCCACTTTGTGTTTCATTTAACATGGCTTCGTAGGGTCCTCCCTATGGGAGCCCCAATCAAAGAATGTGGACCACTAATCCAACCTTTTCTCTTAGTTCTACGAACAGAAGAAGAAGAAGTCTGCCAGCAAATAGCCAGCGAGCTGTTACGTCTGAAGGAGTCTATATGGGTACTCGGTCAAGGACGAGATCCCTTATAGATGGCGAGGACTCTCAAGCTGGGGGTGGTGTTCCCTCAGAACTTTAAGCTGGGGGTAGTATTCCCTCAGAGTCTGAAGTGGACGACCTCTACCCCGGGGGTAGCCTTTCATATGACGATGATCTCTTCAAGTCTGACGATGACTATCTACTTCCCCGGCCTGAAGATGAAGGCCTCCTCAACCCTGAGACAGACAGTATCAGCACTAACTGTACTTTTCATCCTCGCGTGCTATCGACGTACATAACGGATGTAGAAAGTCCTGAAGAAGCCAGTAATCAGACCAACAAGCGGCTAGAGAGTCTTGAAATAGCATTTGCCAAGATTACTGATATGCTTACCAGCATCATGGCGGTCCAAACTGCTAGGGCAATTCCTCCACCTCAACCGAACGTCTCAGCACACGCTAGTCCGGCTCATAACAACAACCCTCCTTCACTACAAAGGGAGTATCATTCTGTTACGCCTCCTCCAAATTCTATAAATATTGGGAGTGGTCCTTCGTCGACGACACTTGACAACCGTACAGCAGCCATTTCTCAATATCTGCTCAATCAGCAAGATGCAATTGATTCTCTTGTTGCTCATCTCGATACCATCTCACACAAAGACGAGCTTCAGAAGAAGGGGATATCTCAACCTTATCCTCCTGAATGGGAGAATGCTACTTGTCTTCCTAACTACAAGCCATTGATGCTAAATTCGTTTGATGGGATAACTTTTCCTTGCCAACACATAACATACTTCAACACACAGGCGCTGCACTTACAAAGAGACGATGCGACCTTATCAAAGCTATTTATCAGCACCTTGTAGGGAGTAGCTTTTGAATAGTTCTGCAGTCTGCCTGACGGTTGCATTAACTCCTTCAAAGACTTGGAGAGGTTATTTCTCAACATGTTTTATGAGAGCGGCATGCATGTTAGTATGTCCACCCTCATCGAGACCAAGCAGAGGAAGAGTGAGTCTGTTATTGCTTTTATCGAACGCTTCAGGCGACTAGCCTTGAAGATGTCCTTCGGTATACCAAACTCAGAGCTTATGGATACTTGTCGGCATAACATCCTTCCTACAGTGAAGTTCTGTCTGGGTATCCATAAGTATGATACATGGCTCGCTTTCATCGGGGCCGCTGATGCTGTTGAAAATGACGTTCCTAATCTGGAACTACTGGGGTTGAAGTGTAGTTCCCCGTCCCGCTCAGTCAATCGGCAGAATCAAAACGCCAACGGCGTCAGTTTGTGTCGAGTCTTGTATGGTCATTGGACAACTTGTCGACAATGAGGAGTTTTCACGCGCGACAACCCTGGGCGCCATGGGACCGCGGCGTTCCGGAGGGAAACACGGTATAGCCGTAGCTGGACGAACCGCTCGGGTCATTCGGGAACTTTCAACGGGGCTAGCTACTTGCGCTGAAAGGGTCACCGAATGGCAAGGCTATAGTCCAGAATAGCTTGTGATGTTAGTGACCAATTCATATAGATGGGTCGGCACGGGCAGAAATTCGCGTGTGTGCCTTTGGATTGAGTCAGTTGGATGTGTGTACAGTTAGAACACAAGGTTTGGTCCTAAGATTTGGCGTCAACATAGGCGACGTGCTACGGCATGAGATACGGCGTCGGTCTTAAGTTGTCGGCATATAAGTTGCATAAGTTGGTTTGAGTTGTCTTGAGTCTAAGTCAGGAAACGCCGCAAGGCAAAGTCGGTCAAGTGATACTTAGGCCAGAAGTCTTGATTGGGTCTGTTGGTGATCGAAGTAGAAATGGCCGCGAGGCGGCGATATGGTGAAGTCACATTGAGTTGCGAGGCACGGTATGATGGATTTGTAAGCACGGTCACACGGAAATGGAGCTTCATCGCGTAGTTGCGTCTCTGATTATGGCCGTAAGGCAAACACGACTTGATAGGTTAACGTTGTTGAGTTAACATTGATGTTACGAGCACGGGATGGTCTAAAGACACAAAATGAGCAAGGCGTCGGTCATAAAACTGATCCTAAGGCAAGACTAGAAAGACAATCGATAAGAAGTGACTATGTTGCACAAAATAAATCAAACGTGTTGGGTTTGTATGGGTGGACGAGGAGCTCATTCCACCAGTACAGTTGAGTACTGACACCCACATAGTTTCCATGTACAGGCACAGGTAGAAGCTCGTGGCACGGAGCTCGCTTGGATGCGTCGAGGCACGGAGTTCCTTAGCGATTCGAAGCGTGCGGCCGCATGGAGTAAAGACTTATACAGGACATAATGTATGGACGTCGTCTTCCGAAGCATCCGTTGGCTCAAGACTTGTAACTGCGAGATAAGAGAGAGTTGAGTGACTTGTAAATGTGAGATGAGTGAACTTGAGTGATTGTAATATTGGCCTTGCGCCCCACTGTAACCTTTGTTTCAATATCAATAAAAGAGTTTCTTCTGAATGACTTGTGTTTGTTCTAATTTTCGCTGCTATTATTCAATGTCTCTGCACGGGACTTCTGTGCGACGACCCCGTCGCAGCCGCTGAAATCGACCGTTATGGAACCCGCCTTGCACGAGCGCAATCTAGGCTCGTGCGGCATCACGCCTTAGCGAGGATGATCGCTCCTACGGGAGCGGGGCGTGACATAATGGTATCAGAGCACGGCTTTACGTCCTTGGACTATCGATTGAATTCTTTAACTCGTTATTTCTGTAAACTCTGAAATTGCTTCCGCAAGTTGATATCGTTGGTGTGCTCTCTCTCAATTGTCCCACGGGATGTCCATACAATAAGTCTATCTATTTTGCAAAACATAGGAGAACAGTTTTTGACAATAAAACAAAAACGTGGTTCGCGTAAGCACGGTTGGCTAAGTCGGGCTGGGCATATACACCAAAGTTGCGTCGACCTTAGAAAAGTCGAGTGCCGAAATTGAATTGTGTCGGACGAGAATGAGTTGAACTTGATTGAGTAAAGTGAGATGACTATCGATAGGGGTACTATTGAGGGACGATAACGTCGATGCGATATAGATGAGCGTGCTTGGAATTCGAGGAATAGTTCGAACGAGATTTGAAGAAGTGGATTTTGATTCGAATGATAAGTGGATGATTTTATTGAATGACTTCATCCCTGAGTGGTGTATGCGATAGCCTCAGGGATGTCGATCGATTGATTAAAAAAATTGATGTTGTGAATGATTCGAGGGATAATGATCGAACTTGAATTAAATGTCGAGGAGATTATCCAGTCGGACGATAACATCATTCGCACGACTCAGAATTCGTTGCAAACGAAGATCGTCAAGTTATGTATATCGTCGATGGTATTGAGGCGTATCAAAGATTGATATGCGATAACTCGGGGGTACTCTGACTCGGCGAATGACGATCGTGCAAGTGTTATTGTTCGGTTGGATGCGATACTTAGGATTTTGATCGAGATGAATGTTGGATGAAAATGATCGTGCCTTGATGGTTACGTTGATAGCCACAACATCGACGATCTTATCTTACGCGAGCGCAACTCCAGCCTCGCACATGAGTTGCGTCGAATTTGGGGCGATTGTTCCGCGTGAGCACTGACATGGTGATTCATGTCGCGGGAATGATCGAACTCGAAAAATCAGGACGTGGCAACGTTGATTGTCTCGACTTGTCGGTTTAACGCGAAGGTGAATTCGAGGATGTTTGGACTTACGACTGATGAATGAAAGAAACTTGAGGATTGAGTAGGTCTAATCCGCGTATCGAGAATGAACTAGTCTAGACACAAAACAAGAGTTACGTCCCAATGAGGATGATTATCCTGCGGAAGCGTGCATGGTGATTCATGCCCACCGTAGAAAATCTGACTCGCGTGAGATCGGGACACAACATATTGTTAAGCTAGACAACCTCATGATCGATTTCGTGAATTGGAATAAATGACTTAGGGAGTATAGAATGTGAATCATGATTTATCGGTGAATTGTGTCGTAGCATGCTTGACTTTGAGAAGGATTGATAGGCGAACTATATCGAACATGTTTGAAGGGATAGACTATACGAAATGGCTTGATGAATGAGTGATGTCGATACGTCAAGGAATTGGTTGAAATGTGAGTTATCATAGGATGGCTTTGCAGAAAGACTCGGACCCCGTACGGCGAATATTGGGATGTGCGTAGGAAATCGATGCTCGATGTTTAGAAATCGAATTGATGCGAGCTTGGGTAGAAAACCCCGTACTATCAACTTGGTTGACCTTAGGATGGGGTCAGTGTTGATATCGTTGTTTGGGAACTATGATTCCAATACTGACAATTGACTTTAGCCTAAAGAGATTGCATAGCGGCTAGGCGAGATGTCCATGTTGCGAGAGTTAGCATCGGTATTATTGATTTTAAAGGATTGAGTGGATGGATCGATAGATGGAATTGGGTTCACTATCACAAGGCTTGGTTGAAATGCATGTATTTTGGGGATGCCTAGAATATGTGCACGATCCAAACTAAGTGATACGCTGAATCAAGTGAGACTTGAGGAATGGAAAAGTGTCGAGGATTTTGAAATTGTATTGAAGGAAAGATCGAGGGTAGCACGAGCGTGGCTTGGATTGAGAAAACGCATAGGCGTAGTGTGTGCAAGAGTCTTGAATGTTGAGTAAAAGTGATAAGTGTACTCTGTTTAGTTTCGAGGATAAAACTTTTTCTGATTGGTGTATGATGTAGTGCCCCGTCCCGCTCAGTCAATGGGCAGAATCAAAACGCCAATGGCGTTCGGACTTAGCCTTGCAACGGCTACTCGAAGACATCGCTCGGTCGAAGCGACCGCTCGCTCAGGTAGTGTAGTTTCGGTGAACTTGCCTCATCTTAGCCTTCACATAATAAATCGCATGTTTTCAACTTGCACAAGTAGGCTTGATAATAAAAGAGACGAATCCACATAGCTAAAGGGAATAATCCCGACGGGTCGAATTGAGTTAGAATATGGAATGGTCTAACGGTCGGCTTAGAGTTGGTGCACAGCGTGCTTTGAAAATGATACTCGATCTTTCGTTCCGTGGCTCGGAAGAAGGAAAGTTGGTTGAGTCGGCAAAGTTATGAGCATAGCCTAAGTCATAGGCGTCGCCCGCATAAATGCTTCATAAAGCATGCACGGTCCTGTTGTCCAAGGCTTGGCATAGCCTTGGCTTGCCCCATGAGTTAAGTTGCGTTGCACAGCTTGTGCCATAAGTCTAGGCACCCAAATGACTTGGTCGTTCAAAGTTGAACGCGTGCACGGCACGTTCCATCGAGGCAAGGCTTGACGTGGCCTTTGCTCGTTAAGTTGTAGGCTTGAGTATGTTAGGAAAAGTTATACGAGTCGACCTAAGTCATTCTAAGTGCGGTCCTGCTCATTCTGCGGTTGTCAAGTCAAATAGTCCCACGATCCCAAGGTCCGTCATATAAAGTATGACTTGGGCGATAGCGTCGCATAGATCAGAAGTCGATTTGAGGCACGGTGCACGGACTTAGTGTCTAGGGCAGGAACCACGGTTGATTGAATGAGTTTTGGAGAAAGGATTATTGAATATGTATTGAGTTAAATGAAGTGATATGGTAACATGAAAAGAATACTCGCGACCGTGGGTTGTCGAGGGGTCTCAAATGATAGAAAGAATGCTCGCGACCGTGGGTAGTCGAGGGGCCTCAAATGATAGATGGTTTGATATTGGTTTTGAAAGAGATGGTAACATTGGAAGAGGAATGACTGTGTGAGACGTCAGTTTGTATCGAGTCTTGCATGGTCATTGGACAACTTGTCGATAAAAAGGAGTTTCCACGCACGACAACCCTGGGCGCCATGGAACCGCGGCATTCCGGAGGGGAACACGGTACAGCCATAGCTGGACGAACCGCTCGGGTCATTCGGGAACTTTCAGCGGGGCTAGCTACTTGCGCTGAAAGGGTCACCGAATGGCAAGGCTATAGTCCAGAATAGCTTGTGATGTTAGTGACCAATTCATATAGATGGGTCGGCACGGGCGGAAATCTACGTGTGTGCCTTTGGATTGAGTCAGTTGGATGTGTGTACAGTTAGAACACAAGGTTTGGTCCTAAGATTTGGCGTCAACATAGACGACGTGCTACGGCACGAGATGCGGCGTCGGTCTTAAGTTGTCGGCATATAAGTTGCATAAGTTGGTTTGAGTTGTCTTGAGTCTAAGTCAGAAAATGCCGCAAGGCAAAGTTGGTCAAGTGATACTTAGGCCAGAAGTCTTGATTGGGTCTGTTGGTGATCGAAGTAGCAATGGCCGCGAGGCGGCAATATGGTGAAGTCACATTGAGTTGCGAGGCACGGTATGATAGATTTGTAAGCACGGTCACACGGAAATGGAGCTTCATCGCGTAGTTGCGTCTCTGATTATGGCCGTAAGGAAAACACGACTTGATAGGTTAACATTGTTGAGTTAACATTGATGTTGCGAGCACGGGATGGTCTAAAGACACAAAATGAGTAAGGCGTCGGTCATAAAACTGATCCTAAGGAAAGACTAGAAAGACAATCGATAAGAAGTGACTATGTTGCACAAAGTAAATCAAACGTGTTGGGCTTGTATGGGTGGGCGAGGAGCTCATTCCACCAGTACAGTTGAGTATTGACACCCACATAGTTTCCATGTGCAGGCACAGGTAGAAGCTCGTGGCACGGAGCTCGCTTGGATGCGTCGAGGCACGGAGTTCCTTGGCGATTCGAAGCGTGCGGCCGCATGGAGTAAAGACTTATACAGGACATAATGTATGGACGTCGCCTTCCGAAGCATCCGCTGGCTCAAGACTTGTAACTGAGAGGTGAGAGAGAGCTGAGTGGCTTGTAAATGTGAGATGAGTGAACTTGAGTGATTGTAATATTAGCCTTGCGCCCCACTGTAACCTTTATTTCAATATCAATAAAAGAGTTTCTTCTGAATGACTTGTGTTTGTTCTAATTTCCACTGCTATTATTCAATGTCTCTGTACGGGACTTCTGTGCGATGACCCCGTCGCAGCCGCTGAAATCGGCCATTATGGAACCCGCCTTGCACGAGCGTAATCTAGGCTCGTGCGGCATCACGCCTTAGCGAGGACGATTGCTCCTACGGGAGCGGGGCGTGACATGAAGACACCCAAATCTGAAGACAAAAGCAAGCACCCCAAACTATCCTTATCCGTGGGGGTAAAAGGAAAGAAGTCTTGAAGGTCGACACTTCCAAGGGAGCTTCCAATTCTCAGGGCGCTCCTGACAAATCTAAGGAGACTTTCTCCTTTAACAAAGATGATGTTGTTACCATTTTTCACACATTGATGAAGGGTAATAAACATGCATTGTCTCCACCACGACATCCTGCGGAGGCAAACCAACTCAACGACCCCAAGTACTGTCTTTATCACCAGTACGTGTACCATTCTACCAAGGATTGCATCATCCTGAAGAAGAAGAAGATACAACAGCTTATCGACTGCCAAGTTATCAACCTCAAAGCCGAAGACAAGGTCGTATCTTCTAACACGATCTCTCTTCAATTTGGTGACTATCCTCCCACAGATATTCCAGACGGCGTAGTCCCAATCCCCAAGGCAGTAATGGAAGTCGTCAACCTGTCACCAGCTAGTGACTCAATATCACATTGGTGCAACTCACGACAGAACGTGGTGAGATCATGTGGGTCCATCCAGATCTTGTGCAAGAAATGACATAGGGGGTGGTGTCTTCCAAAGCAAAGAGGGGCAAGAAATACAAGTCATGCCATATGGTGTCTTCTTCTATTTACGAAGTTCTATCTGGCGAGACGCGATCCAAAAAGACTTACCTGCAGAATTATGACCCTGTACAAGAAGACGTAGTGCCTTCTCAAGCTCCTGCTGCCCCCACAAGTTCAGAAGCTGGTCCATCTAAGTCCTCAACTATCGACAAAGCTAAGCAGAAGGAGACGCGATTTGACAAGTCTCTGAAGGCACCAACTCCCGAAGGCATGGATCGACCTTAAAACTTTGACATACTGGCACAACTGGCCAATACACCTGCCAGATTGTCATTGTTCGATCTACTGCGACTCTCCAAAGAGACGCGTAAAGCTTTAAGTGAAGCATTACTACATGCCGACTCTTATCTCGCTGAAGTCAAAGCCCCCACTGAAGATCCAGTCTTCTGTCCTTACTGTCATAGCACTATGGAAGTGGTGCCCAACATCACCTTTTCATAAGAGGACATGCTACTAAAAAATAATCGCCATGATAGACCTCTGTACTATACAGGATATATCGGGGCGATTAAGGTGGATCAGATGCATATCGATCCAGGTTCCTTCCTCAGCATCATCCCTAGAAGTTACTCCAAATTCTAGGGATCCCTTTGTACAAGCTGTCTGCAACCAATACAACTATCATGGCTTTCAATGTTGGAAGAAGTCACCCTCTGGGCAAGATCCGTCTCAAGTGCCAGATTGGTGATCTCCGAACAGAGGTTGCTTGCTATGTAATCGATGCCAATATGTCCTACAATATCTTGTTAGGATGTCCGTGGATACACGAGAACATGATTGTTACTTCTATCCTTCACCAGTGCTTTAAGTACGTCAACAGTGATGGCATTGTGAAGACAGAATTTGTCGATGTCGATCCTTTCAAGGGTATTGAAGTCTACTATGGAGATTCGGTACTCTATCAACCTCAGCCTCCCAAGGATGACGGCAACGAAGCTGACGATGAAGCTGAAGTTAATTCATCCGCCAGTGACGATTTCCTGGTTATCCGAGTCAAAGGACGTACTACTCCATAAAGTATTTCAAAGCCTCTCACAATTCGAGTAAAAAAGAAGCGTCCTGATGTTGCCGCACCATTGACCACCACTCTTCGTAAAACAACTCGGGTGAAACCTGCTGAAGCCCATCCTCCCAATCCTGATGAGTTACCCTACATAGTGAACTTGACCAAGTCTGTGACTCCTGCCTCGGATGATGACGCCCTTAATGAATATATCAATACTCAAAATAATGTACCTTCAGTGGATAATGTTATCCATGAAGAAAAACTTGAATATTTTCTGAGTAAAGGTTTATCTTTGAATTACTCTGATGTCTACTAGTCTGTAAACAAGTACGTAGATACATTGTATGCCTTAGAGCATGGCATAAGATCACGTCTCTGCATGCCGGTCACGACGTCTCGTCTGCGGGAAAAGTCTGGCCAGAAGATATCCACTACTTCATCGTTCTAGCTAGAAAGAAGGGTGAAGAACTAATCTTCTTCGGTCGAATAATTGATGAAAGAAAGTACGTTCAGGACTTTACTATTCCCGATTACAACACCGAAGCTGACTATGATTCAGGTAAAATGCAGCTTTACTGATATAGTTGGCAGGCCAAGAATATCATCCAGAACATGGGATATGATATGAAAAGCGACCAGGGACTAAACTACGGTCAAGGGCGACGATTACCAATACGTCACTTTGCTCCTCCCGGCAAACCAGATAACTATTATCAACGAAACGACGTTGATTTGGGTTATGTTACTCCTCCAGCAACTCCTGAAGGATCAGACGTTGAAGTGGATCGTTGTACTCATTCTTCTGACTCCTGCCTCTGGAATTCAGACTCCAGCATTGGAAACATGTTCAAAACAACTTTATCCGTCAACATGGTGTCAATTGACCAAATTGCAGAAGATGTCCAATCAATCGAGCTCGAACAATGGGCTCAAAAGATGGACACCAGGTGGGAGTTACATTTTGAACAACGTGAACCACCGGTTAAAGACAAAGTTGTCCAAGTTAATCTAGGAGATGGATCGTCTCCTAAACCAATCTTTATCAACAAAAGTATGTCTGGTGAAGAACGACAATCTCTTATACAGTTTATAAGAGAATATATTAACGTCTTTGAATGGAGCTATGAAGACATGCCAGGCTTAGACCCTAAAATTGCTATGCACCGCCTAAATATCTTGTCTAAAGCTAAGCCAGTGAAGCAACAACAACAGCGGCTTCGACCAGATATCATGGAGGCCATTGAGAGTGAAGTCAAAAAGCTTATTTTAAGTAGGTTCATTCACGAAGAACAATACCCTGACTGGGTCGCTAATATTGTTTCGGTTATGAAAAAGAACGATAAATTTTGAGTCTGTATCGATCACCGTGATTTGAGCTCTGCATGCCCAAAAGATGAGTTCCCTCTACCAATCACCGACATAATGATCGACAATACTTGTGGTTTTGAGCGAATGTCCTTTATGGATGGATTCTTAGACTACAACCAAATCAAGATGCTCTCCAATGATGAGAAATACACATCTTTTCGAACACCATTGGGGGTATACTGCTATACGGTAATGCCCTTCGGATTGAAAAATACGGGTGCGACATACCAGCAAGCTATGAACACAATTTTTTGTGATCATTTGCACAAAACAGTAGAATGCTATGTAGATGATATTGTCGTTAAAAGTTGTTTCAAGGGCAACCACCTCCAAGATTTGAGAACGATGTTCGAACTGATGCGTAAACACTAACTCAAGATGAATCCAACCAAGTCTTTTCTATGAGTCTTCAGCGGCAAGTTCTTTGGTTTTGTTATCACTTCAAAGGGTATACATCTTGACCCAAAGAAGGTTAAAGCTATCCTCGATATGCATCCTCCAAGAAATCTCAAAGAGCTACGCGGACTCCAAGGAAGGTTAGCCTATATCAGACGATTCATTTCAAATCTTTCTGGAAGGTGTCAACCGTTTACTCAGCTCATGATGAAAGGAGTATCTTTCATCTGGACTGAACAATGTCATCGCGCATTTGACGATATCAAAAAGTATCTCACAAGCCCCTCCAGTGTTGGTGGCTCCGATAGTCGGAAAGCCTTTCTTGTTGTAACACCCAGTTTCTAAAATGAGGGTAATTTTGAAAATTTGTATTTTAATTTATTTAATTATGATATTTAAATAATAATATGATTTTTCGTAAATTTTAATCATTTTTAAACTATTTAAATCATGACTTATGATTTTGGTGTTTGGCTAGTGTAACCTTAGAGACTGTTGACCTAGAGCCTAACCATATTATTGGGATACTTATTAGTCATTTTAGCCTTGAGGGTATTTTTTTCATTTTTTTGGATTATTTGAATTTAATATATTTTATTAGGAATTTTTAAAATAATTTATTGAATGGTGTATTTTAAATACTAGTTAATTAATTTCCATGTGGTTTTGGTTAGCCTTACCTAGATTGGACCTAACCTAGATTAGTCATAGCTAGCCTAATTAGCCACATTGAGTTTAGTTGGTATTGGTTAAATGGTTTGAGTCATGTTTAGCTTAGTGAGTGGGTTGCAACTTAACTAGGAAAGAGCCCTAGATTCTAGGCCACCCATTAGCCTTGATTCATTGCTAGCCCTTAGATGAAACCTAAAAACCCTAACCCTAGCTAAAGTGGCCATCCAAGACCCCTCCCCTTTCCTATATAATATCCTTTTAGAAATTTGTGCCCCTTCCATTATTCTATCATTTTCCTAAGAACAAGATTAGCCTCTATTGAAACTTCTTCATATTTTATTCAATATTAATCCTTTTTCATCCAAACTTCTTCCATGGTGTTCTAATTTGAGGTTCCTTACTGTTCATGGAGAGAAATCTCAGGTTTGGACAAATTTGGAGAGTTTTGGCTAACAAGGAGAAACCCCCCTTTGGAGCTTTTCATTGAAATTTCAACATATAGGTAAATCCCTATTCCCTCCACCAAATTTTATTTTCTTTGTATGGATAGGAAGCCCTAGGAGTCCCCTAGCTACTAGAATAGGTGTGGTGTCGAGTCGTGTCAATTTCGTGTCCGTATCAGACACGTATCAGCTTGTTTGTTAAGTGTTTGTTGATTTGCCACAAAGGGTTTAAACTTGATATTTTTGGAAAGTGTTTAAATGGATTTGTTGTATTATATATATATATTGAATTCATGCTTGACTGAGCACGATTTAGGCTCGTGTCCGTGTCCAAATTGGACACGAACACGCTGTACATTGTACTATGCACTGTCCTGCTCACTGACACCTCGTGTGCACTGTACACGACACGTGGACACGTGCCACTTGACACAGACCTAGGGGCAATGTCTGAAAAGACATCCCCAAAGTTTCGTGTTAAGTCGTGTCGTGTCGAGTGAGATAACGCACCCGTACTGGCCGCGCGCTGTCGCGCGCAGGCGACTGAACACGTGCACAGACACGCACAAACGTGCATTCGTGTCCTCTGTAGACACGTCGTGGACACGTGTCAGGCTACCCCACATGTAGCCCTACCCTAGGCAACCACGTGGGTGTGTGCACGTGACACGAAGTGTCGTGTATCGTGTCCTACAGACACGTGCACGTGTACACGACACTGCCTTCCTGTGTACTGTCCAGTTATTGATTTCAGTGTTAAATTCCATTTTAAATGTTTAAATTATAGTTTTAAATTACTAATTAGATCCTAGACTTGGTTAACAATCTCTGTTAGTTGATGTTACTTATTAGAATAGGTTGTTTGTCATGTAAAATAGGATTTGAACTTGAAGTTCATGCATGGACTGATACCATACTATATTTTTCCTGCTTCCTGAACTTCAATCCTATTTTAAATCCTATTTTAACTGATGTTTAAGTATCACTAATGATCCTACATAGTTGCTAGTTCATGATTATTTCGAACTTCCATCTAGATTAGGATTTTTGATATGGAAATGGAAATTGGACTTTAAGTTGGTTTAAATCTAAGATTGCCCTGTAATGCTCATCTTAATGTTCATCTATGTTTTAATCTATGAGAATACCTATAGTGTTCTGCCTTGAACATCATCCTAGTTCAGTCCTATTTGGGGTATTGTTAGCTATCAACCACATTGATCATTTTCCAGTTGGTTCTTGTAGCAGTCATCACTTTGTGTCAGATGTAGAGTATAGGCTCAATTGGGTCTTGTTTCAGTGTTCCAGTAATTGGCATTTCTTATCATACATAGCCCTTTCACATACAACCTGATAACTGAAACACAGACACACTTTCACACTGATTTTTGGCACATTACACTGTCATGTGTTAAATCATAAACCTGAGAACATTTTAATAACCTGAGAATGGACCCACTGTCATCCATTTCCTGTAGACTCTAAATCTGAGACTTACACAATTGCATTGACACCCACACACACAAATCCTACCATATCACACACACACATATGAGTTTGATTTCCCTCACACAATTCCTTTTTCCTATCACTGTTTCAGGAATCCTGAAACCTATTACACTGTCACACACAAACCTGAGAACTGTCCCTAGCTTAAGGAAATTTCTAATTGTCTATTTAGATCAGTCTATATGGATGTGGTTCAGTCAGTCAATGGTCTGTCCTGCATGTAGAGTATCAATTCCCCTCAACTTAGTGATCAGTTGGTTTTAGTTAGCTCAGTCCAGTTATAGAATGAGATACATAGGGAGTTAGGACCATGACTTGGTTGAATATTCAGATCCCATACCTGTTACCAATCAGTTTCCATGTTGATGTTGTACTGTATCACCCAGGTTCAGTCCCTTGAAGGCCAGAGTTCAGTCCCTTGCATGTTGGTCCTACTTAGGATGTATTGTTCAGATGTTGCATTAATCCACAAGATATTGTTCACTCCTCTATGCATATGTCATATCCTTCCTAACTTAAGCCCAGAACTTGCCTTAGTATCTGTCCTCTTTATGAGGTATTAGACCAACCTATTCACTGCACATGTACACTGTTCCTCACCTAACTACCTACTGTCATTCAGTCCCCATACCAGCCTTTCCAAGCACCCCATATCAGTCCTAAACCAGGCCATATTTAGCCCCACAAACCTGTCCAAACCAGTCCCTAAAACCCCCTCCAATCCAGCCTAGTAGTAGCCCATTTACCTGTCCTAAAACAGCCTCCAACAGCCCTTGTACACAGCCTATTTAGCAGTCCCCAACCTGTCCTTAGCTGACTACATATCAGTCCTAGATTAGCCCATTGACAACCCAAAACATGCTACATATCAGTCCCTGTATTGGCCCATTTGTTGTCCATAAAAACCAGCCTTGAATAGCCCCTTTAAACCTGTCCTAAAATACTGCTCTGTGTGTGTGTTAGCTATGTGTGTGTGTGTAAGTGCCGTATATGTATTTGTGTGAGTGAGCCTATATATGAGTATAGTATGTGTCTATAAGTAGAGCCTATATGTGATGTTAACATAGTCTATAATTATATGAATATGTGTTAAATATATTTAGTTAGAGATAATTGATGTGTGAATGTGTAGAATGGTCTATGTATGATATAGCTATGGCTTATAGCCTATATACAGGGCACATAGCCTATGGCTCATTGCTTGTGTGTGTGGTTTGAATGCCAGTATAGGTGTGCAGTTGGCTTGTATAGCCTTGGGATTGATGTAGAGTGCTAGCCTAGGCTTGGTTAGGCCTAGTGAGACTTATTAGACTTGTTTGGCTTAGGCTTGACCTAGTTTGACCAGTCTAGTTGACTAGAGTTGACTAAGTGTTGACTTTAGTCTAGTTTGACCTAGACAGCATACAGACGCATCGTAGATTATATTTATCATCTCCTGTATACATCTTGACTTGTGTTGCTCAAACTAGGAGTCAGGTACCTCATCTCGGACAGTACATTTACTTCAGACATTCAGATACCAGGTGAGTACATTCTCTGATCATTTCATATCCTGTTTAGAATTATTTTCCTGCTTTAAATTACTTTACTTGATACTGTCACGTTGGTCACACGGATTAGTACTATATGGATCCTTTCTTGAGATGTTATCCCCTCAGGAGCATCGGATACTACATGTTCTGTGTGTTTCACTTATATGGTGTATCACTATGCTTTACGGTTCATTGATCACTTGTGACATGTACTCTCATGATCACAGAGTCTTTTTTGAATCACCCATTTATAGGCATTCCCATATCACCCATTTATGGGCCTACCATGTATCACCCCTTGTGGGCTATTACATGGAATCATAACATAACCTGGCTGGATCCTTATGTATTGATTGGGGGTACGAGGGAGTATAAACAGTCATGTGAACAATTCCAAAGTAGAATAGCCATGTACGCCTCTTTAGTATAGCCATGTGTAAATCAAGCCGTTCATATGTCGACTTTGTACTCTAAATCGCTAGTCACTGGTAGCTCTCTACTTATAGTAGATATTTCTATTACAGTTCTCTCTCTGTTTATATTCTGTACTTTCTTTCAGTTTATGTATCTTACTTTACTGCATGATTATATTTTCTAACCTGCTATGATATGTTGAGATGTATTGTGCTCGCTCCTGTCCTGACTGGACCTGTTGAAAATTTTACAAAGGATGATGAGGAACCCTGCACCCCTTACTTTGGAGCTTGCCTAGATGACACTCGCGACCGGGACCCCTGGGGAGGTTCAGGCAGCTGTTGAGGATGATACCCTTATATAGTTTAGATAGTCTAGACTATCTTTTTTCATGTTAGTTGTTGTCCTTATTTTCAGAATTGTATAATTTGAGATGTTGAGACTAGTAGTTGTTAACTTATGTTATTTTATTCTGTTGTGCCTCAGTTGAGGAGTTCTTATCTATTTCATCGTGCCATATTCTATCTCTAGATTGTGATTAAATTGTACCTTCTGTGATTAGCCTCCAGTTGAAGATTATTCTATATTGTGTTAGTTATAGTTCATGACCTAGAACAACGTTCTACCGTCGATACTGCGGTGTAGGCTGGGCGCTGTTACGTACTCGTACCCTGACAGTCGGTGCGGATCGTGACACATTTTTAGTGGTGGTCCATGCAGGTCGAGTTTATGTAGTGGTATTCGAACTAGAGTATCACTACAGCCTGCAGTAGGATTAGGATATTTTTGAAGGTACTCAATCAAGTTAGGATTCCTTAAGAGATTCCTGGGACGACCCTTGAGAATCTTATTTAAACTTCAATTTGAAATCATTTCCCTTGTTTGTTGCTCTCACTCCTTGATTATTGAATTTGATTTTGATGGATCGTTGTTGATTTTGATTTTCCTATCGAGATGAATTTTATGGCCTGAGTTACGATATTTTCTGATAACATATGTTGACGGGAATACAGGGATGGTAAAACGTCTACTTGATTATGGAACCTGTAGTTTATGGCAGCCATATTAGCTGGCGTGGCGGAAACATAGGGACCTGACTTCGGATGTACGTATCTTGGTTATGAGATTTAGACTTTCTCGCAGCTATACTTGTCGGCATAACAAGATTTCCAGACGACATGATTGTAGAGGTGCATACCCCAGTTATGGAATCTATCGTTTATCGCAGCCTTGCTTACTGGCATGGCGAGGACTCTGAGTAACATAATTTTGGACAGACGTATATGATTATCAGATTGTATCTTGAGAAGGTTTTTAAAACATATCATCTCTATCGTACCATTCTGTTGTTATAAATTGTATTCCATCATCAAATAACTTAGGAGTAGGAGTATGAGTAGGAGTAGCTTAGCTGTTATTATAAATCTGGTGTAACTTTTTGCTATAATTTTTTTTTCTCCTAATACAATGAATCGAAGATTTTGCTAGATCTTAACTTGGATTTGATATTATAGCTCTGGTTTCAAAATGGTTCCTTCTTTTAAACAGATAAGCAGAACAGATTTTATCATTATTTTCTTCTTGCCATTATTTCTTGTATTACCTTAAAATATATGTATAATGGACACAGATACTTGCCTGACATGTATGCATGCTACACTTGATTACCAACCTATCTAAATGCATATTAATATGTTTGATGTTAATTTCTCAAAATCCTAATATTTCTAATATAGTACAGTATCAGTGACTAGTTCTTTGTTTTCCAGATTAAATTCGTAAATTAAATGTAAATTTCATGTTATTAGTCGTTGTTTACATCACTGCACATGTATGTTATATACAAGGTTTCAAGTTTTAAAGAAATTGGTTGAGTTTTGTGTTTGAATTTGTCAAATATGAGACTGTGTGCATATTAACCCTTTAAGCTTGAATTTTAAGTGATTAGTCAATTTGCAGTTTTTTTAAACGTAATATTTTGAGTCGTATACATTGTTTTATGTAGGGATATAATGTTAGGTTTTATACTCTTACATGTTAGGTTGTGGTTGTGGTAAACGTTGGGTTGGTTTTGATGTTCAAATTTCTCCAAAATCCTGAAAACTGAATACATGTTAACATTTTTACATTACTTTCAAATGTGTAGTTCAATTTCGGATTAATATGTAATGTTGAACTAAACTAAATGATTGAACCATTCATTTCAAGTTTTAATCCATGTACACTTGACACTCTACACTAATGTTCACAACTGCCATGTAAACCTAACCCTTCATCTCCATGTTATGTTCATATATATATATATATATATTTTTTTTTTTTTTAATTATTTTTTTTATTATTTTTTTTGGAAAAGGCATTTCATTAGAAAATAAAAGTGGCTCTGAAAGAGCATTACAGGTGCCATGGCCCCAAAAACACAAAATGGGCCTGGAAAGCAATTAGGGAAATACAAAAGGGTTGAAAAGGAAATTTCGAAATTATGAAAAATTTCGAAATTTTGAAAAATTTCAAAATCGAAAAAGTAATTGGGCGGTCAGCCCACTAGAGCAGGGCACGCTGCCCGATACTGCGCGTACGCAGATCAAGGGCACGCGAAACGAAGAGATGGGGAGCTGTCACGCCACCCATAGGGGTGGGTGGGCGCGCAACATGAGCGCCTCGGGCCCCTCACCCGGCGCGACGACCGGAGCCGGGCGAAGACCGACGGAGGACCGGCTAGAAGGGGCGCAGACGGGGGGGTGGGGGGGGGTGGGGGGGAGGGTTGGCGGGGGGAGGAAGGCGGGGGCTCAACCTCCGGCTGGCGGAGTAGGGAGGATCCGACGAAGCTGCAGCGGAGAGGCCCGAGAGGGACGACGACAGGAGAGGAGCGTCGGACGGTGGGACACGACCACCAGGGGCTGCTGCCGGCCTTCAGGCGACAAGGAGGGGAGGGTGGGCGGCGCGCGCAAGGGGGAACGGCTGCGCCGGCAGGGGAGGGTAGTAAGGGGGCACCACGCGCAGGGCTGTCGGTGCGGAGGCGGCCGATGCCAAGGCCGATCAACTCCGAGGGGGAGGTGCCTCCGGCAGGCGTCGAAGGGAACGCCGAAGGCTAGGGGGTGGAGAAACGGCCGGATGCCTCCGTACGGCCTCGAGGGCCCACAGGGGTGGGTGGCCGCAGTCGAGGAGGGAGGGGACCGACGGTGAGGGGAGGTGGACCGGGACGATGGGAGTAGAGGGAGGGAGGGTAGCCACCGCGGGGAGGGTGGCGGCCGGGGCGCACAGGGGAAGGTGCACCGTGGGCGGGTGAGACCACCTCAGGGAGAGGAAGGCCGAGGTGGTCTCCGCCGAGGGGGAGGGGAGCTCCGCCGATGGCGGGGAAGGACCGCACGACCGCTGAGGAAGGGCCGGGGCACCGGTGGGGGGCGAGGACGGACCAGGCCGGAGGGGAAGAGGCAGAGGGGGAGGGCCTGGCTGCGGGAGCGGGGGGCCCACAACCAAGGGGGGCGGCGCCACGAGGACGACGGCAGGCGGAGAAGAAGCGGGGGGGGGCAAGCTCGGCGTTGCTGCCGGACGAGGAGAACCAGGCCTCTGCCCGGTGACAGCAGCGGAGGAGGAGGAGCCGCGGCGTCGTCTGCGGCGAGGACGCCGGGGACGCCGGAGCCAACGACGCGGAGGAAGAGGGCGGCGGCACTGAGGGCAGCAAGGAGGCTGCCGGGGGGAAAACGGACGGGGGAGCAAGCCGTCGGAAGACGGCGCTGGGTGCCAGGGGGCGGCCCACCCGTCGGGAGCCGACGCGAGCTGCCAGGGGACGGCCCACCACGGCGGCGGCCACCAGGGGGCCGGCCACGAAGGGGGTCCCCATCCACCGGGCGCTCCCCAGGGAGCTGAGCTGCTCCTCATCTATTTTCCCATTATGTTCATATATATATATATATATATATATATATTTTTATATAGTTTATGCATACATGTTATAATGTATATAGATTCATAATTAAATCTCTACCTCTCTATACATATAGATATACATATATATATGGTTAGCCATGCATGTTATGAGTAAATAGCTTGTGCCATGTAGACTGTTTAACCAATATGCCATGCATAGTGTAACTTGATAGCTATTGTTTTGAGACCCAAATCCTCCTATATACTTTCTTGTATATTTCACACACACAAGCCGACTATCTTACCATATGAACATGTCCACATACACCCATACACACACTAACCACATAACCTTTACATAATGTTACCTTTTCCCTCTCTAACACTCTCTCTTTCTATATATATTATATTGTGATTGGATTCAATGCTATTGACTTTCGTTCCTTAAACTTTTAGTTTTAATTTTTCTTAAATAGTACCCCTTTATAGATGATTAGTAGTTATCTTATTTTATTTTTGATAATTACCAGTTTTCATATAGGATGGTAGACTGCCTTACAGCCTTGATGATTGTTGTTTTTGTAACTTTTCTAGTTCAACACCCTTGATTGCTTGTATGTTTTGATACCCCATGATTGTTTTGGTCTAGTGTGACTAGTATACCTAGATGAGACTTTCATTACCACCGTATGCCATGACCCTGTATGCCGTCCTTTTAAATTGTATGATTGATTAAGTTTTGAGACTTTGATTGTGGGGGTTTGACCTAGAAGGGGTAGGAACATTTTAATTTCGAGGACGAAATTTTTCTAAGGTGGGTAGACTTGTAACACCCAGTTTCTAAAATGAGGATAATTTTGAAATTTTGTATTTTAATTTATTTAATTATGATATTTAAATAATAATATGATTTTTGGTAATTTTTAATTATTTTTAAACTATTTAAATCATGACTTATGATTTTGGTGTTTGGCTAGTGTAACCTTAGAGACTGTTGACCTAGAGCCTAACCATGTTATTGGGATACTTATTTGTCATTTTAGCCTTGAGGGTATTTTTGTCATTTTTTTGCATTATTTGAATTTAATATATTTTATTAGGAATTTTTAAAATGATTTATTGAATGGTGTATTTTAAATACTAGTTAATTAATTTCCATGTGGTTTTGGTTAGCCTAACCTAGATTGGACCTAACCAAGATTAGTCACAGCTAGCCTAGTTAGCCATATTGAGTTTAGTTGGTATTGGTTAAATGGTTTGAGTCATGTTTAGCTTAGTGAGTGGGTTGCAACTTAACTAGGAAAGAGCCCTAGATTCTAGGCCACCCATTAGCCTTGATTCATTGCTAGCCCTTAGATGAAACCTAAAAACCCTAACCCTAGCTAAAGTGGCCAGCCAAGACCCCCCTTGCCTATATAATATCCTTTTAGAAATTTGTGCCCCTTCCATTATTCTATCATTTTCCTAAGAACAAGGTTAGCCTCCATTGAAACTTCTTCATATTTTATTCAATATTAATCCTTTTTCATCCAAACTTCTTCCATGGTATTCTAATTTGAGGTTCCTTACTGTTCATGGAGAGAAATCATTGGTTTGGACAAATTTGGAGAGTTTTGGCTAACGAGGAGAAACCCCCCTTTGGAGGTTTTCATTAAAATTTTAACATATAGGTAAATCCCTATTCCCTCCACCAAATTTCATTTTCTTTGTATGGATAGGAAGCCCTAGGAGTCCCCTAGCTGCTAGCATAGGTGTGGTGTCGAGTCGTGTCATTTTTGTGTCCGTATCAGACACGTATCAGCTTGTTTGTTAAATGTTTGTTAATTTGCCACAAAGGGTTTAAACTTGATATTTTTGGAAAGTGTTTAAATGGATTTGTTGTATTATATTTATATATATTGAATTCATGCTTGACTGAGCACGATTTAGGCCCCTGTTCGTGTCCAAATTGGACACGAACACGCTGTACACTGCACTGTGCACTGTCCTGCTCACTGACACCTCGTGTGCACTGTACACGACACGTGGACACGTGCCACTTGACACAGACCTAGGGGCAATGTCTGACAAGACATCTCTAAAGTTTTGTGTCAAGTCGTGTCGTATCGAATGAGATAACGCACCCGCACTGGCCGTGCGCTGTCGCACGCAGGCGACTGAACACGTGCACAGACACGCACAAACGTGCGTTCGTGTCCTCTGTAGACACGTCGTGGACACGTGTCAGGCTACCCCACGTGTAGCCCTACCCTAGGCGACCACGTGGGTGTGTGCACGTGACACGAAGTGTCGTGTGTCGTGTCCTACAGACAAGTGCACGTGTGTACGACACTACCTTCCTGTGTACTGTCCAGTTATTGATTTCAGTGTTAAATTCCATTTTAAATGTTTAAATTATAGTTTTAAATTACTAATTAGATCCTAGACTTGGTTAACAATCTCTGTTAGTTGATGTTACTTATTGGAATAGGTTGTTTGTCATGTAAAATGGGATTTGAACTTGAAGTTCATGCATGGACTGATACCATACTATATTTTTCCAATTTCCTGAACTTCAATCCTATTTTAAATCCTATTTTAACTGAGGTTTAAGTATCACTAATGATCCTACATAGTTGCTAGTTCATGATTATTTCGAACTTCCATCTAGATTAGGATTTTTGATATGGAAATGGAAATTGGACTTTAAGTTAGTTTAACTCTAAGATTGCCCTGTAATGCTCATCTTAATGTTTATCTATGTTTTAATCTCTGAGAATACCTATAGTGTTCTGCCTTGAACATCATCCTAGTTCAGTCCTATTTGGGGTATTGTTAGCTATCAACCACATTGATTATTTTCCAGTTGGTTCTTGTAGAAGTCATCACTTTGTGTCAGATGTAGAGTATAGGCTCAATTGGGTCTTGTTTCAGTGTTCCAGTAATTGGCATTTCTTATCATACATAGCCCTTTCACATACAACCTGATGACTGAAACACAGACACACTTTTACACTGATTTTTGGCACATTACACTGTCATGTGTTAAATCATAAACCTGAGAACATTTTAATAACCTGAGAATGGACCCACTGTCATCCATTTCCTGTAGACTCTAAATCTGAGACTTACACAATTGTATTGACACCCACACACACAAATCCTACCATATCTCACACACACATATGAGTTTGATTTCCCTCACACAATTCCTTTTTCCTATCACTGTTTCAGGAATCCTGAAACCTATTACACTGTCACACACAAACCTGAGAACAGTCCCTAGCTTAAGGAAATTTCTAATTGTCTGTTTAGATAAGTCTATATGGATGTGGTTCAGTCAGTCAATGGTCTGTCCTGCATGTAGAGTATCAATTCCCCTCAACTTAGTGATCAGTTGGTTTTAGTTAGCTCAGTCCAGTTATAGAATGAGATACATAGGGTGTTAGGACCATGACTTGGTTGAATGTTCAGATCCCATACCTGTTACCAATCAGTTTCCATGTTGATGTTGTCCTGTATCACCCAGGTTCAGTCCCTTGAAGGCCAGAGTTCAGTCCCTTGCATGTTGGTCCTACTTAGGATGTATTGTTCAGATGTTGCATTAATCTATAAGATATTGTTCACTCCTCTATGCATATGTCCTATCCTTCCTAACTTAAGCCCAGAACTTGCCTTAGTATCTGTCCTCTTCATGAGGTATTAGACCAACCTATTCGTTGCATATGTACACTGTTCCTCACCTAACTACCTACTGTCATTCAGTCCCCATACCAGTCTTTCCAAGCACCCCATATCAGTCCTAAACCAGGCCATATTTAGCCCCACAAACCTGTCCAAACCAGTCCCTAAAACCCCCTCCAATCCAGCCTAGTAGTAGCCCATTTACCTGTCCTAAAACAGCCTCCAACAGCCCTTGTACACAGCCTATTTAGCAGTCCCCAACCTGTCCTTAGCTGACTACATATCAGTCCTAGATTAGCACATTGACAACCCAAAACATGCTACATATCAGTCCATGTATTGGTCCATTTGCTGTCCACAAAAACCAGCCTTGAACAACCCCTTTAAACCTGTCCTAAAACACAGCTGTGTGTGTGTGTTAGCTATGTGTGTGTGTGTAAGTGCCATATATGTATTTGTGTGAGTGAGCCTATATATGAGTATAGTATGTGTCTATAAGTAGAGCCTATATGTGATGTTAACATAGTCTATAATTATATGAATGTGTGTTAAATATATTTAGTTAGAGATAATTGATGTGTGAATGTGTGGAATGGTCTATGTATGATATAGCTATGGCTTATAGCCTATATACATGGCACATAGCCTATGGCTCATTGCTTGTGTGTGTGGTTTGAATGCCAGTATAGGTGTGCAGCTGGCTTGTATAGCCTTGGGATTGATGTAGAGTGCTAGCCTAGGCTTGGTTAGGCCTAGTGAGACTTATTAGACTTGTTTGGCTTAGGCTTGACCTAGTTTGACCAGTCTAGTTGACTAGAGTTGACCAAGTGTTGACTTTAGTCTAGTTTGACCTAGACAGCATACAGACGTATCGTAGATTATATTTATCATCCCCTGTATACATCTTGACTTGTGTTGCTCTAACTAGGAGTCAGGTACCTCATCTCGGACAGTACATTTACTTCAGACATTCAGATACCAGGCGAATACATTCTCTGATCATTTCAAATCCTGTTTAGAATTATTTTTCTGCTTTAAATTACTTTACTTGATACTGTCACATTGGTCACACGGATTAGTACTATATGGATCCTTTCTTGAGATGTTATCCTCTCAGGAGCATCGGATACTACATGTTCTGTGCGTTTCACTTACATGGTGTATCACTATGCTTCACGGTTCATTGATCACTTGTGACATGTACTCTCATGATCACAGAGTCTTCTTTGAATCACCCATTTATGGGCATTCCCAGATCACCTATTTATGGGCCTACCATGTATCACCCCTTGTGGGCCATTACATGGAATCATAACATAACCTGGCTGAATCCTTGTGTATTGATTGGGGGTACGGGGGAGTATAAACAGTTATGTGAATAATTCCAAAATAGAATAGCCATGTACGCCTCTTTAGTATAGCCATGTGCAAATCAAGCCGTTCACATGTCGACTTTGTACTCTAAATCACTAGTCACTGGTAGCTCTCTACTTATAGTAGCTATTTCTATTACAGTTCTCTCTCTGTTTACATTCTGTACTTTCTTTCAGTTCATGTATCTTACTTTACTGCATGATTATATTTTCTAACCTGCTATGATCTGTTGAGATGTATTGTGCTCGCTCCTGTCCTGACTGGACCTGTTAAAAATTTTACAGAGGATGATGAGGAACCCTGCACCCCTTACTTTGGAGCTTGCCTAGATGACACTCGCGACCTGGACCCCTAGGGAGGTTCAGGCAGCTGCTGAGGATGATACCCTTGCATAGTTTAGATAGTCTAGATTGTCTCTTTTTTATGTTAGTTGTTGTCATTATTTTCAGAGTTATATAATTTGAGATGTTGAGACTAGTAGTTGTTAACTTATGTTATTTTATTCTGTTGTGCCTCAGTTGAGGAGTTCTTATCTATTTTATCGTGCCATATTCTATCTCTAGATTGTGATTAAGTTGTACCTTCTGTGATTAGCCTCCAGTTGGAGATTATTCTATATTATGTTAGTTATAGTTCATGACCTAGAACAGCGTTCTACCGCCGACACTGCGGCGTAGGCTGGACGCTGTTACGTACTCGTACCCTCACAGTGGGTGCGGGTCGTGACACTTGTTATATGTTCGCGCTATGGATTATTCTCTTGGTGCCCTATTAGCTCAGAAGAATGGAGGCGGTTATGAGCAGGTAATCTATTATCTCAGCCGCACGATGGTCGATGCCGAACACAGATACACACCTGTGGAAAGGGAATGTCTCGTACTGGTATTTGCCATCCAGAAGACACGTCACTATATGTTTGGACAGACAATCCATATCATATATAGAGTCAATCCTCTCAGAATACTCATGACTAAACCGAGTTCTCTTAATTCCCGTTTAGCTACATGGGCAATACTATTGACTCCATACGATATATTGTTCGTTCCTCAGAAGGCAGTAAAAGGCTAAGCATTAGCTGACTTCTTAGCAGCTCATTCAGTGCCAGAATCTTCCAAACTCTATGATGAAATCCCAGATGAAGTAGTTGAGTCTAATGCTACAACCGAGGAAATCCCTATTTGGTGAATGTTCTTTGACGGTACGTCAAGAACAGGACCTAAAGTAAATATTGTAGCCTGAGTAGGGATCGTGCTTGATTTACCCGATCATCTGGTTATACACCGTGCGTATTCTCTCGTGGAGCCTTGCACCAACAATATGGCCGAATATAACACCCTACTGATTAGCATTCAACTGGCAAAACAACTGGGAGTTGACTATCTTGAAGCTTATGGTGATTCTAAGCTAATAATTAGTCAGGTTCGAGGGGATTATAAAGTTCGTCATGAAGATCTTATCACATATCACAAAGTGACGATTGAGTTGGCTTCTACCTTCGCTAGATTCTTCATCGAGCACGTACTTCGATTACAGAATATAGAAGCAGATGCTTTAGCCGGTCTGGCTGCTTCCTTGACCGTTCCTATCAATACTCAGCATTCGATCACAGTGTCTGGTAGAGATTTATTCTGTGTGAAAGATGTCTTGCATATTCATCACAGCTACACAGCAGAGACGAACATCGACATAAAAGACTGGAGATTTTCTTTCATAGACTACGCTGTCTACGGAATCCTCTCTGATGACCTGAAGGAAGCAGTGTCTATCTAACAGCGATCCCTCAGATTTTACTATGATATAGCTACCAAAATACTGTACCGACGTTCTTACGATAGGTTACTGTTACGATGTTTATCAGACACAGAAGCCAAACATGTACTACGTGAGGCTCACGACGAAATTTGTGGTAAACACCAACCAGGCCCCAAATTACAAGATTGTCTCAGACGTATGGGTTATTATTGGCCCACGATGGTAGCAGATGCTGTTGAATATACAAAGAAGTGTAGGGCTTGTCAATTCTATGCTGATTTTATTCATCAACCTTCGGAGTTTCTACACCCGACGGCGACATCTTGGCCTTTTGAAGCCTGGGGTATGGACGTCATCGGTCCAATTAGCCCGCCATCCTCCAGAGGACATCAGTTTATCCTGGCTATAACCGATTACTTCTCCAAATGGGCTAAAGCTATACCGCTCATTAAAGTAAAGACATCAAATGTGATCAGTTTTGTCAAACATCACATCATCTATCGCTTCGGCCTACCTCTCAGGATCATCTATGATAATGGTCCACAATTTGTGAGCCATGCATTGTATCAGTTCTGCGATAAGAATCGAATCCAGAATGTAGTCTCTACCGCTTACAATCCAGCAGCTAATGGATTAACAAAAGCTTTTAATAAGACTATCATCAAACTTTTCGAGAAGTTCGTGTCTTCAAACAAGCACGAATGGAATGAGAAGCTCGGCGAATGTCTCTGGGCCTACCACACAACGGTTTGGATTCCAACAGGTAGTATGCCATTCTCTCTGTTTATGGAAGTGAAGCAGTTCTTTCCCTAGAAATCTAGATTCCTTCTCTTCGAGTAGCCTTAGCCAAAGAGTTGACTGCCGAAGAAAGTTACCGTCTGCGACTACAAGAGATGGAAGAGCTAGACGAAAAATGCTTATTAGCTCAACAGCGTATTGAGCTATACCAAGCACGTATTTTTAGAGCCTTTAATAAAAAGGTGAAGGAAATAATCTTTCAAGTTGGTGATCTGGTCTTAGCAGTGAGAAGACCAATGGTCATGACGTACAAGACAAAAGAAAAATTCCAACCTAAATGGGAAGGTCCTTTCGTTATAGAATCAGTGTATTCTAACGGTGCGTATCGACTAACCAAGCCTGATGGTGACTTGGTTATGATGCCAATCAACGACAAGTTCTTGAAGAAATATTATGTGTAACCTTAAGCGTTCACAGATACCCGACTTTAATTATGTAAATGTACAATGCAATGTTTACGTGATTCAAAAAAATCATCTAACTATTATCCGTATTTCAAGAGTCTTGAATACGCCATGGATAATAGGTCCTCTCAAAAGATTCCTCAGTGGAACTATCTTTATTTTTGAACTCTGTCCAAACTCGATCTTATGAAAACGGTCACATCCATATTACCTCTGAACTATTTTCGATAATTATTTTCCAGTGGAATAATTAAGAAATGTCTTGCCACGTCCATATAACCTCTGAGCAAAATATTCGTCAAAGACAATCACGTCCATATTACCTCTGAATTATCTACTGACTCCTACTTAATGTTATATATTCGTCCACGTCCATATTATCTTTGGTCAGATATAGAACATCCCCTTCTATTATGTCCACACTACCTCTATTAGCAGTTTCTTTCGACTTATTATCTATGTTCGAGAATCTTGAATATAAAATGGATAATAAGTCCACATCAAATTTTCCAGCGGAATATCCATCAGAAATATTCCTACTACGTCCACACTACCTCTAATTCTGATATTTCACAAACTACACTCATGAGTTTCGAAAGCCAAAAGATTATTTACGTCTCTCAAAAAGCATAGAAAAGAAAAGATACAAGAGACTTTACGGCTCAAATGAGCTAATTACAAAAGAAGATTTAAGGGGTACACAACCGATTGATGCTGTCCCTTAAAGCCATTATCACAGTCTGAGACTTGACAGTGGCACGACGGCGTGCTTCTTCCTGCCGAACGGCTTCATCCTTGAAGGGGATCAACTTCGCGTGCTCCCCCTCCAACCTCACCAGCTGTTCTTTCAACTGGTCTGAGGTTGTGGCAGTCACAGTAGCTTGAACCATATAGTCTTCATGTTCAGACGCGATTGTCCTTAAGTTGGCCTCCAGTTGGGCAATCTCCTTGTGGATCTGTACAATGTGGTTATACTTTTCAGTGATCTGGGCGGCCAGCTTGTTCTTCGAAGCAATACGAGCCTCGCTCGCGGCATTGAACTGTTCATATTGATCAGCCAACTCACTGATCTCCTTAGCAAGGGCATCCTTCTTTGCTTGGAAAGTAGCTTCCTCCTCCGCAAGAGCTGCAAGTAAAGCCTCGTCTTTTTCAAAAAATAACGAGGTTGGGCTTCGTTGCTTGACTTTCCAGAATTTGGCCACTTGGTCCTCCAGACCATTCAAAACTTTCCTCAGACCATTAGCCCGCTCCTCGTAGCCGACGATGCTCTCAAGGATCATCACTTGGCATTCAGCAATAGCCTTTACAGGTCCATATGCGACATTTTGGTTTAAAACTCTAGGAAGCTTTACTTTCAGAATTGAGTAGAAAGCTTTGACGACTTCTTGGGCCATCTCGTCATCTTCGGAGGAGGACGTTGGGAAGAAATCTTGATGGGGATCTTCCGCTCCAGGAAGAGACACTTGACAAGAAGCCGAACCTGACAAGAAAATAATATATCTATCAGTAACGGAAAGAAAAAAACCTGAAAGAGTGCAAAAGAGTTGCAATTTCGTACCTTCCGTCTGCTCAGCACTAACATGGACTAGGTCATCAGCCCTAGTTACAGGGGAACCAAGAGCAGGCCTAGGTTGCTCAAAAAAAACAATATTAAGGCCCCGAGCAACATCAGGATGTACACCTTCTACAGCCCCAGCTGGACCTGGAGCAGATTCAACAACAGCCACCTCAGTACGCTGTTCAACCTCTAATTCTACAGCCGATGCCGGCATACTGATAGATTCCTCCGTACCAGCAATCCCGGAGGAACCAGGGACAACTTCTTGTCTTGCCCCAGTGTCATGGGCTATCTCTGTACATTGTGCCCTCTCATTATCTGCAAGAGAATATACGATGGCAGTCAACCTCACGAGAAGTACACAAAATCGAAGGAAAAAAATCTCATCCGTAGTAAAATACAAGGGTAACATACCCGCGGGAGGGTGAGCTGACTGGACCTGATTCTCGTCCAACTCCTTTATTAAAGCCCTAATCTCAGATATCCCCTAAAGATATATCGTAAGAGGGACTGGCTTTCTGGTCGCCATCATAGTCTGGGCATTCGTCCTGATCATCCCTTGACTCAGCCCCTTTGGCTGGGGAAGGCTGAATGTCATCTGCCGGTTGAGGATGAAGAGGGGACACTATTGTCACTTCTACCTCTTCAGACGAAGAGGCACCTGCCTCGATCGTAACTTCAACGTCTTGTGCAAAGGACAAACGCAAGGGTGAGAAAGCTTCATTAAAAAATTGCACAAGTAGTGGTTTGACCAAAACGGCTATGGAGTCTAGAAAGGGATCCACCTCCCGAATGGTAATAGCCCGCGACGCCGTTCTACCTCTTCCAGTCTGCCGAGAAGATCTTCTTAAAGGAGGTGAGCCAGCACCCACATCCTTGGCTCTCCTTGTGGTAACAGTCTTCTTCTTCCTCTTGAAAGTTGGCTGTTGGTCCAATTCAGTTGAATCTTTCCACTTCCGAGGAGGATCGGATAGAGCAGAATCATCTTCGGTATCCTATCTTGGAGGCACTGTCGGCTCCCTAAGAGCAACTTTCTGTCGTGGTGCTGCAGCCGGCTTGACGACTGGAGCAGTGCTCTCCTTTTTGCTGCCCTTTGGCATCTTTCGGGCTCGTTTTGCACTTGCAAGAGTGGGGGCAAACCTAGTCCCCACTATCAAGCTCTGTTCACGATCATAAAGAGGATGAAAGGTATTGATATGAGTTTAAAATTTGGCAGCAAGATAGAGCAGGTGGGTCTCAGGCTTATCTTCGGGCATAGTAAAAATTGCCTCCGTGCATCCTACGTTGTAATAAACCCATGCACGCGCCCCATCGAGCAAGCTGCCTATCGACTCCAGATGTAGGCTAGCATTGCCCAAAAGAAGTTGACTATATCCAAATTGGCGTGCAAAATGGCTTGGTAGATAAGGCTCCAGGTAGGTATGATTCCTATTCCTGAGCACCAGATGAGAGGGCCTGATAGACTGGAGCCATTGGAATGCCCCAGTGGTCAATCTAGCAGTATGGGCTCCCTCATCTACTAATGTGTCCTCTGCGTTGCCACTGCTAGATGGAGGGGATACTCTGAAGAACTTGTAGTCCTGAAGAAAGCTCAAGGCCCTTCTGCAAGCAGGCACCCCAGTGACAGCCCAGTCTGCGTTACGGAACCTTCAAAGAAAGGCATCTTCGGCCAAAGAGTCCGCCACCAACCGAACATTCATCAGTTTGGGACAGTGCAACAGCAGCCATCCCATTAAGTAATCAAAGGAGAGTTCAGTCCGGGCAAAGTCTGTCCTACCGTCGGGGGTTACCGTGTTTCCAACAAAATCTCGTAGGTCCCGTTGGATGGCGCAGACCATTGCAAGAAGCAGGGCAAGACGGTATCCAAATGCCAGCTTTACAGCCGGAAGTATCATACTCTGGCTCATCCTTTCAATAGACCCTGAACCACCAGGGACTATGTAGTCGCGAATCCAGATCATCAGAAAAGCCGCCAGCACGACTTTCTCTGACAACTTAAACTCAGCTTGTCGAAAGAAGTGGTAAATCGAAGAATTTCCCTCAGGATCATCACTGTCATCAGTATCAGCGGCCCCATGATCTGTCATCAGTTCTTCTATTTCAGATTTCGTCAGGGGCTTGTAAATCGAAAAGGCGGCCAGACCTTCTCATTCTTCTTGAAAGAAGATATTGCTCGTCCAAGATCTCGTATGGGGATTGGCCCCCTTAGTCTTTCCTGTCTTTGTGATCCTATGACAGATGAGGAAGTGACCGAATAACTCCTTATACACATCTGTTATATCGGAGTTCTTCCTCTCAAGGTCCAGGAGTTCCTCATCATAAGGGACATATTCTTCGTATGGCTATGTTCCCCAAGAAAGCTTCGATATTTCCTGTATCTCATAGAGAGCCAACCCATCTTTCCGCCCGAAGTAAAGAAGGTACATGTGTGATGATTATACAACTCTGCCAGGGAGACAAACATGGGCCAATTCGTCTTTATGCCATATTGAGTGGCTCTAATGGCATGAAAAAGGCCGGAAGCCTTCAGCGTGGCTTCATAGGTTGAAAGCACCCATTCAGTGAGGCCACTCCAAAAAAAAAAATAGGGTACCTCCAACCTTCCAGTCGCAGTTTCCCTACGGGATATGACCTATTCTTCGACATCATCAGATTGGAAAGGGTATCGGCAGCATAGGGATGAAGGTCGGTCGGGATATCGTTTATTATGGTACCAAGGTACAGCCCCCTCGTAGAACGCTGTAGGTCTGCTAGCTAACAAACAGTATATAATAACTTATCATCTCCGCACGGAGGATATAATATGAAATACTGACAAACTCAATCATAATCTAGAAGGAAGAATCATGGCACAAAAACTAGATAGATATAAACCACAAAGTGCAATATCCAGCTCAACATGAGAAACAGAGAGTCACAAAGTAATATGGTTATACAATCCCAAAATATAATATCATAAGCATAAGTAGCAAGCTGGAGACAAAGTCCAGTCCAAAACAACTCTAACTAAGCAATAGGTAAAGTCTCGTCAGACGGAGCTAAGCCCTGCTGAACCAAGGTCTCCAAGTCTATGTCCACTACGTCATCCGGACCGTAGTAGGTACAGTAATCCTCCTCATCAGCATCTGTAATATTTTGTCAACATATCCAGTCAGGATAGAACGAGCACAATCAACTAACAACAGTTCACAAGATATGACAAAAGCTATAAGACTGTAAATAGAGAGTATATACAAGAAATCATAGAATGTACATGTGAGTATCATAGCATGGTAAGCTGTAAATCTAGAGCTAGAACAAGGCAAGTAAGACTGATCATGGCATGTACTAAAATCAAGAATCATATATCTAGGTGTGTGAGTACTAGCTTCGATATGTGGCCGGCTTGGGTCTGAACAAGGTCTAATGATCTAGCCACTCATACGTGGAGTGTAGGATTGGCATTCACAAGGTCTACAAGAATAAATAAGGTGGATAATGACCACACATCTACACTATTACTCTCCGTCCCCGACTGGTAGAGTGGATCCAAACAAGACACATTACGACACGGGATTCTGTGAGAAGGGAGCAAGTCTCCTCGAGAATCGGTGTCCACATACTGCACAAGAACTACAAGGGGCTTGCACAAGATATTCCAAGATAACAAAGAATAACATCTTATGTCGGGATCCATGAATACCAATCCGTGTGACCAATGTGTCAAGAACAATCATATCTACACTAATTACATGAATTATAATAATTATCATAAATTAAAAAAGTTATCAGAGAATGTACTCGTCTGTGATGTAATGGATAAGTCGACTGAGTCCAAGAACAGTGCCTCGAGGACCTATAGATGGAATACTGTATCAATATAATGGTTTGGAAGTGAAATCAAGTCATATGAAGTCAAATTAGGTCAAGACACGTCAAACTAAGTCAAACTAGGTCAAACAAAGTTAAACTAGATTATACAGAGTCAATCTAAGTCATACTAGGCCTAACAAAGTCAAACTAGGTCAATGTAAGTCAAACAAAGATAAACTAGATCGATTTAAGTCAAGGGTTGACTTACAGTTGACTTTTGGTCAACTGGTCTACTCTGATCAACCCTAGGTCAACTCTAGGTCAAACTTGACTAACATTGACTAATAGTTGACTTTGGGTCAACTGATCAAGTTCGATCAAGTTCTAGCCAATTTTAGGCTACGGTTGACTTTCGGTTGACTTTTGGTCAAAATAGTCAACCATGGTCAACCAAGGTCAAAACTAGTCTAAGTCCACAATTCCTAACCATTACAACCATAAAATCCTAATTATAGCTATATTTTAAGGTATTAAACCTATATGTTATGAAATTGGCATTATCCCGTTTACCCTTTCTAAGGTAATCCCGATCCTTAGCCTCTAACTCCGACTCTGGACCTTTCTACTTTCATTCTAAGTATTCTCCCACTCTCTAATATG